>JAODKF010000002.1:1969217-2001089 GCA_026779585.1 Mormyrus proboscirostris
AATTTCCACCTATGGCCACGAGTTCTTGTGTTTGAACTAATGCTGAAGTAACTATTTGGTTGAACAGCATCCAAACCAGTTAGAAGCTTATATACCTGGATCATGTCCCCCCTCAGTCTCCTTTGCTTGAGGCTGAACAGATTTAGCTCAACTAACCTAATCTGGCTATCACTAGTATTCTGAATGGCCAGTCAGATCCCAGCATAAAGCACTGTCACAAACAGCTCATAAAGGGCCCTACAATTCAGGCCCCGCTATGGAGAGTGTGTCTTTTCTCACCTGTTTGCGGCCTTCTTGTTATGTGACTCCATCTCCTGTTTGCGACACAGCATGCCTTCGATGGCCCCTGGGCTGCCTGCCTCCGCGGGGCTCCTGCTGGACTCTGCTATGGGGACGGGGTCTTCCTGGCGGATGGGGGACGCTCGCCCGCCGTCCTGGCCAGGCCCATTGACAGACTCCATCTCCGATCCCTGCAAACCCACAAACACATGCCACCCGCATTCAGGAAAAGGATTTACACACAGTAACTGAGCCTGAGTCCCCTTTCTAATACACAGCACCTTTTGCCTGTTGTTCTTCTACCATTATGATCATTATTCCCAATGACAGGCACAGAAACAAACTCAAACTCAAGTGGATGCATAAATATATTGGGGGGGGGGGAGTTGGGCTATTATTACTAGAATTTTTTTTCTCAAATTATTAGCAAGGTAAACATGATCTCCTTTGATGACATGTTCAGTAACAGCAGCTCAGAGGAATCACAGCTCAGGGCCATGGGGAACTATAGGAAGCTCAGTTTTTCCAGTGTGAAGATCCACTGGATTTACCGGAGCATCGACTCAATGACCAAGACTGTAATCTCCATAGACTGGCCACTAAAAAGCTCCCCACAGTCCCCCCTCAGCCAAGAAAGGGTTTCTCATTTCAGTTCAGGTCACCACGGTTATAATGACACCAGCTGGCAAGCTGAGGAAAGCAGAATGACCAATAAGAACCTTCAAACAAATAAGGGTCAGCTGTGAAATCTGGATTAAAAGCAGATTGGAAGCGGACTGAACTAAAACAGAATCTGAATTGAGAAACACCACTGTGTCTGAAAAGCATCAAACTTCCCCTGTGGTGAACCTCTGTAAACCTATACAGAGGTGCAGTTCAATACAAACTCTGTAAACTAACAGGTAGTTTTACAAATGACATTTCCCAGGATCATTACAGCAAGGTTTGTAACTGTATACAATAATCACCACAGAGAGAAGACTGATTCAGACCGGCATCAAAATCATCCAGCAGAACTATTTCAATAACCACAGCCTAATTAAATAACAAGCAAATAAAATCCATTTAAGAAAGCTGTGCTAGCAGAAGTGTAAAAAGAAAAAAAGTGAAACCAGCGTTTTCAATCAAACCTCAGCAACAAGGCCACTAAACTGAAAAACAAGCAAGGCCAACGTGTCACACATGCTTTGTTAAACAATTATGCAGCAGTAACTAAGGTATACTGCCCCCTAGCAGGTCACAGAATAGTAGTGCAGCCAATTAAGCACCCTGTACAATGGGAGAGGGGCTTTAACAGGCTTATGGCTAAGTACTCACAGGCTCACGAGACCCTGGTTTAAAGTCAGCTGTCTTGGGCAGTGACAATGACTGCAGACAAAAATACAGACCATATCACAGACAATAACAGCGATGTCTGTGAACACGTGTTGCTCAAAAGGGGTCTTAACAGTGACCATTAGATGGCATGACAAAGTCACAAGCACCTACACATACCTGTACAAAACCTGGAAACAATACAATGGAAATGGTATTTACCTGTAAATTGTATAGTTATATATAAAAATAGGCAACACCTTACTAGATGGGGCACAAATTTTGTACGGGGGGCACTGAATTAATGTGTTAATTAGCTGGTAACTAAGCGTTAGTTACATGCTGATCCCAAGTTTGTTCATCATTAGTAGATCATGGCGGTTCATGTATTTCATGCAAGAACTATATTTGCTCATGGTTCGATCTTGGGCTGTAATCGAGTAGCTATGCTATTTGCAGTTCCTCATGTAAAGTGCGCCCAAAAATAAAAAGATATATTGTCTAAAATTTGGCAACAGTAACAAGTAATGAATGACCAAAAAAACGTATTCAGTCATAAAAGTAAAACTGGCCCCCACTGAACGCTCTTCATCTATAAAGTGAATTGTGCTAAGGTGTCCCAGAAACATCTTTCCAAAAGGAATGCAAAGCCAGAAGCTTCCGAGCTTAAAATGTGTGAAAATCTATGGCTGAAAAAAAAAAAAAAAAAACTTTGCAGTGACAAATGGATCAAAGGTTAAATTATTCAGAAAAGCACAGATTGAGGAGTCATTTTTACTGCCCGCAGCATCTTGTTTTTGGGCTTAAAGGGGTTAAATATGCAGAAACACAATGCAGTGATTTTACGTTAAGGCCCAAAGCAAGAATGGCAGCAGTTGTGGGACAAGATCATGCCCCGTCGTCACAGCGCTTACCAGGGATGTGTCTTGATCGCTGTAGACACCATTCACAGGCACAGACTGGTTAAGAGTGGTCTGGTCCAAACTAGTTCTGCAGTGGGATATTAATGCAAAAGTGAAGAGATGAGTTTAAATCTAGTCCCTCATACAGTCATATAGGTATCACATGAACATTATGACCCCCCCCCCCCCATTTTAATTTGGAACAATCCTCACCTGGCAGCAGACAGGTGCTCCATGCTATCCTCAGACTGCACCACTTCCTCCGCAGGCAGGGGTGTGGGAGGCCGCCTCGCTCTCTCCTCTTCCTCTCTTCTTCTCTGTAGTTCCCGCTCCTCAAGCTTGTTTAAACACACACAGAGTCAAGAAGTCAAGAAAATTCTGCTTACATTTACCTAAAAAAGAATAGCGGCATGATAGACTCCAAAAAGTTTTATGTTTTCTCATTCGTGTTTATATAATATTGCATTCATAGCCTGTTTACCAGCGGTGTGGTTTAAATTAAATTCGGAGTGTTTTTTTGAGATGGGGGCGGGGCTAGAGGGCGCTGTCTGCCTCCTGTGCTGAAAGGACGGCATGCTTGCAGCGCCAGCCTACCGTGGTGAGCTTCTCCAGCTGCACGAAGCGCTCCTCCCAGCCGGCCGCCAGCTTCTCGAAGGCCTCGTGCCGCTTGAGGAGGCTCTCCACCTCGTCCACGTTGGAGCCCAGCTCAGCCGCCCGCACCAACGGCTCCTGCCCCGCCAGCCAGGACTCGGCCACTGAGGAGTCACGCCCGAACTGCAGTACCTCCAGCACTGTGGTAAGAGGCAGGGAGTGGGGGCTGTTACAGTGCTACGAGGAAGGAGAGGTACAGGGTCCTCAAGGTAGGGGACACGGGAGGGGGGTGACTAAGCCATTAATGGACTTAACAAGCCTGATATCACACAAACACACGCACACACACGTTTGTATTCATATGTTTTGCAGGAACTGTCCATTCATTTCTATGGGAAAAACTCTAATCCCAACAATGACACCCTTAACCCCCAGCCAGCCCTAACCTTAACCACAAGTACTTACACAAAATATGAGACATTTTTAGGTTTTTGATTGCAGTCACAAATTTTTATAAAATTGAGTTTGCCATCGTGGGGACCAAAAAAAATGGTTTTTATTACTACATTGTGGGGACAATTGGACCCCATAACGTAATACACATGTCCCTACACACACATACATACACACACACACACACACACACACACACACACAAGCATGTTGCTCACTAATCTGAAGGTAGTCCATCTTCTCCTGCCATTTGTTGTTGATTTCATCCCGTTTCTCCTGCAGCTGGTCCAGTTTCTCCTGCACCTACAGCAGCACAAAGGTAAAGGTGTCGTCACTCCTCAGCAAAAGGGGCCTACTATTCATCCACTGAGAGGTGCCCAAAACACACGGCTTAATGAGCAGGAGCACTTCCTGTCTGCATGTAAATGTAGGCCGGGCCAGTGCTGCCCTATCACAGGGGAGCTCATAACTTAAACAGCATGAGTAGGAATCTCTCTCCTGGGCTAAATTAGGGATACAGAAGCTAGAACTGAATGGCTGCATGAAAGAGGAGTGATTTCAGTCACTTGGGGGGAAGTTTTCTAGAAAAAAGCCAAGCAGGCAGAACCATAGAAGAAACCTCATGAAATAACTTTTACAAGTTATGTAAAACAAATGGAATTAAGACTTTTTTTCACAAATTCAGCAAATTAAGATCTCTTGCCAGTTTTTGTGCTACCTCTTTGTTACTGATACATATACACGATCATTTTCATAACTTTCACTGCACTCTTCATGTATGGTCTAGATGATTGGAAATGTTTAATTTCTAGTAAACCAAAATACTTGAATATGACACACACACACACACACACAATGTACAGCTAATACTGAATTATGTGCCCATAATTCAGTATTAGCTGTAAACACTGATGATCCTACTTAATAGACATAATTACACAACCTATATGACATTGCAGGAGACAGTCAGGTGGGGGCGCCATACAGGATACCGACAGGGCGACGTCGTACCTCGTCAGAAGCGTAGTGTTTATTTTTGATAAGCATGCTGCCCATCTCATGGCATGCGGCAAAGCTGTCAGATCGGGCCTCCATCTCAGACTTGATGTCCTGATGGTTGGCGATGACCAGACCAGCTGACGAGACGTCCCTGAGACGGCAGTAGGGAGGGAGACAAGAGCATTCAAACCTCACTGAACACGTGTAATTCGGTTTGTCTGTAAGATGGCCAGATCCGCGAGGGCCTTGTTACCTGGGACTGTCATGGGCATCGATCTGCAGGTTGACGCCATCCATCCAGAGCATGAGGTCCCGCACCATGTTTAAGAAGCGGAACTTCTCCACCGTGTCCAGCAGGAGGAGCCGGCGAGCCTGGCTGGCTGCCTGCAGGGCCTCCCAGGCCTCCGCCACGGCACGCTCATGCTTCTCAATGTCCTCGGCCTTCTCTCCGGCATATGCCTTCTGCAGCCGCTCTGCGTCTTCCTGCACCTGCCGCACCTGTAGGAGGTGCCGTGGAGTATATAAGAACGTGTTTTGTCAGTGTGACCACGTGAGCAGGCCTGGCCTTGTGATACCCATGTTGATCCCTTAGACTTCAGTCATCGATATCTGATATATATATAATAAATATTAATGGATACAAATGTTCATAAACATTAATCCAGTACAAGATCACTGTGAGCCCAGCATGTCCCAGGAAACACAGGGCAGGAGGCGGGGGTCACCCAAGAAGGGAGAGTCACACACCCACATACATACAGACAATCACACACTTCTGGCAGTATAGTGTGCCAATTCGCCTCGCTGCATGCATTTAGACTGTGGGAACAAACAAGGGGGATTCAAACCCCCATCCCTGGAGACCACACTGCCACCCACTGTTCCCCCATGACGCACAATATATTAATCAGTGGCAGCTAAAGGAGGTAAGAAGATAATACATTTTATTATAAAAGTGCATTTTTCCCAAAAAGAGAGACACTAGTTACGGTTACTAGTTATATAATATCAAAAAAGGAGGTACTATGACCTCTACTTCTATGGACTAACCAACTTTGATGATATTATTATTGCTATAATAGTAATAATAATAATAACAACAACAAAATACTGATATTCTAATTTAAACATTATATTGATTTAAAGTATAGAATTTTCTTACATTTCTCACCAAATTTCCCACAAGCAACAATGTTATGTGAGGTCAAAGGTTATGTTAGTCAGGTGATGGAAGGTCAAGTAACCGGGAGACGGACCTGTCTGCTGAGGGCCTGGATGTCATGCTCGGAGGCGGTGTGCTGCCGGTGCAAATGCTGCACGGAGTTGAGGTCGCGGCCCAAATCGGAGGGCAGCGCCTCGTGCTTCTCTCGTACACGGCCCAGTGCCTCGCGCGCGTCCTGGTGGAAGCGGTGCAGCTCGTAGGAGGCGGCCAGCATCTGCGTGCGCGTGTCCATCAGCTCCAGGAGGTCGGCCCAGGAGTCGTTCATGCCGTCCTTCCACTCGGCCACGCTGGCGTTCTCCGGGTGGCCTGACTCAATGAGCTCGTCTGCCAGGGCGTTGACGGTGTCCACGCGCTCCTGTCCGATGGTGCTCGTGTCACGGGCAAACTCACGGAATTTGTCCCGCAGCATCTGAAGGAAGGTAAGTGGGAGGATGAGTGGACCTGACGTTAAAGTCGTGGATCTGAAGGAGATACCTCAACGTATTTTGAACAACTGTTTGCACCAAAAATAAGGCAAAACGGGTGCCGTTCGAAATCGAAGGAAGGTGGGGCAAAAGTCATAAGTCAAGTCAAAGTCAAGAGTCAAGTGAGTATCTTTATTGTCATCGTTGCTCTATGATGCCTGCATCATACACTGAGATTAAATATTATTCCTCATTGGTCATAATGAAGGAAAGGAATAAATAGAATAGAATGGAAAAGTGCAAAACATATAAACAGGCCTGAATATTAAGTTCGCCACTCGCCTGGCTGGCTAGTAAAAAACTGCATGCGGGACTACGTGATCTTTTACAGTTGGCTAGTAGCAAAGATTCAAAAAGAGTTCCATCCCTGCATATAAAAGCAACACCTTAAGTACACATCAAGAAACGGACATTCAATTTTAGACATAAAATAAACATCGATTAAGTGGAAAGAGTTTGCAAATGGCCAGTGGAACTAAATGTGCAGTGTGCTGAGTATGAATGACGTTATGAGGAAAAGTCAGTCCGTTTAGCAGAGGGGTGACGCTACCGTGACGTGCTCGTAGTCCTGGCCCAGCTCGTGGGAACCCGCCACCACCTCCCGCTCGGCGATCCACTGTTCCAGGTCGTCCACCTCCCGCTTGAGCTGCATGAGCCGCAGGCGGTCCTGCAGGCGGCTGCGGCGCTCCTCCGCCAGGTCCTTCAGCCCGGCGTACAGCTTGTCCACCTGGGCTTGCCGGAGCGTGATCCGCTCACTGAGTGGGGACAAAAGCGGAGGGATGAACCGTAGAGCCCAGCAAGCAGAGGTCATACCAGGGCGGGGCCATAGGGGCACAGTTGAAAGCTGACTGGCCCCCCAGAGGGCCCCTTCCCCTGTCACTCACAAATTCAAAGTATGTCATTGGTTGACCCCTTGGTATCCTACAATAGCCCCGAGGTCATAGTGATTCAGTGACTTCAACGAACACACACACCTCTCAGGGTGCTCGCTGGTCACCATGAGCCGGCTGCTATTAGCCAGCTGGTGGATGGTCTGGGCATAGTCCTCCAGGGCCTGCTCCAGGACCTGGTGCTTCTTCACCATCGCCAGGGCACTCTGCTCATCCTGCAAGTGCAGAAGCATCCAATGAGCAGCGGCACACTGAGCAGCAGACCAGGATAACGCTGGGGCCAAAGGGCCAAACGCGAAGGCCGGAGAGCGGACGCTTGATAAGAGAGCCCTTCATGAGCCTGACCTCCCAAACGCTACTCAAAGCAATTAAAATTCACTTCCTGGATATACGAAGACTTTCAAGTACAAGACTGGATTCAGTCAGAAAGGCTTGTGCATCCTTGTGACATGGGATCAAAATGGGGGACATGCACCATGCATTCCGTTTGCCTCGGGATCTGATTTTCAGATTCCGAGATTACGTCACTTGGGAAAAACGAGTCTGATGCGTTCCATGTGCCACAGACGCAGCAATACCATGGACCCACATGAAAAAGCAAGATGTTTTGCTTAGCCAGACAACTTGTCGGATTTAAGGTACCTCAGTTTAAATGGCCTTTATCTTTGTTCACTTACAATTAGCCCGAACTACCTTAAATCCGACAAATAACCAGATTAATCATGAAATCCAGTTCTAGCCTGGTTAATCGTTGGCCATTCTTAGCAATATCACTTGATAACACATTGCGTGCGGTGGTTTGCGTATAAAACGTCGTAGCGACACGTCCACAGATAAGTTGGACGGTATAGTGTGTGCGACCGATTTAATGAGCCACAAATGAGAAGTAGTGCTTAAACATGATAAAACTACAAGTTTCCCTTCTGTTGATAAAGGGCGCAGCCATCTTGGATTCTGAACTCTGTTTGGTCCGAGATATTTCTCAGCTCGCTGAGAAACAGGAGCATGCATATCGGAATCCGACTCGGAATCCGAGTTCCGAGGGCAAATGGAATGCAGCTTACTTTTAACTCTTGGGATTTAACAGACTGGGAAAGTTGCCTGCTCAAGTTAGCCATTTTGGATTTGCCGAGGGACTGACCGACAGGGAGAATAAGTGAGCTGGAATGCACACAGCATGCGGTCAGTCAGCTCTCACACCCTGGCTCCCCAACATTAAAAAAAGCCAATCAATGGATCTTTAGCTCCATGACTACAACACTTCATTCATTTAAACAAAATGAGTTGAAACTGAAGGATTCGGTCATTTTAACTGAATTTAAAGGTATTTTAAGGTCCGTGGAATGGAAGTGCAATTGTTTTAACTGGGCATAAATTTTACTGCATTTGAACTTGGCTATATGACCACTATTAAAAAACTCTTACATGAACAGGAACTCTTTAGCAGACATAATAGCACATTGCACGATGTTAACCAAGACTGTAGCACTAGCACGAAGGTCATCCCGGTTTACACGATGGCCTCCTTTTTCTCAATGCTGTTTTCTTGCTCGCAGGACTTTTCACTCGGCCACTAATCCACCCACCTGAGACCGGGGGTGCGTTTCCCAGAAGCTCCCTTTAGGGACTTACATGGTTGGAACTGTTCAGTCGCA
Organism: Mormyrus proboscirostris; assembly: GCA_026779585.1. NCBI lineage: Eukaryota > Metazoa > Chordata > Actinopteri > Osteoglossiformes > Mormyridae > Mormyrus > Mormyrus proboscirostris. Next base: position 1,977,987 of record JAODKF010000002.1, read on the forward strand.
TTGTTCCCAGAATGACCAACTTCGTGAGATGTAACAGTTTTATTACCTTGTAAATAGTCTGTAGGGTTTTCAAACTGCCCCAATGCTTTTTGTGCAGCGTAAGCACCCCAAGTAAGTTGCTAGCATTTGCAACTCTGCTTTTGGGAAATGTAGCCCGGAATGATCCGAAGCCTCCAGGCGCTCACCTTGGCCTTCTCCTCTGACATCATGTGCAGCTCCTGCTCCCCCATCCAGGCCTCGGCCTCGGCGGCGTCTGCGTAGAACTGTTGGGCGTTCTGGGCCTCTGCCAGCCGGCCATACCGTTTCTCCGTCTCTGAGATCAGTGTCGCCCAGGAGTCTCGCAGTTCGGCCAAGCGCTCCTCCAGGTAGGCCTGGCCCTTCTCGGCGAGAGCCATGGAGAGCCCGTGGGCCTGGATATCATCGATGCGGGGCTTATGGCCCTGGATCTCCTTCTGCAGGGTCTGGAGAGGAAAAGAGAATATTTAACCTCTACCATGAGTAAAAAGAACCTTATTCATTTTGGGGGGCCTCTGCTGATTTTCCCCCAGCATGAACTTGACATTACGAGACTGAACCTCTTACCTGGTTTTTCTTCATGAGAAGCTGCACACTAGGTAGGTCTCGCCCATGATCTGTAGAGGTCGCCAAAGGCATCCTTTCTTTGACCCACAGCTAAAAGGATAAGGTAAACAGTAATGCTTCAGGCATTAATCACACTGGCATTTAAGCAATTAGGCCAAAAGTACAGTTCTGCGCTGCTCACAATCTCGTCTTCCAGGTCACGGTTGAACTGGTGGGCCTCCTTGGAGGCCAGGAGCTGCTGCCGTCGTTGTCTGATGGGTTCAGCCAACTGGGCGAAGCTCTCAGCCACCTGCATCCGCTGGCAGTCGACCTCCACCAGGCCGGCCTCCTCCTGGGACAGGGCCTGTGCCTGGGCCTGCAGCGACTGCACCTCCTTCTCCCGCACCTCCATCTGGTGCTCCAACATCTGTAGAGACCAGGAGCAGATATAACCGTGGAGATACGATCCATGAAAACTGCAAGCCCCGCAATTCCCACTGAACCACACTTGCACTGTAGTTATGACTATAGTAATATTTACACAATTCTGCTTCAAAGCCCCGCCCTGTTGTGGTCTACACACCTGTTGCTTCTTCAGGAGGATGTTGACGCTGGTTAGATCTTTGCCAAAGTCGTCGCTCTGCACCTGGGAGGACAGGTTCTTCAGCCATGAGTCCAGGGCTGAGCAGCTCTGTGTCAAGAGCTCTGTCCTGTTGGCATCGAAGAGGCACTGTGCCTTGGTGCGGGTGGTAGCCTCCAGCTCCTCCCACTGCTGCTGGAGCCCTGCCAGGGTCTGATTCACCTCTGGCTCCAGTTCTGGCTTCTCACGCACCAATGTCTGTCCTTCCTGGAGACATGAAGGCAAAAAGGGGATGTGCTAAACAGTACTGAGTTACCTACAGAATTAGTAACAACTAAAATACAGACAGGGTACCTTGTCGATCTTGTCCAGCCAGTCCTTGTTGGAAGCCAACTCAGCCATAAAAGCCTGGTGCTTCTGCCACTTGCTGTGGAGGTTCCTGGCTTCATCGTAGGACATATCCTGGGCCGTGAGCATCTTCTCGTTTATCCAGAGACTCAGCTACATAAGAAATGGGGTTGTCATGCATTTTAAAATGTGTGTGGAGTTTGCATGTTCTCTCTGTGTCGTTGTGGGGTTTCCTCCGGGTACTCCTGTTTCCCCCCGCAGTCCAAAGACATGCTGAGGCTAATTGGAGTTAATAAATTGCCCGTAGGTGAGTGAATGGTAACAGTGTGTGAGTGATCTCGAGTGAATGAATGATCTCTTTTATTCATGGTAAAAGAATACTCTGGAAGGTCTTGGTACAGCACTGCCTGCACCTAGAGTGACAAACCATGAGCCCTCTTCCCCTAGTTACCTCCTGACCATCCTCCAAGAAGTGCTGAAGCTCACGATTGTCCTTCAACTTTGCCAGAAGCTCACTGGCATCTTTTTTGTTCTTCTCATACCTGAGAAAAGACAGAAAGAAAGGCCACTCAGTCCATCCCTGCAACTGTCCTGTTTTTTTGGTTCTACCTGCCTTTCACACATCATTTTCACCTGGCTTGGATGGAATCCACCTTCTCTTGGATCTTGTCTGCATTGGCATTGCCCGTGTTGACCAAGTGCAACCCAGCGTCTACAACACTCATGATCTTCTCCTCGTTGACCTCCATCGTGTTCATGAAGCCCTCGTGCCTTTTGATGGCATTCTCTGCTGCCTGTAGACTTGAGGGTGTTTCTATGTGGGACAAAGTATATTCCTGGAGGAGTAAAGGATTCATGACCTTAATATTCTACCAGAAACCAGAATGATACGTAAATCCTCAATGTGAACCAACTGCATGCTGTAAATTTACTCTCTGAATCCATTTCTCACGATACTACTTGAATCTCCCTAAGGAGATCCCCTTAGAAACAGCGTCTTTTCCCAAGCTTTCCATATCTGTCACTCCCACCTCTAGCCCCAGCCCTCTGACCTGCCGGTTGAGGAAACCCTCAGCCTGCTTGGCATCCCTCAAGAAAGTCTGGAAGTCAGAAGCCTGGGTCAGCAGATTCTGACGATTCTCCCACATGCGGTGCAATTCATGCCAGCCGGTATCCAGTGCCTGTAGCCTCTGGGCCAGGAAAATGTGCTGGGCATCTGTCTGGCCCTGAGTAACCTCCTCCCCCAAGGCCTGCATCTTTTCATAGTCCTCCTTGTAGTTGTCCACCTCGTTCTTGATGGTCTTGTGTTGCGCCAGAAGGCGTTCAGCCTCAGCCAGAGAGGTGGGACTGTCCTCGGACGCCACGGCTGTCTGGGTACGGGACAACCAGGCCTGGAAGTCGTCCAGGTCCCGTAGGAAGCCTTGCAGCTTGCTGGCCTCACCCAGGCTCTCCTCACGTCCTTTCATGGTGCCATTCAGTTCTTTCCACACATCCTGGATCTCCAGCAGCCTGGCTTGGATCTCGTCACCTTGGTCAGGATGTTCTTCGGCCAGTTTCTGTGCCTCTTGACACAGGTCATCCAGTTTGCCCTAAAATAAAAATCAATATAATTTTTTAATATTATTATATTATTAATATTATTATTTTGATGATCCAAACGTGCCAAATATCATGCTAATGCTGAATGCTAATCCAGGTTTAACAGTACACCAAGGTGGGATGAGCCTACCTGAATGGCTTCTAGGTCTCGCTCCATGCCCGTGAGCTTCCTCTGCAGGGCCATGACACCAGCCAGATCATTACCCAGACCTTGGGTGGACTCGATAACTTTAGTCTTCTCCTTCATCCAGCTCTGAATCTCATTGCACTCCAGATGATAGTTCTGGATATTGAGGGCAGAGTCCAGCGCCTGTTTCCTCTGGCCAGCAAGCTGCTGGAAGTCCTTCCACCTGTCCAAGGTAGGTAAGGGGAGGGGGGAAGACAAGGTGTGACAGAGGAAGACAGAATTTGAGCAGGATGTGTGACGCGTGTGCGAGTGATGGTGCGCCACCTGGTGTTGAGCTGGTCCTGGGTCTGGTGGATCTGCTCTTTGCTGCAGTGGTCTGAGTTCAGAAGCTGCTGTGCCACCTGGTTTACATCATCGATGCGGGTCGCTATATTATTCATCTCCGGCTCCAAAGTCTCAAACCTGCAACTCACACACAGGAGCAAATGAAGTCTTATATCATATCATTTTTCACTCTTATCCCTTTACTATTCGTTGATGAAGATAAATCCGTTTTGCAATCCAGTTACTAAGTATCTCAATAAAAGAAAAGCAATCAAGTCACTGCTGAATTTTAGTGGTGAAGCTAATCGGCTTGGCTCTTGAATCAGAATCTGTCCTATGCTGCCCGGAATGGCAATAACTTCCAGTGAATCATTCTCTTTTCCTCTCTCTCACCTCTGCTGCACCACTTCCAAGTCCTCCAGCTTGCTGGGAATCTCCATGCCGTCCAGCCACTGCTCTTTCTCCCCGATCCAGAGTTGGCAGGCACCTGCCTCATTGAACATACGGTACAGGGCCAGCTCACCCTCCAGGGCCTTGCGTCTCGCGGCCGAAAGGGCCTCCAGTTCCTCGTAGCGCTGCTCGATGGCTGGCAGCCGGCCCTCCACCTGGGAGGGTGGGGACGGGCAGTAGGAGAACAATCTATGAATATTCTCCCTTCAAATTTGGCCGAACAGGAGAGAAGCCAGGAGAACGATACGCAACCGTTTTGTGTTGAGTTACTGAGCTCCATTCTAACGATCGTGTCGTTAAGAGAAATGATCATTAAGTGAAGATTACGGCACCCTAGTCATACTTCAGCCTTCCATACTCATTCTCCATCCGTCCGTCCGTGTGCATTGTTTATCAGGTGTACAAAATTTGGGAAATGCACCAGTTGGTTGGAAAATGATTTTTTTTATTAACCTCATATTTGCAAATGGCTGCTAACTCAGGTAGTCGCTAAATAAAGAGTGGTTGCACAAAATGTCACGTACCCAAATTAAGAACACCAGCTCTTTGTGGGAACAAGTATAGAAATAACAGGGTTATTGTTGGTTATGGTTTTCAGTTGGGACTGAAAAAGCTCTCAGCTTAACACTCAGCTTGCCCTTTGGTCGCACTTTGCTTACTCATAGTCCCTGGCATAGCTAGCATGTTGGCTTGCGGCGGTGCTAACCTCCGGCGAGTTGGCATGGGCAGGGGGCAGGGCTGCCGCCTGCTCGTGCAGCGAGTCGATGAGAGTGCGGTGGCTCTGGATTTCCTCCTCAACCTCGCGCTGCTTGCGCGCCAGCGTCTGCGTGGAAAACTCGTCGTGGCCCACCTCCGTGCTGGACACCCGCCGCAGCGTCTCCAGGATCCAGGCCTCCATGTCATTGGCGTCCGTCTGGAACTGGTGCAGGGCTACGGCCTCCTGGAGGAGATTGTGCCGCAGCTGGGATGCCTGGAGGGAAGAATAAATATTGACCATCCAATCAAGATGCATACAAATTATTAAAGGCTAGGGAAAACCCTGAGCCAAAGATAAGTGTTATAAAAGAATTGAGGTCTCATCTATCACAAAATATTGTGGGTATTGGTAAAAGATAATTTACCATGCCCAATCACTAGGTATATTCCATTCCTACCTGCTCCAAGTGGGCCCATTGTTCTCGAATGTCCTTTATCCTCTCCACAACCTTCGGGGCTTCAAAGTGTCCCTCCTGCATCACCATTTATTTATTACTCTATGCAGTACTAGATGCTCATAGTTAGTCACAGTCATAGCGAAAATTCCGTTCTCTGAATCCATAACTACCTGCACCAGGGCCTCCCCGGCGGCGATGCTGTTGCTGAGTGGCCCGTAGCGGGCGGCCATCTCGTCGCGGAAGGCCTCGTGCTTGCTGAGCAGGTGCCGGGCCGAGGTGAGGTCGCGGCCGCAGTCGGCGCCCGCCAGGATCTGCTCCTGCTCGCGCATCCAGGCCGCCTCCTCGCCCAGCTCCCACAGCACCTGCCAGAGGCGACGCGAATCCTCCAGGCGGCTCCGGCGCTCCGCCGCCAGCTGGACCAGCTGCTCGTAGGCCTGGCCCAGCTGGGACACCTTCTCGCTGACCAGCGCCGGCTCGCATGGCTTGTAGGCTGCGGAAACATTTCCACACGTGTTCACATACAATTAGAACAAGCATGCACGCCATCACACACGTGAGTGTATCCCTGCTGTTTATCAAGCTGTACCCTTCACGCATCACTGAAGCTGTCGAATCACACAACGCGAGTCTGTGTCAATATTGCTCAGAATTCTGTGACTCCAGTGTGTGACTAAAGTACATTGTTCTTTGGTGGGAGTCAAAGTAGGGAGGCATGGTGCCTCAGTGGGCAGCTGGGGTTGGTATTCACATCCTGCACGTTTCATGACACAGTCCAATATTTTTGGATCAGTGGCACTAATATTGGCATGTAGATTGACCTCCCCATGTCATTGACCAGGATAAATAGTTGGACTGATGGTGGTAAAGGCCAAAGGCACTGATATTGTCCCCAGCGCAACTGTCATGGAAAGTGACCTCTAGGTTTAACCCATTCAGTGACAGAGAGCTGGCACTTGCTAGATGGTTTGAGGAGAGCTACACAAGGTCAGCAAAGCTCCTCCATATTTTGACCTTCTTCTTGTACCTTGACAGTTTTCATTCAGCGTTTGAGACACTTATTGTGTTTTCTTTTGCTCTTCCTAAAGGACCTTGTCCCCTGTTTGCCTGTTGCTTTATAAAGCCTCCCGTTCCCGTCCCTGTAGCCTGTCGTACATTGACCTGCATTTTATCTGCACTGCAGGTCAATACACCCACAGAGGGTGACACTGACTGGGCAGCTGGATGAGCGTGCGGGGAGGGCGTGTGACCGCAGGATGTCGGCCGGCGCTCACTGGGCTCGCTGCTGGTGAAGCGCTGGGCCGCGGCCTGCACGGCCCGCACCCTGTCCGCCTGGGCCGAGATGTCTGCCTCTACCAGTGTGTGGGTCTGCAGCAGGTCCTCCACGTCATACAGGTGCTTCCCGGTGTCCTGGGACTGCTGGCGCCCCTGGAGAAGGGCAAGGAAGGCACTGTTAAGGACACGTTTTCAGCGACTTCCTGAAATACTCTAACATTGTTTACTCAACATGCCAATCCTCAAGAACGTCCTGACAATCCATATTTTTGCTCCCTCCCTGCTCGCTGCATTCCTGCGCCAAGTATGTGGTGTCCTTGACTGGCTTGGAGCTTGGAGCTGTTTTGAGGCTTTAAGGTGATTCAGCTTTGCCATTTCTCGATTACTAAACAATTTCCTACTACATGCACCTTGAACTGGTCATCAGACTCCCTCTTCCCCTTAAAGAAATGCTTCAGGTCCCATATGTTCAAGGAATTCCTCTACTACACTATAGGATTCCCTGCATGTTCCCAATACTACACCTTTGGTCACTGAATAGGAAGGTAGCTCTTGCTCCTATACACTTGTAATTGGGCATTCATTAGAAGCTCGTCCTAGCTGCACCTATGTCAACAGCACGTGTCACATGTTGTATGCCACAAAACTGAAACCTGAAAGTAAACAACCACTGATGGAATTCTTGTTGCGCTGTAGAAAGGGAATCCAGATTCACCGGTATATTTCTGTATTCAGTATCTCAAAAGAAACTATAATAGAACATGTTTCTAAACTGATACAAGGCATTCTCAATGCATTACTATATTCAGATATTACATTGCAGTTTTTTATAATTCACTTTTTTGTGGGGAATTGTAAGAAACCAAATTTGAGCTAGGATGCACAAGTCAGGAGGTATATCAAAATCCCCATTTTATCTACTACAAAACACAAAAAGACTTTAGTCTGGTGTAGATTTCTCTTGCAGTCAAAGTAAGGGGATCCCCCAGGAAGTGATAGAGTTTCAGAAGATTTGTTTAAATGCTAGCACAGTCACTTCCTGTTTAAACCTTTTGTTCGCGCCTACTTCCTGATCCCAATCGTGGCGGTTCTGCGTTACCTTCATGTCAGACATCCAGTCCATGACGTAGCTCATCTCCTGCAGCAACCTCTGTAGGTCGCGGTGGGCCAGCAGCCTCTCGCGACGCGCGGCCAGCAGCTCACGCAAATACTCCCAGAGCCGCAGAACGTTGTCACGCCGGGCCAGTACGCGCCGCACGTCGTGGTAGTGCTCTGCCTCCAGCTCGCGTGCCACTGCCTCCACAGCGGCCACACGCTCGCCGTACGCCATGATGTCCGTCTCAATGGCCTCGTGTTTTCTCGTGGCTGCCTCCACCGCACCTAGGTCCACGCCAAAGTTATCCTGGCAGAAAGGAGTAAACACGACAAAGGACTGAGCTTTTAATGAGGCTTCAGATCATACCCCTAAACCTAACCCCAACCTTCCAATTACTAACCCTGAGACTAACCACTACCCTAAGCCTAAAACCAAGCCTTGATTTATCTACCCAAAACCCAGGGGTATAGTAAGAGGTGAATGGAGGCTAGTCATGTCTTAAGCCGTTAAATACACATATTATTTAGTGGGGCTAAAAATCATTTCAGGGTTGTTATAGTAAAGCCCCTCTAAAATAGGTCTAACGAAGCCCCTGCCAAAACCTAACCCCAACCATGCTGTTACCAAACCTAAGCCTAAACCCAACCCTGCAGTTACCAACCCTTAACCTTACCCAAACCCTGCAGTTAACCCTACACCTAACCCCAACCCTGCAGTTACCAACCCTTAACCTTACCCAAACCCTGCAGTTACCAACTCTAAGCCTAAATCTAACCCACCCATTACCAACTCTAAACCCAACCATAACCCTTTTATGCCTAAGCCTAACACTAATCCTACTATGTTATTCCTCCAGCTACCCTATCCATAACCTTGCATTTCCTTTGTCCTTCCAGTTACTACAAGGAACAACCTTGTGGACTGTAAAGATCACGTTTTGCTAATGGCATTTACCTGGGACACCAGGCGCTGGTTTTCACTCAGCCAGGTCTCCCTCAAGGCCGCCTTGCGATCAAAGCGAGCCGCCAGCATCTCCAGCTTCTCCTGGCGAATCAGCTCATTGCGAAGAGCCAGCTCCCGCTCATGCTCCGCCTTCTCCAGCCGCTCCCATGCCTGGTAGCGAATAATGAACATGGTTTCAAGACCCTGGCTACCTCCAGGCCAATCAGAGCACAGTTGTGTGTATGCTCTCTATCATATCAACCACATTGTACTGTAGGTCACCATAACTGCTGATACCTTGTTGATGTCGGAGATGAGTTTGCCCTCCTTTGGCATGTAGACCTTTTGGTTGTTGGCTCTCATCTTGCTCTGGATGGTGAAAAGCAGGACCTCCAGGTTTCCCTTCTCTGTAAACCTGTCACACAGGTCCATCATAAAGATCTTATGCAGATCTTCTGCAGATCTCAGCTGAGATCCAGACACTTAATGAGTGAAATGATCAAAAACTCCACATCCCCCCATGCATATTTTTTTCAGCAAATGTGAGTTTTTTTGCAGCTGCACTTACTTGGGAGGCTTCTCCACAGTGCGATAGGTGTTGAAGGCTTGCAGCTGGTTCTGTACACCGGTCAGAGAGTTGGCCAGTTTCCGGTCATTCAGGGTGTGGATGGTCTGCTCGATCCACTGCAGCAGCTCCGATGCCAAAGTCTCGTATTTCTCCACCAGCTGGTCGGCCTCGATGGCGTAGTCCAGCACCTGGGAGGCACATTAACCAATGTACTGACCCTCAAAAACCCATATTCTCATACACGCATATAAGTGGAACACAGGCGGAATAAAGCAGGCTGTTGGTACAATGCAATTAATAATGCGATTGACTTGAACTCTAAGGCTTTCAATATCCCCCAAGAGCAGAGAATGAAAAGGCTCACCTTGCCAATCCTCTTGCCCTCCACCGCCAAGGCCTTCATCTTGGAGAAGTAGTGGTAATAAGTGGCCACATAAGTGATGATGGACTTCTCATCTGGCTGGTCCACGTTGACATCTGTGAATGAAGGACTTTTACTTAAGACATGCTCCTGTCTTGTGCTTTTGCAAACTATATGGGGAAAACCAACTGCACTCCGAAACACAGATGCAGCCTGGTACAGGATTGTGCTTCCCTTGGTCCATTCCGACTCTGAGGGATATTTACAAGATTTGGCACTAAGAAATGTCATAGAGACCCTACACTTCATCCCCATTCGGGGGCGGGTTTGGTTGGTTACTGCTATACATAAACTCACTGTCTGCGATGAATCATCTACAGGAAAAGTGCTGGAAGTATTAGTACTTCAAATGGTAATACTGACAAACATTATAGTAATTGCATAATCCGTATGATTTATTAGTGTTAATATTCATTATGGCAATTTAAGTCCTAAATCATAACTTGTTATGATAAATGAATATACTTTGAGCTGACAAAGACCAAAGGCAGCTAGAGAGAGAATGGGAGTGTGTGTCTGTGAGAGAGAAAGAAAGAAAGAAAGAGAGGGAGAGTAACCAGATTTCCCCACAATGTGATAAAAACTAACTTTTTACCTTCTGGGGACATTTTTTTAGTCGCCACAAGAATAACTTTATAAATATATAAAAACTTTATAAATAAATTTTATAAAAGCCTTGAATGCAATCAATAAACTAAAATAGGCAAAAATGTTGTATTTTGTTTGGTTACTTATGTTTAAGGAGTAGGGCTGGGTAGGGTTAAGGTGGTTAAAGTTGGGATGAGGGTTATGTCCGTATGAATGGAGAGTCCCCATAAAGACATGAATATGCAGTGTGTGTGTGTGTGTGTGTGTGTGTGTGTTTGGGTCAGAGGTAGGAAGCCGGACTGACCCTCAGGATCCAGCAGTTTAGTCAAGCCCAGCTCCTTGTCCGCCATGTTGAACGCATTCTGCAGGTTGTGGTGTGCATTCGACTTCTTCAGTGTGTCGAACTCTATCAGGTCAGGCCTGGGGGGTGAACAAGCACGGTCTCTTTAATGCAAACCTTTGTATTCTACAGCTCCTCCAATCTTAGACATCCAGTTCAGTTATATTCAACTGTATTTATGTTGCACTTTTAAAAAGGAACATCATTTATTTTTCATTTATCATTGTGCTGTGCATGCCAAGAGGAATCAAGAACTCAAAAAAGCGGTGATGGCGTGTGATGTCATTCACATAACTGTCGCAAAACTCCAGACAAGACAACCTGATGCCTTTATTTTGATATCAAGGGGATTTCAACCACGTGACCCTGCACACATATCTTTCAAGTGCAGTACTTACCATACTTCTCACCATAATCACCCACCTATATATTTATCACCTCTTGATGTCATACTTATTTATTCTCATACAGAGATTGTTGTATGTGGTTCTGTGTACTGTTTATTTTTTATCTTCTTGTGTGGTCGTCTAATGTGCAGCCTAACAAACAATTTACTTTGGGATAATAATTGTCTTCTGATTTGGATTCTGAAATACAAAGCTGCAATTATATGAGTAACCAGCAGGGGGAGTCTGGCCAATACTTCTTTCCTCACATTATGTCTTGGTGTCTTTAATTTTTTAGGTCTCTCCCCATACAGGTCATTCGGCAGCCAGACAGGTGTTACGCATGGGGGCAGACTCAGAGGCCGAGTGATCGCAGCTACACCAGCTGGAACCTGGATGAGGTAAGACACTCGCAAATGCTAATCTACACCACACACAGATCGATTTCTGTTACATCATCTCAGAATGCTGGTGGCCAAACCTGAACCTGGCAAAAAGGCCCTTTCTGGCAACAGTGGGAGAAATATGAAACCATAAACCTGTATTCCTGTAACTATGACCATATAAAGGAATTTAACCTTGGTAAAGTAAAGAGGAGGCGGCTGGGTCACCTGTGTTTGTGCACAATGGCGTTGAAAGCCAGGCCATCTCTCCAGCTGGTAGTGAAGTTATGGATGTTGACATTGGGGTACCTGCAAGCAAGGGGATCTCGTTGTGAATAAAACCCTCGAACTTTATAAAAATTTAAATGAATAAGAATAATATCACAGGACTGGGGACCTGGATTAGCCTGAATGACTGTCACACAAAACACATTTAGTTTGAAAAGATGAGCTTTGCTCTAGAAAATAATCAAGACTAAATCATTTGAACAAAAAGATTCACAAATATGTAATGAAAAGTTAAGATATCATCAACATCTAGTCCAGCCAGTCCAGGACGACGCACGATCCTAGTGCATGTTGCCATTTCAAGATGAATTGCTATGTTATGCACATTAAAATGCAAACAAGAAAAACTTCTAGCACAGTACAGAGCTTGCATTCTTGTTCCCTGCGGCATGCGGGCTTCCTCCCGCAGTCCAAAAACATGCAGATAGGAAAACTGGCATCTCTGCATTTCAGTGTGTGACTGTGTGTGAGTGTGTGTGAGTGTGTGTGAGTGTGTGTGTGTCCTGGGATAGACTGGCATCCCATTCTGAGTGTCCCCAGCCTTGTGCCCTGTGAATTCTGGGATAGGTTCCAGGATCTGATGACCCTACTAGAAGTGATTACTGATGTTGGATAGATGGAAAAAAGATCTCCACTTTCATACCCTGCCGTTTTCATCTGACACCACAGCAGAAGAGCATCTTTGGCTGATTTCTTCTCCTTATTGTCCTCGGTCTCCACACTAATGTCCTGGATCTGAAAACAATTATTTGGAGCTTTAAAATCGCTATTAAAAAGTACCAGATGGGCAATATGAACATATTACATGCCTTGAAAAAGATGTCTTTGGGTCAGCTTGTGGCTGGGTGTGTTTGCTGATTTGAGAAAAGTAAGTTTGATTGCTCTCTTCAGACACCCACATGCAGAAATGTCTATGAACTACAAATTGCCATGGATGAAGATGGCAGATAAGCTAAATGAATGTAGCTCCCATTCTTTTCAGAATTGAAATAAGCAGAAAGTAGGATTTGTTTACTTGCTGATAATGGAAATGGCCAGCTACCTGGAAGCGGAGGATGATGGTCCAGATGAGGCCCAGCGTAAGCCGGTGGTTGCCGTCGACGATGTCATGGGAGCCCATGTTCTCCAGGTGGACCTTCTGCTCCTTGAGGAACTGCAGCGCCTTGTCCACATTCTCCAGGCAGTGGATGCGCATGCGGCCCTTGGTGGGCCGGGGCTGAGGACCACAGGGAAGCGGAAAGAGGGTGATTTGAGACCTTAGACAGTTTTGGCACTCAGTTTACACACTAATTTTTTCGAACATCATAACATAGTCTGCAGATCTACGGCCAAAAAGACAAACCAGGCATGTTTCCCTTATTCTTGGGTTAAAACACAATGATCAAAACAGCAAAAGTGACGCCTGTTCCATCACTTGTGCTCAAAAATATGTAGACACTGATCACATGACATTGAAAAAGATACGAGAAAGCGAGAGTAAGAGAACAAATGTAACAAACAAATGGAACAAATGGAGAAACACTGAGCATCAGATAAGAGTCAGAGAGATACTGACCAGCTGCTCATTGGACAGCACCTCCAGCAGGCGGATGAGCATGCGGCCATCACGGAGGTCGGTGTAGAGGTCGCCGATGCGGCACGTGACACGGGACAGGTGGGAGTTGACCCACTTGGTGAAAGTCTTCTTTTGAACGGCCTCACGCTCATCTGGGTGTGAGGAAGATGAGCAGGTCAGCTGGTAGCTGTACACTATGTGTACTGTTTATGAACATGCATGAACATTACCAATGCGCAAGAACATTATAAACGCTTGTGAACATTACCGAATGCGGGTGAACATTAAAAATACCCATAAACACTACAAACATTAAACACACGTGAACATTACAAACGTGCGTGAACATTACAAATCCACGTGAACATTACGCAATTGAACTTTACAAAGGCTTATAATCATAACTACAGCAACATCTTAGTGCTGCATTAGTCAAAGGAGCAAGTTGTTGTGCATTTTTTTGTATCGCAGCTAGAGGAATGGCTGGTAACACCCTCTCCAGCCTGTGCTTTTCATGACCTATTCATGGCGACGACTGAGAACGTGTGCAATCACCGTCGCAATCAAAACGCACACTACCAAGTGATTACATTTCCACCACAGTACCCCGTTCCCCGATGTGCCATTCTGGCAGGAGGGTTTCTGCTCTTCTCTGAGTTCTATAAAGCTTCTGGGTTTATCACCACACACACCCACACACACCCCCCCACGATCCCCATTCACCGAATGCAGAAACCTGTCAAATTTCCAAACCTCGGCCAGGAAGCATTTCAGGATATTACCAGGGAATTATTGGTAGGGTTGAGCTGCATTCCATGTGGATGCGATCATGACACACACGTCAGGGTCACACGCACATCAGGAACCTACACGGCACCCCCAGTAGGACAACCGGTGTTAGCAAAACCTGTATTAACAGCCGCCCACATTCTCCCCTCAAAGGGGCGCTAATCCTTGCCTGAATTATGGTTCCACGGGGAGGATTAAACAGCCACTTGAAGATTTACAGAGCGCTTGACGACGGAGCGGCTTCTCCTAGTCCGGAGGCTTCTCCAGTCGCCCACCCCCACAACTTGTAATTCACACCAAGAGGCAGCCAGTAAAGACGCAGCCCAAGGCCCCGTGAGAGGCCGGGTGGGGGGGGGGCAGGGATATTGGCAATTTAATTCACAACCAGGGCATATCCTTTACTGGGGCAGGCCATAACTCCCCACCCCCCATGCATGCATGAGAACCCACACAAATCCACACGATGAACGAAAAGTGCTGGCACCTTATTTATTTATTTGTATTTTAAGCAGATTAAGTCATGAGAAATGCCTTTTTGCTCTATGTCATCATTGCAGAGAACCGTCATAATCAGGAGAACAAAAGACATCCAGACACACACCCATGTCATACAGAGAGGCAAGATCCTACTGTAGGCTACAAATTAGTCAGCTGTTGATGATGATTTATTCACAGCCTGAAAAGACAGCTTATCCTAAAATCAATGGCCCTGCTGATTGTTAATACATTGAATAAATCAACAGATTAAAATGTTTGATTTATCTGCTGAGCAGCATTAGAGCAGAAATTTTGTATGTGGAGTTTGTAGGGTCCTCCTGTTCTGTGGATTTCCTATTTGATGTCTGTAAATTGTCCGTACGGTGCATCTCCACCATAGTGGACTGGCTTCCCCTTACTTGTGCCCTATAAGAAGTTCAAAGATGGATTGAAAAAGGTTTAAAGTCTGAGAGTCCAGTTTCAAAATGGTTTGCATACCACCAACCTAAAAAAAAAAAAAAAAAAAAATACTACCTGAATCCACCATCCAAGGATTGTTGCATACTTCATGCCCTCATCTCCGTTCTGCCTGGACTGTTGCATCATTAGATTAAATCCACAGTATATTGTACTAGAGTATCACATGACTGCAGTATCATCTTTGAGAACATTCAAAACCTGTTTTGCAGGAAAACGCCTGCAGCGAAATATGTCAGTTATGTTGCATGATCTGTGACGACCCCCTCCCCCACCCTGGCCACTGCCCGGAGACTCCCTGCATAGCTATTAACTCAACAAACACTTGACAGAACGTCAAAGCCGTTCATTACCCCACAAACATGTTTCTGGGTAGAGGAATGTCTCACTAGGGTGAAAAGTGTCGTTCGCGCAACCTCCGGACATTCATATAAAAAAATGCAAAAACTTGCTTTCCTTTCGCAAACAAATTCCCATTTACACAAATTGCTCCAGCTACTAAAACCTCATCTTAAACACCTAATCGCCATAACCTTTAATCCCGACCCCTAGATGACTGCCGTTTATCTATAGGAATGCATCTTCAGTCTCAGTCGCACACATTCTCATCATAAGCAGACAAGGAGCCACTTGAGCAAGATGTAGAGAAAGACAAGCACAAACAGAACTGAAGGAATTTCATTTGGCATCCACAACCAACGCAGAGTGGGGCGGGTTTTGTCTTAAGCAATTTTTCCCCTATTTCGAGGAGAAAAAAAAAAACACACTTGCTCCGCTCAGAGTAGAGACGATGTGTGCGCCGGTCATTGTCAAGCTGAAGGGCCGACGTCTTAGTCAAGTCTGGGTGCACAGACATGGTTTAAGGTCAGCAGCAAGGTGACAAACGATGAATAAGAAACCAAACTCTTTTGTGCGACAGAGAACTCATCTGATTTGAAGTGAAAACAATGAAAACAGAAATACGGCCATTTAGGAATAGTCAGACGAAGAACGTACACTTAAAACAGGCTGCAGTGGAAAATACACAGTAAAGAAAAGAGTACCTGAGTACAAAGCGAGGGAAAATTCTTAAAAATTGACAGTGCAGTAATAGTGCTTAGAAAATTATAACAAAACAAGTAAAATCAACACCTTCATATTTTGGTAGTTGTCTGCTAAATATTGAAACTAAAGGGGACACAGAGTGTGTCTTGGAGTAGCAGTCAGGGCTCCAGAAAAGTTGTTTGGAATCAGCAGATACCAGCACGAGTGTCCACCCCTAAACACAGATGTGCAAAACCAGCTGATTTAAACCCTCTAGGCAAAGCATGGCCAGTGATTACGCTCCATAACAAACTCCTACGCCACATGGTAATTATCTAGTCTTGTAGGGATACAGAATAAATAAATAATAATAAAAAAAAAACACCTGAATGGTCACCTGACTTATAGTGCCAAGACACACGCCTCTTCCCTGTTAATAGCAGATTAAATTATTCCCAGATTTAACCCTTTATCTGTTCCTCTGCTGAGTGGAGCGGAAGGTGAAGTGGTAAAATCATGGTTCCTGCAGCTGTGTCATAAATTCTTGGTAATACAGCTGGGGCAAGGCAAAAAGACAATAGCAATCTTTGATTCATCGCTCCTGTGGCTGGACTCCCTCGTGGCAAAGGCAAGTTACAGAGCTGTGTAACAGGCACTAGGATACGCCTTGACTGGTAAAACTGGTTCCACTCTCACACACACAGACACACACCAACAGGCAAGCAAATAAGCGGCATAAGTGTCATTTGCCTCTCTTGCTATGGCATGAAGTGTGAGAAGTGCATAGCACCCCACGTCATCTAAAGCATCAGGATAGATGTTAAAACCATAATGCAGTTTCCCTGAGGTGAACTCCCATGACAGCGTGTGCTTTACCTATAATATCAAAGTCTAGACGAGACTCATCCTCTGTGAGGGACACTACCAGCAGGAGTTCTGCCTAAAGATGAACACAACCAGGGGCTGAAAAAAGCAGTTGTGGTTTGAACTAAATAAAGACTAGTGGTTTTGCGAGTCATTCAATTTCAAAATGAGATTATTCACTCTCTGAGAAGTGCGCTGAGGTTCAGAGAAAGGTAATATGTGCCTCCAGCTCATTTATCAACGGATACAGCGGATGATGACATCATCAGAAAAGGCGCTGGGAGAGTCTACGCTTCAGCCACCTGTAACTGTAACCAAGCACAGAACTGCCATCAATGTTATGCCTGAACACACTAAATGAGCGGCATTCATTGAACGTGCCCATATTTTTGGTCAGCGACGAACTGAACAAATCAGTTGGCAATGGATGAATGTGAACGTGAGCATTGTTCACTCTGGCAAGACTGAACAACACACACAGGCACTAGGAACACACTAAGGATGCACTACAGCACAAAGAATGCAATAGGAATGCACTGAAGGCACAGGAAATACACTAGGAATGCATTTTAGATACAAGGACTACAGGTACAAGGAATGCTCTAGGAACGCGCTACAGTCAAGAGGAGCACACAGTAGGACAGTACCAGACAAACGTCTGGACACACCTACTGGAAATCATTTAATTTTAAACAAGATAATGACCTAAGCGCACCTCGAGGTTATTTTGAAGAGTCTAAAATTTGAGAAATTTTGTTGAATACTTCTCTGGGTTATTGCGATATTTGTTATATATTACTTCATTGCCTCAAGCACAGGTGAAACGTTTAGGTTCAAAAAGCACAAATCCACACCAAGATTTTGTTTCAACCAGCCAGTTGAGTGTATAGACTTACATTCACAGAGTACTCAGCTGGTTGGTTGAAACAAAATCTGGGTCTGGATTTTTACTTTCTGAACTTAAACTTTCAACCCCTGACCTCATGGCCATTTACAATAAGGTGAATAACCTTAAACAAATGCATTAAAAACAGGTGTGTCCAGATTTTCAACTGGTACTGTAGCATAACAGTAGTAAACACAGGTAGCAGTAAGGGAAATATAAAAATAATTAGATATTTTATACAACAAGTTTTGTCAAACATTTTATAATGGGTATTGAACTTGTATTAATTAGATGCAAGAAAAAGGTTTCAGCTATTTTCACCCTCTGACATCACCAGGAAATGGCGTTCCAATTTGTACTGGAATTCCATGAAAAGTAAAATTATTATGGACTGAGCAGAAAAATCACTGCCCATTAGGTATCAGTTTCCTTCCTGGTTCTGCTCATACCTCCATGGCAGCTGGAGGTGAAGAGAGTTCTGTGTTCAGGAAACGGTACCACACTCACTACTGACTCATGTCACGATTACAGAAGATCTCGCTTGCTATGAAAGTGCCCATCCATTCTCCAAACCAGTGTTTCCAAATCCAGTCCTTGGGGTCCTGCAGTAAGGCCACGTTTTTAATTCCTTACAGTTCTCAGTTAGGAGCAAATATGTGGACCGTCTGGCAGGGAACTAGGAGGAAGCAAAAATGTCTGTAAGTCTCTGAGGGCCGGTTGGGAAACACTGCTCCAAACGCTTATCGGTGCAGAGTCACTGGGGGAAATTAAAAGCTTAAGATGCCTCCAATGCTGATAACCACGTCTGGCAGATCTCCCCGCATGGTTTCTGTCACACCGTAGCTAAAACCCTTTGTGCTTTCCAGCTTCATGCAGCCGCTGATCCTCCCAGGCTTAATGGAGGCTGGCGCTAAGCGCAAGCGCAGCCCAGCAATTCACGCGCCCGCCGAGAAATACTGGGCCCTCTTCACAACTAAACGGCAACATCTGAAGTGGATCATGAACCTGCCTGGGGGGGACCGCCTCCATGTCAGGATGAACAATTGGACCATTCCAGCTGGGGCTGGTTGTGTCATGACAGAGCCAAGCCTCGGGGCACAGCTAAAGGTAGCAACATGACTGGAGGATACTCCCTCCTCATCCAGCTCACCGAGACAGGATCATTGGCTAGAAGCTGCAGAAAGTCCCGCCCCCACGTGCCAAAATGGGAAGGACCTGCGGATGATCAGACCTGAGAGACTCAGCTGCTGCTGCGGTATATAACACCCGCGAGGCGCTGACTTTACAAAGACACCCACGCGTCATGCCTGACCTGATTTCAGCAGAGCGAAATGCAGTCGTCAGGGAGCCGTTACGGACCCGGACCGAGCTGTGGGGAAGCCTGCCGACTGCCAGAACTTCTCCGTCTGAATCACCGGTCTGGTTTATTCCCCTCTTTAACATAAGCCACTGCAATATATTCAGGATGCAGAAGCATGTGATCACGAGGTACCAAAGGTTAAGTGGCGCTCACCGATGGGCGGAGCCAGACGTTGTGTGGCTCAGCGGGGCAGGCTAAGCCTCTGGGCCTGCGATCGTCAGATTGCTGGTTTGAGCCTCGGCAGAACAGTCACACGTCTGTGGGCCCTGGAGTGAGGCCCTTATCCCCCAGCTCCAGGGGCGCTGTACACTGGATGACCCTGCGCTGTGACCCCCAAGCTTGCGTGTCTCATGGAGAGCAAGATGGGGTAGATGAAGAGAAGCATTCCAATATATTTGAACTCATGCACATAAAAGATCATTTCAGTTCCGAGTAGTTCAACAAAGGTCACCCCCCCCCCCCGAAAAAAACACAGACACCCACAAAGGTGATGGGTGTGTCTGAGGTTCAACCCCAAAAAAGCTGAACATAAGTGTTGACACTTAAACAGAGCTGGCCATTGCCTCCACACCCCCCAGGATTTCATTCAGCCGCTTCTGTCACTCCTATGCGGTCGAAGACCAAACTGAGCGTGTGCAATAGCGTTTGACCCAACGGTGAAGCCACACCGATTTATGGTGCTGCCACAAAGGTCCAAGCTGAAGCTCCGGGCCACAAGTTTGTGTTCAGTTTGTGTCCTGGATGAGTAACTCACCTCGCTCAGCTACTGGGGGCGGGGGGGGGGGGGGGTTGTCACAGCTTGTTGGGTATGAAAAACTGTCTCTAAATCAACCATGACTTAGTCTTGGGGGTACGGGTGTGCATATGTAGAAGTGTTGCCTCGTTAGAAAATAATAAAAAAAAAATAATACATTTAAAGCGATAGGACAAATTAGACAGATGTCTGTGATCCTCTGGAGTATACAGGAGTGTACAGTTGTCACACCTCACGGTGCCATGGCATGCCAATTGGAACACTTTCCTAAACGAGCCGCATTCCTTGACCATGAGGGTCTGTCACGGCTTAGTGGGCGGGGCTGTCTGGGTGAAACTGGTGNNNNCCCCCCCCCGCCACAGGGCCCTGAATGAGGCCATCTGTCTTGGGGCCAGAAGACAACGGTAATTCATTACAATTATACCGGATGGTGTCAGGATGGACAGGTGAGAAAGGGCCACAGGTCTGAGTGAGGCCAGGGCGGGGCCACTCGAGCCGTAAATCTCCTTAGAGGTGGGGCTGCCACCAACAGGAAATAGACGGGAAACGCAGGCGCGGATGGACTGCGGTAATCTGCAAGTTTTTCCGCGACTCTTCGCTGCAGACCCAGTGTTGTGTCGCACGGCAGACCGCCACGCCCCAAATAACCGCAAAGGAGTTACCATGGCGATGCACACAAAGATAGAACGCGCGGCGATAAGGCCCCAACATCATAATGGGCACAAATAACTTTATAGCAGATGCGACAGGCCGGGCTGGTGCGATGCCAAGGTAAACCAGATGAACAGGGTGGTAATTAAAATACAAAGTGAAGCCTATAAAATTCATTTTGTTTGCTTTTTTTATTTACTGAAGAAAACTGCCATATTTCTGTCACGTTAAATTAAAAATAGAAAGGTAAAAGGTAAAACGGATGCTTGGAGGAAGAAGACAGGTCTGCTCATCCAAAACAGATCACATCTCTCCAGTCTAAAATCAGACTAGCGTAGAGCCTTGCTTTCACAATCGCTGAGAGGCGGCTCAGGATATGCAATTAAAATAAACGGAATGCAAAGGGGGGGGATCTTGCTTGTTTAGCTTTCATGTCATGGAAACCATTTTTCAGTAGGGCCTTCTGGAACACACCTATAATTGAGCCATAATCTCGTCTGGAAGCTCTTTTCTTCAGATAGACTTCCTGCAACAACTGTTATTACCGACTCCGGCAACGTCACTTATCACTGTGAAAACACAGTCAGGTGAGCAAGCACACACACACACCATGCAGAAATGCAAACTGAACACTCCATATAGGGTTAGGGTTTCAAAAACATCCAATTCATATGGAAAGTGATCTTAATTCATGACAACACACAGGTCTCAGTCGCACCCTCTCCCCAATGAGCAAAAGGCCTCCGTCCTAACGGCACTGCTTGTGGCCCACCCCTCGACCCCCACAGCACCTGGCATGTGAGGAACAAAACAAATCCCAGGGGCCGATTTCACAGCCCGCCCAGGCCCTCCAGTCTCAGAAAGAGACGTATTCACTCATAGGAGAGTAGACCGTCTTTCAGCTTCAGATCATGCAGCGGAGTAAAACAATCCTTCATGGAATGGAACCATCAGCAAGATTTCACTGTAACTATATACAAACACGCCGGTCTCATTAGCTTTGCCTGGTGACTTTTGGACCATTTCTGAAATACTCTGTGTGTGTGTGTGTGTGTGTGTGTGTGTGTGTCTGTGTGTCTGTGTGTGTGTGTGTGTGCTCTGAGGGGTGCTTACAATCTCCAGGTCTGTGGTGGTCTCCAAAATACCAGTGCTTCTTCCTCCAGCCCCAGCAGTTAGTGTGCAGATAATATGGCAGACAGCATGAGGCCCTTTAAGGCACAGCGATGGCGAAAGGCGCTATATCCGAGCCCTTTCACAGACCATTCCATGCCCTGATTGGCTACACAGAGTGGGTGAAATGCGGCAATGCTGACTCGCGATCAAACAGACACCAGAAAGAGGGTAAAACACCAGATGCCTTTATTGAGAGCGAACAATGGCGAGGCTGAAACACGGCGAACAACCAGTGAATGAGATTATAAAACTAATGGCTGTTTCAGGGTTTCTGCAGGTTTCAACAAGTTAAATTTAAGACTTTTTAAGACCTTTTTAAGATCATTATGATTGCAATTTAAGCCCTATTTCAGGTCCATACTGGCAATAAAGTATGAAGGATATAAAAGAAAATCAAAGGACCAGAAAAACTTCCAAAGTGAATTACATGAACGTTTAGCTTATTTTTTTTGATGACAGAGTCATGTTAGCCCTCATGCCACATTGAGATGTGCTCCAATAAGATTCCACTCAGGCTACACGCCTTGCAGTTAATGGTTAGCGAGTTTTGGTTTTTGGTTCCATGATGGCTACTTTTTGTAGTTTTGTTAAAGCGTGATCAATGCAAAGCGAGACTTAATGCAACTTTATATAAGTAACGTTGACTTCATAATCTAACCAATTTCTAAGACCTGTCAAAATTGTATTTCTGAAATCTTACGGCTTAAAAAGCAGATTGTTGGATTTATGTCTTGAGGATGCGCGGAAACCCTGTGTTTATCACCAAAAGGTTCCATACACCCCTCCGGCGCTCGTCACGTGCTACTCCGCTGGGCATTAGGAGGTGGGCAGACAAGCCCACAGGACCCATTAACACGCCGTTAGGCCTGCGGTGACGCCAGGTATTAATAACATACTGTATGTGGTCTGAGACATTAATGAGTATAGACCAGGCTGTAAAGTGCTCTGCAGAGGTGACTTCTATCAAATGACACCGCTATTCAAGAAGAGTACAGATATGGATATTCGGTGAAATATTTATATTTGCGTTTTTCATGAGGGTCCGTTGTCTCTTTGACGCATCGCCGTTACATACTTTAGTTTCCTCCCACAGTCTATGGGCAGTGGGGCAAACTGGTATCTTGAAATTGCCCAGTCTGTGAGTGTATGTGCCCCGAGGTGGAGGGTGAGGTTGCACGATATCTTATCATGACATATTTATGTTTATTAAATTCAGGTGGCGGAGCACGCCACATGCGACCGTGTGGGTAAATCATGGCAGCGATAAGCGGGCGGTGAGGAAAGGGACAGATGAGCAGCCACATCTTTTGAAAGAGGAGATATTGTGAGTAAACAAGGTAGGAAGATGTGTGCAGTGTGGTGGCGCTTTCTGCAGTTTAAAGTCAGACACATTTATTAAACATAATGACATCTTATCTATACAGATTGCTAACTTTGGGTGTCATAATACACCTGTCATTGAAATCTTAGGGATACTACAAATCTGTTTATCATATCGTGGGTCTTAATAAACGTCCATATGGTGCTGAAAAGCCAGTGTCCAGACAGGGCATTACGCCTGTCACAGAAAGCCCTGGTGATTACTGCGCATGCGGCATATAATTGCGATGTGATAGCGGGTGGTCCTAGTGCAAGGCGTACCCACGCCCTGAGCGGGGGGGGGGGGG
>JAODKF010000002.1:2044383-2058154 GCA_026779585.1 Mormyrus proboscirostris
CACCGCATGTGCTCAGTGTACAGTACAGCACCACACCGCATGTGCTCAATGTACAGTACAGCACCACACCGCATGTGTTCAATGTACAGTACAGCATCACACCGCATGTCGTTACTTTTATTATTACTGAAAACTATGTGCCTTATTTTTATTTTTTCCAACTTACCTACAAATTCGACTTCAAAGACAGCATTAGGAAATGAAACTTGTTAGTAACCTGGGGATTGCCTGTACTAACATAATATAAGTACCTTTACTGCCATCTGTTAAGTGCATGTCTGTGTACGGGCAGGTAAACATGACGCAGGTATACAGGAAACATGGTTTGGTGCAGGAGTGTTATTGGAGGGGGGGGAGGTAAGAATGTTATAAATGTGATGGGGACCTGAATTCCTCTGGGGGCAGATCCGGCACTCAGGGCCCCAGCCGCGGCCATAGTGGCAACAGCACTCAGAGTAGGTCACCATGAGCCCGTTCTGCGGCATACTGCAGATGAGGTCCTCGTCCACCTGAAGGAAACAGACGTCCTTGTGGGCGGCAGTGCGGTCTGGGGAAGAGAGAGAAAGAGAGAGAGAGAAAAATCAAACGGTCGGCCTCAGGTTTTATAAACACATGCGGGCCCAGAAAGCACTACCACAAGGGGGCGCTGTCTGACACCCTGAATTTTATCTACTGGCTGCCACTCCGAAAAGAAAAAAAGTT
Organism: Mormyrus proboscirostris; assembly: GCA_026779585.1. Lineage (NCBI taxonomy): Eukaryota > Metazoa > Chordata > Actinopteri > Osteoglossiformes > Mormyridae > Mormyrus > Mormyrus proboscirostris. The sequence continues at coordinate 2,045,086 of JAODKF010000002.1, forward strand.
AATAAATCGCCTTTCAAAATTAACCATCAGATCTGGCTATTTAAATTCCTCTTGCACGGTTGGACACAAAACAAGTACAATTAACTCAAGCACTGAAGGCAATTTCCAAGTAATCAGACCACCTCCTACCAGATGACAGAAGTAAAGAAAAAAAAGAAAAGAAAAGAAAAAACAACTGGGCCCAGTTAGTAATTGAACAGGAGACTTCAGAAAAACCTGCGGTACATATCTGAGCACAGGGTGATTAATGTATATATGAGCCATGTCCGAATTCAGGGGCTACATCTTTCTAAGGTACCATAGGATTTGAAAATCTAAAGTGTAACAGTGGTGTGACAAGGCTGTCCCATTTCGAAGCCTCCTTCAAATGCAGCCTAGAAATGTGTCTTTCCACCCGCTGGATCCTTCACAGGCCAAGCTATCCCAATATTCACTGTGTGGACCTTCAAAGGACACAGCCTACAAAGACTACGCAGACCATATCCTTCAAAGGACACACAGCCTACAAAGGCTATGCAGACCACATCATTCAAAGGACACACAGCCTACAAAGACAACGCAGACCACATCCTTCAAAGGACACAGCCTACAAAAGCTACGCAGACCACATCCTTCAAAGGACACAGCCTACAATGGCTACACAGACCACATCCTTCAAAGTACACAGCCTACAAAGGCAACGCAGACCACATCCTTCAAAGGACACAGCCTACAAAGGCTATGTAGACTGCATTCTTCAAAGGACACAGCCTACAAAGGCTACGTAGACCGCATCCTTCAAAAGACACAGCCTACAAAGGCTATGTCGACTACATCCTTCATAGGACACAGCCACCGAATTCAGTCACAGCCACGGGTTGCTTTCAGTGAGCATGGTAGCTCAGTGGGTAACATTGTTGGCTCCCAGTTCAAATCCCATCCATATTGTCTGTGTGTGGAGTTTGAATGACGTTCTATCCTGGGTGTACCCCAGCCGTGTACCTTATGCTACCTGCCATAGGCTCCAGGCTCCATGTGACCCTGTTCAGAATAAACAGCTGGAGAATGGATGGATGCCATTAACCCTTGACAGACATTATACTGTTACTTTAATAGATGTGTTAGAACAGGCCTCAAAGCAGAGGGCGGGATTGCTGTGTACAGTAATTGGCTGGTTTATCATGAAATAATGAAATCCAACATTAACCAATGGGAAATGGTATAAATCAGCTGGAAACTGACAGCACACAGCAAAACCATAAACAGTCTGTGTGTAAGATCCTTTTATCCCATGGCTTTTCTTCAACTTTTCCCTCTTACCCTAACAAACTAGGTGTTAATCTGTATTGTTCTGTTCATTTTATCTTTCTTTAGCTCATTAAAAAATAACATAAAAGCTTAAATAAAACAGTGCTGTTGATGGATCAGTTGAAAATTGCTCGGTACACTTGTACAGAGTTGGGTAATTTAGATCAAGAGCGTAAAAGGCCAAACCGGGATTTTGTTTCAACCAATCAGTTGGGCATAGAGAATCACAGTGTACTCTACCGGCTGGTTGAAACAAAACCCCGGTGTGGACTTTTACTCTCTGAACCTGAATTACCCAACAACATACGTTTGTTTGTTTGTTTGTTTGTTTGTATGTATATATATATAGCATCACTAAAATCTCAGGCGGCCATTGAAGACAGCCCTTGGTTTTATTACCTGTAAAAAGCTGTTTAATCCCAATTTAGGTCATAGGTTACCTTTAGTGGATTCTCTGGTCTTAAACACAGCATATTTCTATCAGCAATAAGGGGGGAATATGTAGATAAAAACAGCTCATGTACATTTCCATCCTGACCTAAAAATACAAACGGTGGGGTGCTTTTAAAAACTGAACACATAACATTAAATATGTGACCCGTCTTATTTGAACCTGACTAACACAGAAGCTTTAACACTTTCGGCATATTTACAATCGGTTCAAAAATTAGATAAATATACAGTAAGTACTGTGCAAAAGTCTTGAAAACATTTAAAGCTATTTATTTTGGTAGTGAGTGTAAATTTGCAAAGACATACAATTACAATTTAACATTATAATGTACACGAAATTAATAGTAATACAATAAATCAAGAATTTCTTTCTGTTCTCCAAAACGTTTCTGAAATTTTGCTGGGTGGCTAGTGTTCAACGGTTGCTGCAAATACTGGAGTGACTGTAGGAGAGGTTTTGAATTGGCTAACACACTTTGACAGAGAGGGTCCATTTTACACAAATATAGAAATCATAAAAAAAAATTTCTAACAACTGCGTAAAACTTTTGCACAGTACTGTATTTTCCCCTCCTTTTTGAGTAAAAAGCAAGAAGAAAACAGCTTAACACGACAGGAAAAAAAAACTTGCTCACATTAATCTGACCAAAAACTCACACACACACACATACTCGCACGCACGCATACACACATGCACACATCCATTGAGGGACGGCAGGAAGGAATCTGCTACTTCCTGTTGCTCTACAGGCCACTCAGACTAACACGTCACAGTTCTGCGTAAAGCCGACGGCCTCCTTTTCCCACCCCCCACCCCTGGTAAGACCCTAAAGACACCTCACTCCACTCCAGTCCATTTCTAGGTTGTCAATAGCAATCCGATGACCTGCCAGTAAAGTCCTGCCGAGTCTCTCGAGATATACCGCTGCCAGAGCCCAAAAGCCGGGAGAGACCTGTTAGCGGTCATTACATTCCAAATCCAGAAACCACAACAGAGGTGGGAGGGGCTTTGCCACATCCAGGCGGATGGATCGCATGCAGTTACTACTTGAATTCTAAGACCGAGTGACGCTAAGCAGCGATTGGTCATACCCACCGTCATAGACGCACTGTTTGAGCGCCGCACTGAAGGTGAGGGGCTGCGTGCAAATACAGTGAAAGGAGCCAGGCGTGTTGAGACACACTCCATTCTTACAGTACGATGGGTCCTGGCATTCATTCACATCTGAAAGGATCACCACAGAAACGGGTTACAAAATAGATAGTCAACAAAGCCCCCTGACCAAATCCAAGCCTCGCTAAAAGGTGCAGCTACATCATGGAACGACCTGGCTGGGAAGTGACCAAAGACTAGTCACTGGAAGAGTACTACCATGTTTGCACTTTGCTATCAACCCAACTAGCTTGATGCATCTTGAAGCCAACGTCCTGGAGATTGATTGGAGGGCCAGATGGGCCAGCGGGGGTTAAATTCTGCATGACGTATTCAAATTTCCTAATGGAGTCCAAGGAATGCTCATGATTCTCGAACCTGCAGCCACTTTGTACGATCACCGTCAGTCACCGACAACGGAGCCTAGCGTCATTCCTAATGTTTTAATACTCAAGTCAAAGGTTTACGACTATTCCTGTCCTTGCAAATTTCCATGACCAAGTACCAAGACAAATCCTGGCTGGATGGACGCTAATATAATGGTAAAAGTCATTACATTCTGCTGCCATATGTGCTGGAGAACATTGTCCAAGACTGAGTCTGTAAGGCTGTTCCCCATCTTTCTTTCACCAATTGAGATCAATAGGCTCACGTTATCTTATGCTGGCCTGCATATGTAACTGCAAATCAAGGACGAGTGCAAATGCTTTCTAAGAAGGGAATTTCATTAGGTATTTGAAGATGCAGCCTTTTAGACAAAAGAAGGTGATCACCTTGAGCCAAAACCTATTTTCCATCAGTTAATGCCGGACAGTTTAAAGAGATCAAATCAGGAAAAATGTGTTCAAAACTTATCAAAGGGCTGATTCAAACCATGTAATTTTCTACTGTACTCATGCTTGTTAGATCAACAGCAATGACAAGACCCATAGCGCTCACACTGACCCAAGGCGGTTGCTCATACCATTGATCCAGAGAGTTCAATGACCTCCCCACCTGCCTGAATTTTGGACTTACCCCCTTGCTCCTCCGGGGGGATGCAGCTGTTGCGGTTGGTGGCCAGAGTCCAAGGTGGAGTACAGATGCAGTAGAAGGACGCCAACGTGTTCACACAACGCCCGTTTCTGCAGTTGGCCGGATCCTGGCACTCATCCACACCTAAGCAACCACAAACCCTGTAATAAGCTCCTCATTGTTGGTGGTGTAAGGCGTCATTCTAGACGGGGCACTGCATGGTTCAAGAGGATCAACACTGTATAGGTATGATTTTCAAGACGTGGATCCATAGCCGAATAAGTGGTCTTGCAGCATCTGCATGTAAATATCCACCCTGAATCAAACTGCGTGGCTGTTTTTGATTCACTAGAAGGAACTGGTCAAGTTGACTTTTTAATTTCACTCACCACGAAGACAAAATTCCCATCAGACTCTCATCACAAACTATTAACCAAGAAATACATAGCAAAAAACTCTTTGAGTCATTTCTAGTATGGTACCCAAAAGCCTGCAAAACTGGCCGAGAGGCCTTATACCAAACTGTGCCAGCTAATTCCTTTAAGCACTTCAGGGTCATGCAACATTGCCCATGAGAGGTAGTGCTGATCAGAAAGCCATTTGGAGATTGAGATACTGAGTGTATATACCTAGGCAAAACAGGTTTCTCAGAACCTAAAGCAGCAATATGTGTATGAGTACATTTTTTTCCAATGTCTCCAAAACTTACTGATAAGCTGGTGATTTTATCAGCATGTAATGGCAGCAGAAGGTTTTTTTCTTCCATTGGTGTCGAAAGTAGGGCATTTTTTCTTCATTGGTTAAACCTGCGTTTTTGTTTATGATTTATCGTAATTCAGGGTACAGGTGACAGCCATCAAGAGACACACTGCTAGGATTGCTACTCAAGGGGGAATACAGTTGAGTAATGCAGATGTCGCTACAGACAGTGAGGACAATGGGTAGCAGAGGGAAAAGTCTCTCTGACAGTTTTGAGGTTGCCAGGTGCTCAGAAAGTCCCCAGAAAAACTGACCTGTGAAAACAGGGACTACACATTTCTTGTTGGAGGCATCGGGTATGGAGGGAGGGTTACAGGTACAGTAGAAGGAGCCCGGGGTGTTTATACACCGTCCGTTGGTGCAGTGAGACTTGTCGTGGCATTCATCCACATCTGGGGGGAGCAGGGACCAGACGAAAAATGCAGACGCAAAAATTTGACTTCTTGACATTTCAGTCATCTAACTCAATTCACTTCCTAACCGTTACATGACATTATAAACACAAAACATTGTGTTTGGCAACTCTCTCTCATTCTGGAGTGTGTTGAACCTAAATCAAGAGACCAAAATGACTATTGGGACCCAGACTTTGTCCTTTAAAATAATAAACGTATTCTGCCCCTCATGCTGACCTTTAAATGTGTGATCTTTGGTGCGGTGGTAAGAAGTTCTGCAATGGCAGACTTTGGGTTGTAACCATAATGTTACAATCACTACATCTATGTGGCTGACTTAGTTAAGTAATGATATACTTAATGTCCAGAATGGAAAGACAGACATTCCGATTTCAACATCACATCGATACGTTGTGATGAAGATAGCACGTTGGTAATGAATGCAAGTGCAAACCGTTGATGCTTGACTATTTACCGATGCACTCCAGCAGGTTGCTGTCGTAGTAGAAGCCTTGCTGACAGTAGCACTCGTATCCAGGCTGCGTGTTCATGCATCGGCCTTCTTTACAGATCTCATTGGCAAAGAGGACACACTCGTCAATATCTGGGAAGGAAACATGAGTGTGTGGAATGGACATCAGATTGATCACGGCGACATTTCAATAGGGTTACAGCCATTAGCTGATCTGGATCCTATTACTATTTGGTATCTGAGGTTAGTCCCGCCCCTTCCTAATCTCAAGGCTCATAACTCTATGAGGCAAAGCCATATAAATACAAAGGCAATGAAATTTATGAAGCATTTCCTTAGCATAACTCTAAATTCTTGGTCAGATTCGACTGTCCTCTTGCAGAGATGTAAATGACAAGCTCGGTTATGACAACCAGGAACACAGAGGCACCTCACGGGTGTGCCGACATAGGCACTGCCATCAACGGAACCATCCTCAGTGTCAATTAAATTACAGTGTTTTGGGAAGATTCACTCTTTCAGGTCATACCTCGATGGCCAGGCAAGCCGTACGTCATGCTGTTCTCGTGGTAGAAGCCTTTTCCAACAGGACACAGAGAAATGAACTCCGCTACACAGAAACACAAGTGAAAAGCAGAGAAAGAAGCAGATCAGATGCCAAAGTGAAGCAACAACACAGAACTCTTTGAAAGACGATTCTGGCTTTTGATGCATTTACGTTTGGGTCACTATCGATTACTCTAGATATAGAGTTTCAAGGTTACATCACACAGGAGAGTCTGAGGGAGCAAAGGGGCCCCGACTGGGACAGGCATGGGTGCAGCGCAGGCTCCAGAACCTAAGGGTGCATCTGAAATTAGCGGGGATGCACAATCCCTGCAACCATGTCAGTCCATTGCAGTGACTCCCACCTGAGAGTGCACATCATTAATTTGAGGGTGCTATGCACTTTTGGGAACCCATGTAAACCTGGGTTGGTATGGTGACCTGCATGCTATGTACACCATAACAACCGCAGTAGGACCGGCAAAACGCCCTGGGCTTTGGACCTTGTGGTGATGGGCACGGCCGGGCTATACAGGTACGAGTGGCAGTACCGGAGTTGTGAACAGGACAGGGGTAGATCTCGCACTGGTCACCCCAGCCCATGCCGATGGAGCAGCAGCACTCCTGCTTGGTGACGTTGGTTGCCAGGACACTATCGCAGAAGACTGTGTCATCCAGGTCCAGGTAGCACTCTTTCTTTTCTTCGACATCAACCGCAATCCCTGCAGCAAAAAGGGTGAGCAGGGATAACAACACAGAAGCACTAAATACTAGCATTCTTCTAGATTCGGGCACAAAAAAACCCACTAGATATTCTTTTCAGAAGTACCTGATGGCTCAGATGAAGAAAAGAGTACTGTTGACAGACAACTCTGGGGATGAAGAGCAGGAACACAGAATGCAGAATGCAGAACGTACAGTAAGAACATAGAAGTATCTGAGAACAAGAAACCAATCCGCAGAACAGGGAAGAAAAATCAGCACTACTGAGCCGCCAGATGAGAGCAGAGCGGTGCCACATACTCTCGCAGCTGTGTTTGTCTTCGGAGCTGACGTAGCCCTCGTCGCACACGCAGATGTACGTGCCCTGCCTGTTCTCGCACACGCCGTGCGGCTGGCACAAGCCTCTGTCTTCTGCACACTCGTCGATGTCTGTCGGAAGACAAATGCAAACTGGTTAAGCATCACGCACACAGAGACTGCACGCTCTATACCGGTGGCTGGAACACCTTCAAATGGTGACCTTCTGCGTAAGCTCCTCATAACGGCGCCCCGATGCATGATTTTTCTTGGAGGACACAGACACAAACAAAGCCTCTGACCCTTGGCGGTTAAATACATCTTTGCGAAATATCGTTAACATACGCAATATGTACTTTTATAACCATGACTTAAAAAAAGAAATTAAAAACTGGACACTAAGACCATGAAGATTTGCCAGGTTACAGGGTATATATAGTTAAGGGTTAAGAGAATATCACTCCAAAACTTAGCAATTTACAGGGTTTCAGGAACATAGTCGCGTTGACTGACTGTATATATAAACTGCTATTTTGGGAAAGTAATGCATCACTGCATTAGTCCTCCCTTTAAGCTTGTTAGTTACTGAGCTGACCATTATGGCTATGGCTGTGAGGACATTGACATACAATAAAAAACAAGTAAATAGAGAATGGAGAGGCAGAAACATTCCATTAAGAATAAAATGGCCGTACCTCCGGCAGGAAGTACTGAAGAGAAGGAAGTTTACCTTGGCAGCGCCTGCTGTTGATCAGCTGGAAGCCCTTGGGACACTCGCAGTGGTAAGAGCCCATGGTGTTGATGCAGTGTCCTCTCAGGCAAAAGTTATGCCTTTCACATTCATTTGTATCTAAAGAAAAAACATTCACATGCTAACGCACGTGAAACTATGGCTTTGAGGCTCACATTTAATTTCCGTGGCTGATGTCAACAGACCTGCTAATAATTAAGGATGCATCGATACTGATACTGGCATCAGGTATCGGGCCGATACTGCGATCGTATTACAAACGTTAGCACAAATACTAGAGAAGCAAGAATAAGTTTAGAAAAATGTTTTACAAGGGGGCAGTATGTGGTTCAGTGGATCAGCACTCTGTACCCTTGATCAGGTCAGAAGTTCAAGACAGATTTCAACATTGGGCTCTTAAGCAAGATCCTTAACGCCAACTGCTTTGGATAAAAGTGTTGATTAAATAAGAATTTACAAGAACAGTAAATTAGACTAAACACTGGAAGGAACTCCTTCAGGCTTTCCCAAAAGCTTGATGTTTGGCTCAGCTGCTTTTTAGAAGCAGTTTGGACAAATGAACCTCCACGCCACTAAAAGCAGCACTAAGTGGCATTAAATGCTAATTTCAAACACTGATGCTAACTGGAATGGAATCTGGGAAATCTGTTTGCCCCCCCCCGTGTTGATGGCAGCAGTCTAGCTTGGATAGACCTTCACAGTGGCTGCCCTCCTGAGTTGGCTGGTACCCCGAGTAACACTGGCACAGGAAGGAGCCCTCGGTGTTCACACAGTGTCCGTTAGCGCACAGCCTGTTGTCCTCGCACTCGTCGATGTCTGTGGAGCAGAGAGGCCTGGCCGTGAGCGTGCAGGACACCATCAGAGCAGGGCTACAAGCAGGAAAACCCGAGTTCCAACCTTCTGCATTTTAGTTGGATGGGTGTCATTGCTATGAGGTGGAGCAGTAATGAATCAATCTTTAACCAACAATAGTCAAAGCTATATAGGGGAGCTGCATGTACTAAGGCTTTAACGTTTTAAAGAACAAAGATAGCGCATCTTCAGCTGGAAATCAGGTGACGTACCCCTGCAGCCCTTGCTGTCGGTCTCAGGGACGAAGCCTTCATTGCACAGGCAGCGATACGTGCCTTGCAGGTTCTCACACCGCCCGTGGGGGCAAATGCCCCCCTTCTGGCACTCGTCGATATCTGCGGGTGTCACAAACGCCACAATCAACTCCGAGTGGAGATTTCAGAAATCAGATATATCCATGGGTCTGAAGGGGATTAAATCAAGCTGAAATAACACGGACCACGCATGCAGACATGGGGATTTTGTGTAACATCTTGTGAGCCTCCAGGGTATATTGCTATCTGTCTCACAAATCCTGGTACTCAATGGTCCCCCAACTACTTAATTTGATGCTACCCTAAATGACCGATTTCCTATTAAATTTTCCCTTCAGAAATCAGAGTTTGTTCTGATTGGTAAAATATGTAAATGTCTAACTTGAGATTTTTTTTATTTACTCTTCTGCCGTCTTTCATTGCCAACACGAGCAGATCTTCAAAATGTGCATCAAAACAATCCAGGGTATGATTAAAATTTGAAAGGCTGATTTCCCGACAATCTGGCGGAGCATGCAGATCTACTCTGGGGATGTGAATTCAAAAGAACAAAGCCACCTCTGATTCAAATATAAAATGACCTCAATTCTCCCACACATGGTTTTAGCAAGGCAGTGAGCTCTGTGTAAAAGGGCCCCGAGTTTAAACAGGAATGCAGTTTTTTCTTCCCTGCATCCACCAGATCAAATTGCAATTCCAGACTTCTGACCACGTACTAAGATGACAGACCCACCCAGACTGTTTAACTGATTCAGATAAAAATGAGTTCATATTTCCATGTTTTCTTTTCACAGAAAGAAAAACAGAACTGCATTACTGTATCATGTTTTAGCATGACTGACTAATTTTGTTTTAACCCTATAGGGGCTTGGGGTGAGTGTAGGTACATATTTATGCAAGCTAACAGCACGATTCAAGTCTTAAAATATAAATCTGACAGATGTTGAGCGTGAGATGCCATCACGATTCCACAGCTCATACACAAGATACAGATACAGAAGATGGCCATGTGTTTGCTGTCTACAGAAGATGGCCATGTGTTTGCTGTCTGAAAGGAACAGATGACTCAAAAATGGATTTATACCAGGGACAGACGGAGACGGTAAATATGATGGATTTAGTGAACACACAGGTGTGACGGATAGGGATGCAGAACGAGGCAAAAGAAGAAGGCAATGGAAGGAGACTGGAAGGAGACAGACATTAGAGACGCAACAGTCATTCCTGGAGATTCTAAATGATTAACATGTTACCAAAACAATTTCAAAGTAAACATGCTGCACTTGGTTTTTTTTTTTTTTAAAAAAAAAATAAAAATGCTTAGTGGACTAAAAAAAAAAAAAAGACGAAGCACATAAGGGGACAAGATGGGTCTTTATCAACTTTTGTTAAGAATGGCAGGAACAGGTGTGCAAGAGGACTTCTTCAGTATGGTAATCTAAGTTACCATTTCCCAATCCGGTCCTCATGGAAACCCTGACAATCCATGTTTTTGCTTCCTCCAAGCTCCCCACCAGATAGTCCATGTTTCTACTGAGATCTGGGAGGGAGGAAAAATGTGGACCGGCTACCGGTCCCCAAGGACCGAACTGGGAATCACCACACTAGGAAAATCAGAGTAAGAATTAGAACTGAGAGTGACAGGAGCTAGAATCGAGGCCGGCTGCCAAGCAGCTGGAATGGAGGAAGGAAAGAAATGCGATGAACCTGAAAGATCTGCTTCCTTGCCCATGACAGCTGCCAGCTAGGAGCTGATGTGGAAGAGGAGAGATGCTACTGTTCATTTCTAATGGGAACACAATATATCTACACTGGTAGGAAGCCTGGCATCAATTAACCTAATGTCACTTAACTCAGACGTGACTGTTAGCTACAGCCAACGTATCTCCACTGAACACTTTAGAAAAAAAAGGTCCTTCCAACGGCCATCAAACTGTTCAGCCGGTTAATCACTCCAATCACATGTGCAATACAACCTATTTTTATAAATTGTTGTATTTTGTGTGTTGTACTGTGTAATGCCTGTTTTTGTTTCTTTGTGCAGTGCAGTGCTGTGCAGTCTGCAATCACAAACATCTTCCGCCAGGATAACAGAAGTGTTCTGGTTCTGATTCAATGTACTGGGGTCAGTAGGAGCCCCGGACCCACCGAAGCAGATGCCCTCGCGAGCCTGATGTCCTGGCAGGCAGGGCACACACTCGTACGAGCCAGGCGTGTTCTCGCACTGTTCGTTGGGGCACGTGTTGGGGTTCAGGCACTCGTCAATGTCTGCAATTAGACCATGTTAGGGAAGAGCAAAAGTGACATGCTTCCGGAGCTGTTTCGGCGTCTTTCGGGCATGGTTGGGGGGGGGACGGACAAAGGCAGGTGACTAGTCCATTCATTTGGTATACCTATGACTATCACTGTGACCAGTCATTTACTTCAGCGTTTCTCACAGCAGACCTCAGGGACCCCAGCAGGCCACACCTACACTGCCTCCCAGCTTCCGACACACCTGTACTTTTTCTTGTGATCAATTTTTTATTGAAGGAGAAGGTAAGAAGAACATGAACAAGCATTAACACAGAACATAAACACCCCCCCGCCCACCTGAGACGGCACCCTAAAATAAAAGAGAAAAATAAAAATCTGTCAACAAAAAACAAAATAAGCCACTGACGCACCTGGTCCAGAGAGGCCACGGCAAAAGGCTGAGGGAAATAATTATGATAATAGTGGAAATTGTGAAAAACAAAGTCAGGCAGAGTAACATCAATACATACGGTCTCAGTGTACAGTGTTCCTGTTTGATTGATTGATTGATTGATTGATTGATTGAGAAGTGAAGAAGCAAAATTGTGGGCTGCCTGGGGATCCCAGAGGACTGGGCTGAGAAACACTGCTTCATATAAGACTCCCTTTTTCCTGCCCATTACGGAATCCCACCCAATACCTTAATTTCTTCTGCTGATACCAACGCAGTGAAACTTCATTGCGGTTCCTATGTGACACTTAAAGTACGCAGTTCCCAGTCCCGTCGCCCAATCCCCAGAACCTCAGGTACTGCCCCTACATCTCTCTCCCAGCCCCGGGCTCTGCTCAGCGTGAGCCGCATCTTTACCTTCACAGGCCGGCTGCTGTGGGGACTTGTTTGTGTAGCCTTCCAGGCACTGGCACTTGTAGGACCCGGGCAGGTTGATGCAGTGCCCGCCCTCTCGACACATCTGGGGATGGTCGCACTCGTTGATGTCTGACAGACACACAGCCGGGTCATTCCGGGGGTCACAAGGGTTAGGGGTCACAAACTACCACAAACAAATAGCTTCAGAACACAAAGCCACTATCTGCTTCACACTGTCTTCGAAAACCATGCAGCTCTACTCCACGCTTCGCCCATCTAGAGATGCTAGAGCCAGAGGCTGACTAAAGAAGAGATATGAGCCATGGTAGCAAATCCATGACTCAAATGCACCTCGAAGACCAATGGAAGCCTTTAGCCATGGATAGCCAAGCCTGTGTTTCCCCAACCCAGTCCTCGGGGAACCCCGAACAGTCCACGTTTTTGCTCCCTCCCAGCCAATCAGGAACACCGAATACCTGGTATAAGTACGCTGGGAGCTGAGAGGATGCAAAAACGTTGACTGACCAGGGTTCCCTGAGAAAACACTGAGCTAAGCAACCAGAGCAGTTTTACTTCTGCCATACCTGTCTTGCCGAGTCACACATTAACCTGACATCGCTTTCTGAACGTCATCTGTGCTGTAGATGAGTGTTTCTCAATCAAGTCCTCTGAGATCCCCAGACAGTCCACCTTTTTGCCCATCCCAGCACAAATGTAATCAAGAAATGAAGAATCCCAAATACTTGGTACAGGTGTGTTGAAGCTGGGAGGGAGTGACAAATTGGACTATCTGGGGTCCCCAAGGACTGGGCTGAGAAACGCTGTTGTAGCCACTGAAAGTGTCAACCAACAACAATGTCATGTGGTCATGTCACATCATTATAAGCTTTATTAAATGGCATTACTAATGTACAATGACATCGTAAATAATATATCCATCCATCCATCCATCCATCCATCCATCCATCCATTATCTCCCGCTTATCCGAGGTCGGGTCGCGGGGGCAGCA
>JAODKF010000002.1:2075714-2100288 GCA_026779585.1 Mormyrus proboscirostris
CAGGAGAACAGCGTGAAGATAATTAATTATGCAAATTCTCACAAAAGCTGTGAAAATGCCACTTTCATGTTCAGCTACAATGAAAGAAAGCATGAGATGCGTCCCATGATTTAATATCTGCAGTTAACCCTGAAAGGCGCAGCTCTCAGAGACAGCCACAATGCTCACAGCAGAAAGTAAAAAGCTTTCTAGAGGGCTGGGATCAGAAAGAGGACCCCCACTGGCAGCCTGGAACTACTTTCCAGTATTTATCAGTGAAGGATTCAAGCGGGAAGGTAGCCTGCAACAGCTGGAGAGGTGAAAAGGCTGAATGAAGGAGAAAAACACCCAAGCAGGGACACTACAAAGGAGGAGGGGTGATGACAAGGGTTTAGTCCCTGCTAGCTGGTTACTCTTTTCCCAGAAAGGAGGGGCTTTGAGCGTGTTCTGTTATTCAGCCTCTGATGGACGTAGCATCAACAAACAAACAGGAACGCAGAGGAAACACCTACAGCCTGCAGACTAATGGGCTGATAGGGGCAAAGCCAGATCTGCTGGTGACCACCCTTCAGTTATATGAGTCAGCAAAGGACTCACCGTACATTTAAAGTGACATACGTCTTTCGAGAAAACAAGGTCAGACAATCTCCGGACCTACTGGGAGGGGCCAATGATCTTTTACAGTCAGCCAACATTGGGACGCGACCCCGTGACCTTCTGATCACTGGCACAGTGTCCTAACCCACTGAGCCACACACTGCCCCCATTTCTGGAGATTTCTTTTATATATAAATAACACAATTTTGCCCATCTGTACTCAAAAAAAAACAATAAAACAGCTGATTAAAATTCCTGAACACAAATTCCTCTCCTTGCAGATTTGCACTCAGCGTGAGGCCGGAAAAAGGCTCTCTTAAGACGCCCCCAGACCCCAACAGACTTCCTTCATGAATGATGCCTCCACAGCAGTTTTAATGACACCCGTAAACATGCCGCATCTTGAGCCGGCCGATACTGTGCATACAGTTCCACACTCATTTTCAATGAGCCCACATTTTCGCCCACCATTGCATAATTACTCCCTGCCAGCCTTCCAATTACGGCCGGCGGTTCTCCACATTGTCACGACGCACTATGGAACATTTAAGAAGCTGTGTACACAGTGAGGCGTGACCCCCCCCTCACCCTCCCCCCAGCCACTGTGGCGGATGTGGCGGACTGGGGCCAAGTACTTGGCTCGCTGACCACCCCCCCTCAAAAAAAAGGGGGCCAACGTCAATTCATCATGTTGGACACCTGGAGATAAGTGGCTAAGGGGCGAAAGAAGGAATTCGGGCATCCTGGTAAGCGGCGGCAGGTCAGAATGGGTTTCTCCGCCAGACGTCACTGAATGACTGCACAGATTTTTCCGCAATGATGTTGGGCGCCCCCTGGAGGCATAGCCCAAGTACGCGGTACACCTGCACCAGGCGCCGCTGCTCCAGACGGGAATGCGGGTGGACAGCAGACACTTCACATTCTCCAGCATTCCCAGAATCCCAGAGCAGCGCGTTATTCCACCCTAAAATAGGCAAGAGGCAGCTACGTCTGGCTGCTCTCCTCGCTGTCCCCCCCCCGCACCCCGCCCTTCCAAACCCCCTCCATTCCACTCTGCTTTGATTAGTCAGAATGAGATAATAACTATGATCATACTTGTCCCGGCCGCCTCACTGTCCCGACTTGCTGGGTGGTGTTTACTACGCCTCTCTCTCTCCCCCTCCCTCTCTTTGCCCCCGCTCGAACGCTGATTGCAGCACACCAGGGAATGCGCTGTTGCCACGGCATTGGCGCGAGATGCAGACTGGTCGTCGGGGGCCCGGGCCAGCATCTCCACAGGTTCAGCCTTCTTAATAAGCTGAGAGTATTTGTGGACATGCTGCAATCAGGGCCGTATTAAGCGTGTGCATCAAACAGCCCCGATCACCATGGAAACTCACTGCCACATTCACTGATTAGATGGGCTGAGCAGGTATGGAGATGACAGCCTCTGATTATAGACATGAGCACGGACAGCTTCTGTTTACCATCTGGGCAGAATATCTGACAGTTTGCGGTTCCGTGATGCTTCACATACTGTCACCCTACATAAAGGTTAGCATTATATTCTCGCAATTGTATCTCTTTAGTATTTATCCAAAGTGACATACAACCGAGGGTCTCACAGTCCCTGGGGCATCGGGGGTTAATGACCTCACTCAAGGACCCAACAGTGACATCACTCTGCCAACCCCGGGACTCGAACTAGCGACCTTTTGATTAAACATACAACATCCTAACCTGTCGAGCAATACACCCCCCCCCCATACAGGTCACCCTCGTGAAGCGAGGCCCATACAAGTCCTCAAACGTCCAAGCTAAAAGGGCAAACACATGCAATGGACGGGATCCTCTACGCCTCTCTACTGCTGTATGGGACAAGATCCAGAGATCCCTGCCCCGGGGGTCTCTCCCCACCCCCATCCCCCTGTGCCCGCTCAGCCATCCGTCTGGCAGGAGCCAACGCTTACATTGATGTCGCTCCAGACTGCCCATGTTCAACCCACCAACCGCCTTTTATAGTTGCCTTCCTGAAATTCCGCTACAACGGAATGTGAAATTACACGCCTTCTCAGAAACTCCTCTCCTTCTCTCTTTTTTCACTACAGATTCGATAAGAATACTTCCAACATGAATGTAGTGAGACGGCAGCAGTTATTAAACACGTAAATCATACTTTTAAGCATTCACACTCGTCACAGTCCATTTAAATAATGAACAAGCAAAATATAAATTTCTATGTTAGCGAGGTGCAGAACTCTGGACTGACTTGATAGATTATGCTCACCTACCATTACGGCGTCCATATATACAGACACGTTGCAAAACTTAATGCCAACAGTGTAACACCTACTGTCAACAATGCAACAGTCTAATGAGGATATTTCACCGATTTAACTACAGAGTTTTTTCACACTATACTGCGGAACCTTCTGTCCAGTTAATCATAATTAAATTTGTCCGCAGTGAGTTGAGTGTTTAAATTAGCCCTGTCCTCGCTGGCTCGCGCCAACGAAACCTTTGGTGTGCAGCTGCTGCGCGTGTCGGCAGACGGATTTCCTTCTCATTGACTGATTGGCCTAAACTCCCTGCTGGCGCCCCCATATCCTCAGACGGCATTAAAGCCCCACACACCACCTGTGTAAACACTGAGGTGTAAGCCCACATCAACCGTACAGCGCTCACAAATAAGGCGAAATGTGTGAACTAGTCTATACAAGAAGTTCTGGAGGGAAGAAAAAAACCAACCACGGTAAAAGCCCCCGCATAAAAAGGTATTAAGTTTGTGCGAGGGTACAAGAGCAGCGATGTTACCTGGTGCGTTACGGTAATTTTAAACACTGAATTTTTGTGCATTGACCTATATCTGCAGAAAACCGTCGTTTGACAGCTTGCTTCGTGTTATAATGCTAATACTGCCTTTAAGAAATGGCAGAGCTTCCAAGGTCTAAATGCAGGGTCAACTGGCCAACTGGCAACTGAAAAACTAAAGGCTGAAAGTTTGCAATTCATGGCATTTAAAAAAAAAGAAAAACTGCCCATCACTTTAGAAACAAGACTGCTGCATCTACATCACATTACAGCAAGAGGATAATCTCAAGACTTAATCCTGTTTTCAAATCTATATATCGTGAGAGAAATCGCAGTGAACACCCTGTGACGCCGGACTGCAAATGCCACAGAAGAGAGCAGCAGACAGGGAAACGCAGAACGAAGGACCAGAAGACATGAGGAAATGAATGAAACCACGTTCCACAGACACAGGGCGAGGATCAGCTCATAGCAAAGGAAAAGCAGCGGAGAGCTGTACGTGTGCATTTCTATGCTGGACATCTGTTCCAGGAGCGCGATTCTCAAAGATCTGGCCCTATTCAGCTAGAAAAGACACATATACATTCACTGTGACTCTTTGGTTGCCAGTGAGGGTCACACTCCTCACGTCACCTGCTTAGACCTGAGGGGACCAGGATCTGCTGATCTGGTACAGAGACCGTCACCAAGGACCAACCAGAGACACCAAACCATTCAAAATGTTGACCTCTCAAACAAGAGCAAATTTAAAGTATGGTGTCTGTTTGACTAAAACACCTTACAAATTAACTGCATAAATAAACTATATGGCTTATGCTACTATTATACTCCCGAATAGTACATGTATCACGTCTCAGCATTTTCTCCAGTAAGGGAGCTCATTCTGTCAACATCATTGATGTTTTATTGGTGGATTTATTGGCCAATTTCATTGGCTGATCAATGTGTCAGTCATGCCCAATCACCTATCAGAGAACTAACATCAAGTCCCACATCTGCGCAGCAGCCAATCGAAGGGACATGTGAGAAAGATAAAATGAAAAGCCCCGATCGGCTCACAGTGGCAAGTCGACAGGCTGTGCCGAACACCCAATGACATCATGCTCTTGGATTCCCTGCGATAATGCCAAAATGCTCTGAGGAACACATGGAGAACGTTACGTATTATAAATCAAAACAATAATTAAACTGCAACAAAAAAACAAGTGTAGGAACAAAAAACAACTCATTTGATATAAGGCAGCAGTTATGGTATCTGTGAGTCATTTAAGCAAACAAAACCCACAGAACAAGACCTTGCTAATGTCCAGCAATTTTCACTCCGGATCTGGGCCTTTTCTGCCTTGCCCCCATCATAGCGGGGCCTCTACCCTCTGCGGCGGGTTTTGTGGTGGAGAATGAGGATTAAGGCCACCCCGGCTTGAACGGCACCATGTTTGTCCCCTTCGCAGAAACATCTGGGCAGGACAAATGAGGGCGTTTGTTGGCCCGAGTCACAATTACCGTGTCTCCGGAGTGACACACTGCGCTGCTGCAGGCCGACGCTCACAAGGCTGGCCACGATTTCCTGAAGTAAGCAGAGATCTCTGCCCCGACGGATGTGAGAGCCTTGCACGACGGCTTACCCATCCAGAAAGGAGTACGCGATTAAACTGAGCTATGAATATCACAAATCATAAATACGTAAAAAACCCAGCGAGATAGCAAACTAAAGGAGAAACCTAGTGTATATAAGAGTTGCGAGCCCCAGTACCTTTAGTTACACTTCAGAAGACGTATTAGAAGCACTATGCCAATACACAGCATATACTACACTACTGTATGGTTGTGGAGATACATCAAAAAGATGATGACTCACTATCTTCCCAGAAGTTTGGCGGGGGGTAGAGACTGAGAACATGCCAGGGACTCCCCAGAAGCCGGTCGTCATGGCACTGAACCCATAACTGAGCACCACACTGGGAGCTGTGTGAGTTACAGTAACGACCTGGAAAGACATACAGACACGAAACTACGAAAAACTTCGAAGCAGGAACCATACAGCCGTCCGGCATGCTGGAAATATCTGTGCAGACTCCATGCTAAAGCTCAGCTCTACTGCAAGCGACAAGTCTGGACTCTGCTTCTGCTCCAACTCATTATGTAGAGGGCAGCATCAAAACAGCCGCGCATCACAATTAATGCATCATTGTGGTCGCAAATCGCTTCCAAGGCTCAAAAATGACAGGAAGCAGCTGAGGAACAGTTAAGTGACAAAATACTAAAAATTACACCGATTATGCATCTGTTGATAAACATAAGCTGAACGGAGGTTGGAAATCAGTCTGCGAAACGGTTTCCTGATTTACAGATATGCCGTTTCCAGTAACCAAGGTGCATTGTTTCCATAGTAATGCATTCATCCCCAAAGTCCATGTTGGCGGGTAGGTGAACTTCAAACCAAGCTTAATTCAAATCTGTCATCCTTCGTCTTCATGGTGGTGAAAAGCTTCGCAGGTACATCACTCCAAAACCCCCGGCCAGCTCCCCATCAGTGAGAGCTCTGGAGCACAGCTGTCTCAGAACAGACTCAATCAGATCTGCGATTTTAAAGAACCTGTCAGCCATCTTTGACACTGAAAGATCACTGCGGTGTGAAAACACAGGAGGAACTTAGGAACCAAAGAGAGGCTGGTTAGTAGCACGTTAACTTCTGGCTACACTTTCCATTCATAGGACCAGTGCTTGGGAGGGGGTGTGGCTTGGGAGAGGTTTAGCACCCAATAGGATGGCTATTATGATCTATCACCCCCATGTTACTCCCCAGAAATTGGATTTTTTTTTTCCTCTGATGGACTGACCCTCCTGTGCAGATTCACTTCCTCATTCACTGAGCCCCTCTATCCAGGGTTTGAGGTGAGCTCTACGATGTCCCTGGGATGGCTCACTGTGTGCTGGAGAAATCATTTTTACCTTATCAGAGTGTCACATGTTGCTGCTTCTCCATGGCTAAAAGGTAAAATCTCTGATTTTTAACCAGTACAACCCTTTTTACTCTGTCTGAAGAGTGACGTATGTCAGACAAAAATAACTGAATGTTTGTTCAGCTTGCCAAACCCATGCAGAATGACTGTTTTTCTCTGACTTATGTTCTATGTTGTCTGTTAGTGCAACATAACTGCCAAAACAAAATCATAGTAAATGCAGTTGTACCAATAGAGTGAATTCTGGTTCTGAATAAAATAAAATGTAAGCCTGATGGGTAGGGGGAGCTTTTCCCCTCCCCTCTATATGTACATTTTATATATATTTGTCTTTATATTGTATGAGAAATTGGAATTTTTAATGAATATGCCTTGTGTAGGTTTACACTAAACTAAACCGAACACTAAAATTGCTTAACAATCACAAAAGGTCACGTGATTAAGGGAGACCACATTCCTCAGGCTGTAATCTTACTACAAGAACAAAACCAAAGGGGGATGAATTAAATGCAGATCTGACAAATGCATTGCAAGTTTCCTGACAGCAGTGTGTCCGACCAGCATTTTTAGACAACACAGTAGCTGCTGTCGACACATTACATTAATTTATTCAGACGATGCTTTTTCCCAAAGCAACAAAGGTGAAGAGAGTCAAGGGTCAGCCAGAGTCCCTGGAGTGGGTGAGGCCCTCGAGGGCCCAGTGGTCATGTGATTAGTCTCCCAGCTGCGGTGTTTGAACCCATAACAGGGGCACCAATCCCACACCTACTGAATAACATGCTACCCTGCGGAGTTATTGCAAACTTTTCAGTTTTGCTGTTGGTCTTTAGACATTCTTATGTAGGACAACACAGGCATTAAAATTCTTAAATTCTTTAACATGTACATTGCAAAAGCTACTTATAAAAGTCATGCAAGCAGAGAGAATGTGGTCCGTATCACAAAGCACAGTTTTGTACATTCAGGATATCTTTGGCTGCATTGGCTATTGGACCTATAGATTTCCAGTCTGATCCGTACTGAGAGCCAATTTACTCCCAGCACTGACGTCATCTATGTCCAGGACCACAATTTGCAAAGTGGGCAAGTAGCTTGTAGCATGACTCAGCTGGGGGCATAATCACTGAACACGCCAGGAAGCAGACATCTCTGATCTCACGCACACAGAATCAGAGAGACGCGACCAGAAAACCTTACTAAACAAGGCAAATGAACAGCTAGCATCAAAAAGACCTCACCCTGCTGTCCCTGAGGAAGAAATCCACACAACTGGACATAATCCCAGTTAGATTCACCCCCCCAGAGCTGCGGACACTTCACACACGGATCCCCCTTACAGCTATTGAATTCACTCTGTACCGTACACCATGTACAACTTACAGACAAACAAAACCTTCTAGTCAAATAACAAAAAGCGGAATTAAAGCAACTCCTTGGATTATTGTAGTAACTGTTTAGTAACTGTTTTTTCATAAGGAGAATGAAGGGGCAGAACATGTTTACTGGTTGCCACAAGTATACAATATATGACCAAAAGTATTGGGACACACCTCATAATCATTGAATGCAACTGTTTCATTCAGACCCATTGCCACAGGTGTATAAGATCAAGCACCTCGACTTGCAGTTTACAAACATTTGTGAAAGAATGGGTCATTCTGAAGACCTCAGTGAATTCACGGGTGACACTATCATAGCACCTTTGCAATAAGTCAGTTTGTGGAATTTCTTCCCTGATAAATATTATACAATCAACTGTAAGTGGTATTATTGCAAAGTGGACGCATTTAGGAACCACAGAAACTCAGCCATGAAGTGGCAGACCCCATAAAGTAACAGAGTGGGGGGGGGGGTCACCGAGTGCTGAGGTACATATTGTAGTGTGTAAAGTTGCCAATGCTCTGTTAACTCAATAACTACAGAGTTCCAAACTTACTCTGGCATTAACCCCAGCACAATAACTGCTGGGAGCTTCATGGAATGGGCTTCCATGGCCTCACAGCTGCATGCAAGCCTCACAGCACCAAGTGCAATGCCAAGCGTCAGATGTCTGGCATTCTGATGGATGAGTCTGGGTGTAGAAGATACCAGGAAAATGTTACCTGCATGACTGCAAAACTGCTAAATTTTGTGGAGGAGGGATAATGGTGTGGGGGTGTTTTTCAGGGGCTCATCCCCTTAGTTCCAGTGAAGGGATCTCTTAATGCTTCTGCATACAAAGACATTTTGGACAATTATATGCTTCCAACTTTGTGGCAACAGTTTGGGGAAGGCCCTTTTCTGTTCCAGTATGATTTGTGCACTGGGGCACAGTCAAAGTCCATAAAGACATGGTTGAGTGTTTGGTCTGGCCTGCACAGAGTCCTGACCTCAACCCCATCACACACCATTGGGATGAACTAGAACAGAGAATAAGAGCCAGGCCTTCATGTCCAACATCAGTGCCTGACCTCACAAATGCTCTTCTGGATGAATGAGCAAAACTTCCCACAGACAAACTCCAATATCATGTGGAAAGCCTTCCCAGAAGATCGGCAGCTGTTATAGCTGCAAGGGGGGGGGCAGCTCCATATTGACGGCTATGGATTTAGAATGGGATGTCATAGAAGTTCCTGTAGGTGTAACAGCCAGGTGTCCCAATACTTTTGTCCATATAGTGCACGTCACTTGCACAGGGCATGTAGAAATTAAGACTTTCACACCAGTTATTATGACTGGACTGATCTTCACTGTATTTTTGATGAGACCAAACATTTTCACCAGCTAGGAGATGGAGCTTCCATCAGCTGAACATGGCCTACCCAACCCTGGCCATCATCGAGGCAAGCTTCCCTGTGCATTTCCCCCCTAGCCATTTCATCTTATAAATAGACTTCCTTTCATTTTTTTTTGCCATGACACTCTAGTTTATTTTTGCACTATTTCTACAGAGAAGTCGAGTCCGTCCACAACATAACTCCAAAAGAAAATATCTCCAGAATCCTTTATGTGGGGAGAAACAGGGCCAAATATAGAATCAATAACAAATAAAACCAGATACTTTTATCACAAAATATTTTTCACGGCTCATCATATCCAAGCAATTATGGGAGTGGGGGGGCCAGGGTGCGATTAAAACACCAGTCAGCTCTCAGTCTCGGCCAAAAGCCGCTGCAGTGCCCTCAGTGAACAGGCGACCGCGTGGCACGACACCACGCTGCACGCCGTCCCACACAAGGCCAGGGCGGGGCCAAGTTACACTGACAATCTGCTGAACAAGCAGAACAAATGTGTCACTGTGTCTCTGTGGTGGGCACTGATGAGTGACTGCATTTTGATCCAGTCAGATTTAGACTTTCATTAACAATAACCAGGCCAAATTAAGTGCAGTATTAAAAGAACCCTGGCATGGTTTTCAGTTTTCTGTTTTCCTTAGAATAGTCAAGTACTCAATCACACCCCAAATAAAATAAATAAAATTATGAAATATTAAATGAGAGCTCACTGTACAACTAACTGCACTATAAACATTAAACAACTAATCCTGCACAAGAATTTTTCATGAAATACATAATCATCACAGAAACTACTTTAAAATGTTTAAAATGTGCCTCATTCATTTCAGCAGAAAATGGCAAACCTGAATACCACTAAAATTCATAAATCAATCAGCGACGTATTTCAGCTAAATCGATTTCTTATATTTGGCGGATATATTTGGTTTTTAAAGAACATACTTTACAAACATTCAGGAGGAATATTTAAAAATGTCAACAAATCTTATAAATGGGCAAATTATTATATAATGAATTGTAAATTTAATGCAGGTGATCTTGCCTTTTATAATCGTTTAACTGTCAGCGTTCTTAACTGAAGCATGTAATGAGCTTATTGATTTGCCAAAATTTAATATTTCGTGAGTTGACAGTTAAGAAAATCATTTATTTCAAAAACTAAAAAAGCGAGAACAAGAGCACAAAATAACATCATTCCAAGTGTGCTCTACGCCAAGACCTACAGTAAAATTACAGTAAGATAAAATAGTTACGATTTTTGATGAGATATAACAATTTAACTAGAACCAGCGCATTTTGCTTTAAAAGTAAAACGCGACTCTTTGGATCCCAGCTATATTAAACTTTTCCTAGTGCAAAAAAAAACTTTTAATGATTATTTGCCATTTGTCTTATTATATTTCTAATGTGTAAGGCACTTTAAAGATAAAAGTTTTATTACTGAAAAACAGAGCGCACCGGTGTCCGCAGCGCGCCCCGTGCTTTACGCACCCACTCTGAAGCCGGGCCCGGTCAGCGTGTCCGTGGAACGGCCGTTCTCGCCGATCAGCGTCGTGTTGTTGCCCTGCTCGCAGGTGTACTGGCACTGTCCCTTCAGGCACGTCCGCTTGCAGATCAGCGGAGCGATGACCACCTTGAAGCGCTCCAGACCCGCGGGGCGCTCCGCGCCGAACGCCAGCCTCTGGACACCCAGCCAGATGAAAAAGAGATGGGAGATGGTCAGAGGGGGCATGCTGGCATCCTTATCGAGTCCGCGGGGCCGCGGCAGAGTGAGAGGAGGCAGCGCACGGAGCCTGAAAGGTGCCCAGCAAAGACGTCTTCTGTCCGGCGCCGACCACCTCTTTTCGCCTCTTTCTCCCCAGTTAAAATTCGCTGCGCCACGGCGGAAAAAAAGGAGCTGCCAATTTGCTCAACTCGCCTCTTAAAAGATCGAGTAGAAAAAAGTTTGCTTTTTTCTCCTCCCCTGCAAAACAAAAACAAACTCTAAGTCGCGTCTTTGCGAATAACAATGTTGCAACGCCTAAAAAGCATTAAGATATATAAAAGTGATCCGAAGACGTAGAAGTGAATCATCTAAAGTTAAATGGCCCTTCTTGGGTCGTTTTTTTTCAGTCTTATTCTGCTGCCCGGGATGGCTGGAATGAGCGTATCTGAGAGTTTGGCAAGAAGGGAGAGAAGAAGGAGAGAGAAAACGAGGGAGAGCCAGCGCTGCGCTGCGCCGCGGTACGGGGGGACTGGCGAGGAGCCAAGCAGCGGGAGTTTAGCTAGAAGTGGCCCCGTTGTTGGAGCGATTCGGGCTCTCCGGATGCCTTCCCCTCCCAGGTCAGCAAACGATAATGACACAGCTGTGCCTGTCACTCCGCGATGCTGACTTACCGTCATCGCCACCTTTAAGCGGCCATTCCTGGAAAAATGCTTTTATGCTCCGGGTTCCCGAGCGAACCCAAACTGGCGTGTTTAGGACACATTGGATTATTTGACATGCTTTAGAATTCATTACGTTTTTTTTTTTTTTTGCTGAAAACAGTACACTTTAATGGAAGAGTAGGCCTGCCCATCTTAATTGCTGAGACATATTAAGTTATTTTTGTGCATTTTGAGAATTTGTGGTTGCATTACTATTCATGCACAGTACTTCATGAAATGTGAATAGGTGAAAACCTTCACTTATTTACAGTATGCAGGAATTTAGGTACGGAGGTCAGTTTATTAAGCCCAGGAATATTGCAGAATGCTAAGGTTGAGTCACTTCCTCCGTGAAAGTGAGAATGTTTGTTTTCAGTCACTAAGGAAATGACAGAGCGGCTCTGGAAAGAGTTCACAGGCGGTTCTTACATTCTCTGCGTTTTCTAGAGTGCTGTCTGCTGCCAAATCCCTTTTTCTCCCTTGCACGCTCACGCACGTGCGCTTACACACACATACGCTCTCACACGCCCGTTTCCCTTGGCTGCTGTTTCAGTCAGAATTGTCAAACAATTCTCAACATTTAAAATATTCACTGGTTTGTAAAAGTGCCACACTGATGTGGGGAATTATGAATCCCCCAGTGAAATCAGATACCACAGCTGTAATATCAGTAACTGCACTTTAAAAAATAATCATTATAGGGAAAAAATGCTTTGTGGGAGAAATGGGAATTACAGTTGTGATCGGTTTGTCATTATTTCCACTTTAATATGTTGGTCAAATTTACTCTGTTCTCCGTGGTGTAACATGCAAACTTCACGCATGTTTGAGCATACTGAGAATTCTCTGGCTAATCTGCACATGACTGCAGTTTTATCACGTACAGTAGCAAATGTCATGTTGAAAACCAGTATTCATTGCCTATGTAAAATTAGAAGTTTTGGACATAGGATAAGTACAGTATATAGAGGCCTTTGCGTGAAATTGACCGCACTATCAGGTTCGTGATAAATCTGTGATGTCATCACTGTGATGCAGACTAATTGAGTGTGACTGACCTGAACCCAGAAGGGGAACAGCAGAACGGCTCGGCCGACCACAGTGAGTCAGAGCAGGAGGGGTCAGCAACTGGTTTTTTTGCGTCCCGTGAAAAGGCCATTTCAGTGACCCGATGGACTTGTTCTGTCATTTATTCCCAGAGACACCCTCAGGAACAGCCTTGTAGCCATGACTCAGCTATAAGGTGTCGCTGCCCCAGAGGCTGTCTCAGTGGCTGTCTCAGTGGCTGTCTCTGATGGGTCATAAGTTCCAGCTTTTAAAAAACTCTATAATCCATGTCATGGCCTCACTTACCAACACAGGGACAGGACAGACAGGTCTTGGATGGATGGACGGATAGATAGATAGATAGATAGATAGATAGATAGATAGATAGATAGATGAAAATGCAGAATTGCAGATAGTGTAGCAGGGTGTATGAAGCTATCTTAACCAGTAATTCCAGCAGCTAATGACAAATAACTGGAATATAATCCCTTGAACATCAGACAGTAAGCAAAGCAGACGGTAAATAACACTAAATAATGAGTAAGAGTGTGCAATACATGTCAAAATAGGACAAAACAATCACAAAAACATATAACGAGCAGCAGTAGAGGAGCCTTATGGATTGAAAGACGAAGCGGTTTCTGAGCTTTGTGATTTGAGGTCTGATGTTCTCTGATGTTTGTGTGGTTCTCCTCTGGGTTCTCATGTTATATCCTAAGGACTAAAAACAGGAAAATAGGCAGTTGGTGTCTCTAAATTGCACATTGTGTGTGTGGCCTGTGGTGGAGCAGCAACCATTCCAGGGTGTCCTCTGCCTCCTGCACTATGGTGTCTGCACTGGCCTTCAGACAAAGTGTGACCCGGTACTGGATCGATTGACACTGTGCTACTTCCTTACTTTCCTAATCATGGATCTACCTGCCAACTGTGAAGAGGAACAGACCCATCTATCACAACACAAAGGCGTTTCACGCTTAAATCTGATCTCCACATCACCAGGGGATATAAAGTCCTCTACGTTCTATGATATCAGTCACAATGCAGACACCATGATGTTGAACTCTCATAGTTTCCACCGTGGTAACGTAATATGTTAAGCTACAGCTGTATTACAATGATGCTTGTCATTATCCAATCTACAGCTCAGACATTCTCCTGGGTGCCATCATTGGCGCATGGTACCATTATGATACAGAGCTAGTCAGTCTTGGTATAGCTGTTTAAGTAACTTCATGTTCTGTGACACATGTTCCAGCTCAAATAAGTATGGACCCAAAACTCTATCTATCTATCTATCTATCTGTGTCCATCCATCCATGTTCCAACCACTTATCCATTACAGAATTCTTGTTCTAATCGTGGACTAATGTAAATATCACACCATGTAGACTCTGGATGTACGTGCAGAGCTTCTGCATAGAACATATTTCATACCTTGGACAACCTTTTCAAACCTTTTCACCAAAGAAAAGCATATCAAAAACACCTTCAGTAAATTCAGATGCAGGAATTTGCCAATGCCTGACATGCAGGATTACATTTCATCACCATCTGTCTGATCTTAAGGTTTTATTATAACACACTACAAATGCTATAATACAGAAGGAAGATGTTGCAAAGGAATTTAATTTCTGATCATTTAAGTTGCTCTGATACCAGCCAATGTACAAATCTCAAAGCCTATTCAATTCATATTGCATATCTACTGTGACCAGTTATATTCACAGTGTTTCATATATGAGGAATCTGGTATGAAAAAAATACCAGTCTTATATTACGCTGGTGTCTTACTGTTCAGTAAATCAGATTTTTTCTTAACATAGTTCAGTTCCAAGCCCCGGAAAACTGGCAGTGACTTAAATTACCTCCCTATTACAGAGCATCCAGGAACTCATGTCTGTAGTACTTCTGTTTAGTTAATGAAAGGTTTGATTCACGCCTGGTTTCTACATGATCAGATTTCATTAGACCAGAGTTCAGCTCATAATCCAGTTGTTTACATCTCAAGGAGCAAAAAGACCGAATAAAATCTTACCTGATTAACCAGGGTTGCTGGCTTGGTGTTTGTGCCGCTGCTAAAACTGTTAGTCTTATACATCATACATTTGTACAGAATTTCAAACCGTAAAGAACGCTACATCCTTTCATATCCTCGTCATCATTCACAGATGCAGGCATTATATTAAGTAATCAGCAGTAATCAGCGGAAGCAGCAATGAATCAAGAATTATACATTCAACATATTTAAGATATCAGTAATTCTGCTATCAGTTATAAACTTAGAGATACCGAGAGCGTAGACTTCGTAATGTTATGGAAACATTTGAAGAGTATTCGTTCAAAGAGTTTTGTGACAAAAATGTCACAATTAAGGGCATAGCTAGAAACTGAGTTTGGAGGCTCATGTACCCCGAGTGTGTAAATATTAGCTGCTTCTGGGAGCTGACAGTTGAGCATCAGCTGAGGCTTTGTGATGGTCTTAAGGCCTACCTGGTCTGAGGTATCATGTTCAGTGTCCATATATACTTTGGCTGAACTTCTCATTATAACAGTTGGAACTGACTTGCCGGCCTTGTATAGTAAGAGTGTTTTGAAGAGGAATCTCCGGCTTAAGGAATCATATGTCGTGTAGAACAATCGACTCTTTTGCTGGGCTGAAGAGAAGCTTGTAAGTCATCTTTGTGCAGCCTTGCTCGATTTGGAGAATGAGGCAGAAAAGACTACTTTCCAGATGTCACCGTGGATCTCTGGAAGAATCAAAATGGGGACAAGTCTCTAAATCCGTGCCCAACAAATCAAGTCCAATTTTAAATGAAAGGGTGAAAATCCCAGACTGAGCCTTCTGAGAATTCTGGTTTTGTTTCTGGCTGGAAATTTTTTAAAATATTTGTGCAGTTGTAATGATATTTTGTCTGGTGTTAAATGACACAAGTGAACCTAGTTTTGCTCCTCTGGTTACCGATGAGACTGACAGATTGTGAGAGGATAAATCACAGTGTGCTTGACTTCTTGCGACATTCTGTTTTCATACTATGAAGAAAGTGTTTTCTTCCTGTGAAGTCTGAGGCACTGGGGTTAAGTTGTGGGGTATTTATGTACAGGCAAAACCAGAGTGCAATGCTCCATTTCTTCCGTCACAGAGGAAACGTGAGGTCTTTGTTAAAATTCCATTTTTATTGTGACATTTACTCTGACATCTACCGCTGTCCTTTCTTTAGAATATTAAACTCTTTCTTGAATCCCCCAAATGAATTGCTTCATGATTATTCCAAGGATTTAAAGGTTACCACTAATTATTATGGATAACACTTTTAGTAATGTTTTCAAGTTCAAAGCAAAACATTCAGGTATCCCTACCATGCTGCTAAAGCTCCAGTTAAAATGTTTATTTTTTCACAAAGGATCGTTTCACAAACGATCACTTACCACCACAGCACCAATGAGCCTGCAATCCCTTCAGCCCTGTCCTACAACCCAAAGGACATCAGTGACCTAAATGTCTGGCTGTTTCAGAGTAAATATGAAAAAAAGCTTTTGCAGGCCCCCTCTAGCGGACATTGAGTGGAAAGACGGGAAAAACTAAAGCAACAATAGCACGACTGCAATAATTGACAGATTGACGGATTATTTCTCTCACCGTGTATTCCGATTTTGATCTTTTTTTTTTTTTAAATGAGGTGGCTCAGTGAGTTGCACTGTAATTTCAGACAGCGCTGCAATTAACCGGCATCTCTAAATTACCCAGGAAGAGTACACGTATGTGTTTCTTACAAGGAAGTAGCATCCTTTCACTCATTGGTACCAGTCCCGGTCCAACCACTAGGGGGCTGCATACACTATATGGCAAAACTATTGGGAAACACCTTTCATTCATTGAATTTAGGCTTTTCATTCAGACCCATTGGCACAGGTGTATAAAATCAAGCACCTAGCCATGCAGTCAGGCTGACAAACATTTGTGAAAGAATGGGTCATTCTGAAGAGCTCAGTGAAACCAAGTGAAATCATAGGATAACACCTTTGCAATAAATCAGTTTGCGGAATTTCTTCCCTGCTAGATATTCCATGGTCAACTGTAAGTGGATTTATTGCAAAGTGGAAACGTTTATGAACAATATTTACTGGTAAAGTAACAGAGCAGGGCTGCCGAGCGCTGAGATGTGCGTAGTGCGTAAATGTCACCAGTGCGCTATTGACTCAGTAACGGGAGTGTTCTAAACTTCCTATGGCATTCATGCAAGCCTCACATTGCCAAGTGCAATGCCAAGCATCAGATGGAGGGGTGAAAAACATGCTCTGTGGATTGATGAATCATGCTTCTCTGTCTGGCATTCTGATGGATGAGTCTGGGTGTAGCAGATACCAGGAGAATGTTACCTGCATGACTGCATTGTGCCAACTGCAAAATTTTGTGGAGGAGGGATAATGGTGTGGGGGTGTTTTTCAGGGGCTCATCCCCTTAGTTCCAGTGAAGGGATCTCTTAATGCTTCTGCAAACCAAGAGTTTTGGATTCTATGCTTCCTACTTTGTGGGAACAGTTTGGGGAAGGCCCCTTTCTGTTCCAGTATGACTGAGCCCCAGTGCACAAGTCAAAGTGCATAAAGACATGGTTGGGTTATTTTCATATGGATGACCATGACTGACCTGCACAGAGTCCTGACCTCAACCCCATCACACACCACTGGGATGAACTAGAACAGAGATTAAGAGCCAGGCCTTCATATCCAACATCAGTGCCTGACCTCACAAATGCTCTTCTGGATGAATGAGCAAAACTTCCCACAGACAAACTCCAAAATCCTGAGGAAAGCCTTCCCAGAAGATCGGCAGCTGTTATGGCTGCGAAGGGGGGGACCAACTCCATATTGATGTCTACGGATTTAGAATGGGACACCATAAAAGTTCCTGTAGGTGTAATGGTCAGGTGTCAGGATGCTTTTCTTCACATAGAATATGTTGAGGCACCCCTGAGCAGATGATACCCTAAGTGGCTGCATAACATTGCCTAAGGGGTTCACCGGCAGTGATGGCCGAGGGGCGTCACACGCAGAAGTGCGTCCAGTCCGTTAGGCAACATAGGCAGCTGCCAACGACGGGCAGGATTAATAATATCAACTGTCTAAAAACTCTGTTGTCAAAATACAGTTTAAATGAGAGTATAATATTGGAAGTGCTAATCCAAGTACTTCTGAAACTGGCAGGTCTTTAGTCATTGCTTGGTTCATATGTTATTCTCAGTGCAATTCACCATTAATGTGAAGAACATGATTTAGCCCAATTACAGTAAAAAGGCACCCAACGGCCCAGCTGTTCAGACATCTAGGGGACGTTCATTACAGCACATAGGTGCCAAAACAGAGAAGAGTCTCGATGCACGTCTTCCTTGCGCCTTGATGCGCCAGGTGCGTTTTGGGATTGAACTTAAAAAACCGACATTTGTTTACAAATCCCTTAATGGTCATGCTCCCAGCTTTTAAATCCGTACGTTAGGACTTCAGACTAGATCAGTCTGAAGATCAGTACTTGAGATCAGTAGACCAAAGCCTGTTGCTGATCCCAAAATTTAGGCTGAAGCTTAAGGGAAATTATGCATTCACAAATGCAAACCCATCATTGTGGAACAATTTCCCCCTGCAGATTTGACGGGCTCCAACATCGTCTACGTTTAAAGCTTTGTTAAAAATTCATTTTTATTTTTGGCTTTTCATTCAGTATCAGAGTCTAGTGTCATGATTTTGTATGTGTTTGTCCTCTTTGCTTTTATGATTTGTACTGTACAGCACTTTGTGCCAACCTTTATTGTCAGAAATGTAGTATAGAAATAAACTGAACTGAACTGAGATGGTGGGACCAGTCGAGATGTGCTGGAGGATCAGATGGAGCATGGTGCAGTGCGGGGTGAGATAAGTACTTTTAGGTAGGGGGGTGCTGGAGGATCAGACGGAGCGTGGTGCAGTGCGGGGTGAGACAAGTACTTTTAGGTAGGGGGTGCTGGAGGATCAGATGGAGCGTGGTGCAGTGCGGGGTGAGATAAGTACTTTTAGGTAGGGGGATGCTGGAGGATCAGATGGAGTGTGGTGCAGTGAGGGGTGAGATAAGTATTTTTAGGTAGGGGGGTGCTGGAGGATCAGATGGAGCGTGGTGCAGTGCGGGGTGAGATAAGTATTTTTAGGTAGGTGGGTGCTGGGCCTTTTTTGGCTTTGTAGGTGAGTATCAGTGTTTTGGATCAGATGCGGGAAGCTACAGGAAGCCAGTGGAGCATAGCAATGTTGTGGTGCGGGGGAACTTGGGAAGGCTGAAAACGGGTTGAGCAGCTGCATTCTGGGTCAGTTGTAGAATGGCGCTCAGAGGCAGACAAGCTAGGAGTGAGTTACAGCAGTCTATTGTCGAGATGAGAAGAGATTGATCAAGTATCTGAGTGGCCTATGTGTTAAAGAAATGGACGATTCATTCTGGTGAATATATAAGCAGGAAAAAACAGCAACATGAGAGGAAAAGGATAGGTGATTATACATGGTTACCCTGAGGTTGCGTGCAGTGACGGAATCAGATCAGAAGGTTGTCCAGGGAGATCACAAGATCCTGGTGTGGGGATGAATCAACTGGGGTGAAAACCAATTCAGTTTTGCTGGGGTTGACTTTCAGATGAAAAGTTATCATCCATGTTAAGATTTCTACCAGACTTTTATAGTCCTTTGTGCTGATTATTTAGGTCTGTTATAGTATTGTGTAGAGATAAGATGTGCGATCTCTTGTTTTGAGATATAAACAATTATGTCATGCATTAATGTGCTTTTATAGTTAAAGAAGAACTACCCTTTGATTCAAAAATAAAAAAAAACTAATAGAGAAGCTGCAAATGAAGTGGAACACAACTAGCTTTGTTATTTTTCCAGAATTACTTACAATGTGAACATAATGTATCTATATCATAAGCTGTCAGAATCAATCCTTGCTTTGTCTGTTATTCCCATTTTTGGCCAGCAGGTGTTGCTGTCCATCCTGTTCCTTTTTATGTTTTGTATCTTTCACAGTCCTTATTGTGTTCCCCTGCTCCCCAGGCCTCCATGTGGCTGACTGTGCAGCTGAGAACTGAGCTCCAATACAGTCATGGACTGGAGGCTGGCCAGAGGCCTCAGCTCTGTTGGACATTTTGAGGTTTGGTTTTCCCCTTTGTTGATTATCTTATTCATGTATTTCTGTATCAGACATTTCCTGCCTTTGTTCTTAGTTATCCGTACTTGTATGTAGTTTTGTAGTAATGTTCTGTACCTTTATTTGTAGTTTCTCCGAGTGTTTGAGTCTGTAGTTATTATTGATTACACTCACCTGTTCCTAGTTCCTTGTAGATTCTAGTGTTTGGTTCATGGTCAGTGGCCCACATCTGTTATTTGTTTTGCCTTGTTATCTTTGTATATATATTTCTGCCCTTCCCCTGCTCTACAGTAAGTCATTTTGTTCGCTCATATGTGCTCCATGCATGTGCATTTTGCCTGCATTTCTGGATCCTGTGGATGATAGTTTTTCCTCACGTTCAGTTCTAGTCATTTCAGTTTTTACTCTACATACCTGCCTTAGTTAGACCCCTCATGGTCCCCGTTGTTTCTGGTTTATTTTGTATTCAGTTCATGATAAAATCCCCTTGTTGGTCCTAAACTGCTCAGTGGATCATCATTTATCATGCCCTGGTGCTGTAACAGCGAACAATCTGAGTTAGAATCTATGCCTTTAGTAAATAGTGCAGCCCCAAACTGGCAATTCCGTGCTGTTTCTAATTCAAAAAAGTATCTTAACAAAAAGGGGCATGTTTCCCAACACAGCTTGAAATATGTTACTTATCTAATAGTTCATAGCAGGGATCGTAATTTGTGTAGATCAGAATTTCTATAGGTAGGTCTTCTTGCTATGGTACTTTAGTGAATTATTCTTCATGTACTATTTACACATAGGGCACTGGGTTCAAAGCTATTCCACCTCTATGTGGAGTGTAGCTAAATCAAATGCTCCCTTTTCTCTTCCATTAGGTACAGATACCAGTACAAAAAGACTGAAAAATCTTTCAAACAGCTACTAGATTTATTGTTGAAAAGACTAGGCCAGAAATCTGCACAAGCGGAAAGTAAATATCAAAAGGCACAAATTAAGCTCATCATTTGTATATTAATATGAATATGAATGCAAAACTTTGTCATTACCCATAATATCTGGTAAATGGCTCCTGACACAGATGGATAAAATCTGCACATAACAGGTGTGTATAATTACAGGTGGCAGTGAACCAGCACCCTGATCATCAATGATCATGCTTTGAGTGCCCCCCCCACGCGCCATCGCCAGCATGGACAGGGGAAGGGCTGAATCGGGTTATTTCGGCTGATCACATAAGCCAAAGAAATCACAGTACTTCCAAGCTTTTGTGGGTGGTTTTGGTGAGAACCCAAAACCCCCGCCCTGCTCCCCCCACAACCCCCACAGTCTGCAATCACTTCCCCATTCAGCACCGTGAGAATAAACGTGGAAAATGGGGCAGAATAATAGACACGGGATGGATCAGATAAGCTTTTCTAATGAGTCGGTGAAGTATCCCCACTGTACAGTTTTCAATCTAAAAAGAGAAACACAAGGCCCCCTTCATTATAATTTGTAAAGCCCCACTTTTGATTTAGTTTTTATTGAAAAGTTGCATATCCATTAAATATTAAGAAAACACGTCAGTACTTCTATATTAACATCAGTCTTTCCAGTTTAAAAATAGATGTTATTGCAGTCAAAACTAAATTAAAAATCTACAAAAAATTAGCGGTTTTGACAAATAAATAATCTTGTCAGGTTTCGATTGTGAGTAATAGAAAGCAGTTCAGCCAATGTAACCTTCGATTGTCTGCTTCCTGACCAGCTGTTTTTTTCCACTGTTACCTTCCTTCGGGACTTAGAATAAACTAACTTCTTTCTTGGCTGTCCCACAAAAAAAAGAAGAAAAAAAACGGACCCAACTCTGCTGAACCACTTCATATCATTAGTAGACTAACAGAGGGAAACTGATATAGATAATTAAAAATGCAAGTATACTGATGTCTTTCAGTTCTGACCTTGGTCACCTGATCTTAAGGTTCCTAAAGCTTTGAGGTTCCTCTGTAAATGTGTTACAACCCCACAGCTTCCCTGGACCACTGCTTCTGTCTGTTCCCCTTCATCGTACCTTCAGCTGGACGAAGAGTACCTCCATTTGGACGAAGAGTGCCTCCATTTGGACGAAGAGTGCCTCCATTTGCACTCAATGCATTTCACTAGGTATTTGTTTGAGTGCCATGAAAGGCACGACACACTATATAGTAGTGATGGCCAAACGAAGCTTCATGAACAACTTAGCTATATTTTCTGATCCCAGTAGATGGTTCTGTCTGTTCAAAAAAGGGCTCAAAGCATGGCCCAGCGCAAACCAAGAGCGCCATCTAGTGGGGTCAGATTATACAGCAAATGGTTCATGAAGCTTCATTTGGCCATCACAATTATGACCAGTTATGTCACAGTGCGCTCTGGCAGAGGAATTTCCCTGCTGTCTACATTCTGCCAGCAGCACATGCCCCGTATAAAATGCATCATGTTTTAATGTCTGTGTCCCTGCCTCCAGAATGTATCACAAACCACTGAGTCTAGTGCCCTCCAGTGGTCACAAGGTTCCTTCAGTGCTAAAAGATGGGTTCCCAAGACCCTCGCTACTGCTCCCCTCTTTGTGCAACTTGCGCCTCCATAGCAGGAAGGCGACCACAGAGAGGAGCAGTAGGAGGATTAGGCCCCCTGCGATGAGCCCGGCTTTCAGGGCCAGGGTGTCAGTCCCCTTGGGCTCATAGAGGGTACAGGAGTACTTTGACGGGCTGCTGGTTCCGGCCTTGTTCATTGCCTCCACGCACACTTTGGTCCCCGGCACCAGATTCCCCAGAGAGGCTTTTCTGGAAATCTCCCCAAACAGCTTAACTGTACCCAGTGCCACTGTGACCCGGTATTGCTGCACTTCAGAGGCCGGAGCGCACCACCAGGCCACCACCTC
Organism: Mormyrus proboscirostris; assembly: GCA_026779585.1. Taxonomy (NCBI): domain Eukaryota; kingdom Metazoa; phylum Chordata; class Actinopteri; order Osteoglossiformes; family Mormyridae; genus Mormyrus; species Mormyrus proboscirostris. The sequence continues at coordinate 2,098,320 of JAODKF010000002.1, forward strand.
AGAGCCCTCGCGGTGCACGCTTTTCAGATGCGGGGCCTGGGGCAGGATGTTGGGCCCGCTGAGCCCTGGGCACAGGCAGCCACTTTCGAATGACAGCTGGGTGCAGGGCGTCTGCTGGTCCCTGCAGGGGTCATAGTCACAGAGTTCGGCCAACATTACCGGCCGCGAGCTCGTCTGCACCAGGGGCGTTTCTGGCTCCTCGGGCTCCGCCACAAAGATGATTCGCCTGAGGGTCACGGGAGGCTTACTGGTCGTGTGGCTTCTGTTTTGGCTAGGCACGGTGTTGGCAACAGAGTCATGGAGGAGCACCAAGAAGAGGAGCAGTGAAGGCAGAGCTGCATTCCTATTGCCAGACATGCTATCTGTGGGCATTTAAATGAGACATGAGGATCATGGTAAAAACAGTCGCGCGTCAAAAATTTCAACTGTTAGCCGCCATATACCAGTAGCAGCATTTTACTTTTAGCACCGTAGCATGCAGGATCACACGTACAAGGACGACACTCCATCTGAGTAGCTCCCTCCCCTTGGCCATTGCTCTGCTAATCAGGGTCCCAAGGCAAGCACACTGCCACCTATGCAACACTGCATTTTATACTCCTGTTGTCTCTATTTACACACACCCCGAACGGTTTGTACCCATCTTATCCTTATTCATATGCCTACATATTTATCCTTCCGTATTCTATACCCACTTGCATTTTTAATTATCTATTTGTCCTTTCTCTCTCGATCTTTATTTTGTTTATTGTTTCGTGTATTTTGGTCTGTATTACGTGTGCCACCATCTGCCCCAAAATGAATTTCGCTTTTTGTATATAGTGCATAAAAGTGTTCTGATATTTGACTCTTTCTATGATTTGCCTCTAATTTCTTACAAAAATGTAAGACTTTCTAACAGCGATTAATAGCATTCTGTTTGCTCAATATAATTTTAAGAAACCCCTGACAAAATCTGTATTTAAAATAATTCCATTTCTTTTCTCTGTAATATGTGCTTGAAGACATTTTCTAAACAGTGGCGGTGTGAAAACGGTTTTGTTCATAATATATCTTCATAAAGGACTCTCCCTCAATTTGGCAGAATTGTTTGTTATTTTTTAACTTTAACTATTACGGTGGCTGTACACAGGAAAGTCTGTCAGTACAGTTCTAAACTGAACATTGGACATGAACTGCGTTGATAGTCTAGTCATGCACTCCTCGATCTCATCGTCATAGCAACCAAAAAAACCAAGACACAAAATAATCATTGAAATGTAAATAAAAACAGACTGTTACCTCAATGATGTGATTTTTAGTATCCTTTGAGCTGTCCTCCGTCCTTGTTTTTGATGATTTCGTTTCCCTTCTTCTCTTTTAAGCACGTTTCTCCGCTGACTCTTCTCCCTGCTTTTGCCTTTTAAAGACTCTCACAGACTCCCCCCTCCTACTTTCCACATTCCCCTATTTTCATTCTTGGCCCCCCCCGACAATCCCTTTCTGCCTCCTACCCTCCCCGTTGCCAAATTTGGTAATGCACTCACTATGGAGAGCTTCTGAGTGTGTTCACACATTTGAGGAGCCGCATCTGTACCTACTGCCAGCTGTGGTACAGGGGGCCTGTTGGAACTCGTTCCGTGAGTCTAAGCGAGCCTTTCGGGGACAGATAATGAGGAGGTGTTCATTCTACAGCTCACGAATCAGAATTACATTTCGCTTACTCATGCAGGTGTTTTCCGCTGAGGGGGTCATTGCTGGCAGCCTTAAAGTCTTCATTGATTCATTTGTAGATATTTCCATGTGCACAGTTTCCATGTGACAAGGTTAGTCATGGTGCATGTTTCATAACCAGTCCAAGTGTTTAAGCTTTAGAGCAGTGTTTCCCAACCTGGTCCTCGGGGACTCGCAGAGTGTCCACGTTTTTGCTGGAAGGGAGCAAATAGGGTGGGTTACTCTTTGGGACACAATCAGGTACGGTATAGGCGGG
>JAODKF010000002.1:2100388-2140049 GCA_026779585.1 Mormyrus proboscirostris
AGGGGTAACTCTTTGGGACACACTCAGGTAAGGTATAGGCGGGAGGGGTAACTCTTTGGGACACACTCAGGTAAGGTATAGGTGGGAGGGGTAACTCTTTGAGACACACTCAGGTAAGGTATAGGCGGGAGGGGTAACTCTTTGGGACACACTCAGGTACGGTATAGGCGGGAGGGGTAACTCTTTGGGACACACTCAGGTAAGGTATAGGCGGGAGGGGTAACTCTTTGGGACACACTCAGGTAAGGTGTAGGTGGGAGGGGTAACTCTTTGGGACACACTCAGGTAAGGTATAGGTGGGAGGGGTAACTCTTTCAGACACACTCAAGTATGGTATATGTCAACCTGTCAAGGGATAGGTGAACCTGCCAGTCAAGTGGTTGCAGGCTACTGGCTTCTATAAGCTTCTGTTGAGATCTATATGACCCCCTCCACCCATTCTGCATTTGGAAATTATGTGCCATGAAGTTGTTATCATTTATCAAGACAACTCAAAAAGTTACAATTGGGAATTGACTTATTGGGGGACCTACAACAGAGAAATTGTCAATAAACGGATCAATACATCAGAGCTGGTGGACTGGAATGAGGTAGAGACCAAACAAACATAGAAAAAGAACTCAGAAGGCAGGTGGGATAAAAGTACGGTGATGTTTATGCTGAGTGATTGGGTGGCATGAATCAGGGCGGCATACCATGCTTGTCACCCCCTTGATATCTCATCGCATTAAAACCCAGCTACATTGTGAATGAGCAAGAGCAACGATACCTGCAAAGTACACAGACAAAAAAAGGGAATTAAGATTTATTATCTGGCACAATGGAGATGTTCCGCCATTTTCTCACCATCCTTCCCTGCCTCGCTCATTTAGCCTCCTCTTGTCAGAACATGCTTTAGCAACTGCCCACATCTCCCTGTGCTGGCTTTGGTATAGACTGTACAAAGTCTACCTGTAGGCAGTCAAAAGAAATGCTTAACGCTATTTATTCGGGTACTTACTGCAATTTCACTCAGAACAAAAGAACACAATTTAGCATTGGAACATACGCAAATTAAGAGTAACCCAATCAAAACTAATAAGAATTTCTTGTGTTCTCCAAAAACTTACTGATGTCTTGTTGGATGGCTGGATGAACTCAGTTCCCAAACCTCTCCTCAGGGTCACCCCATCCATTCCATGTGTTATTAAATTATACCACCAGCTCACTTACTGTAATTAATTTAATACGTTTAAAAATGTCAGTGAGATGTTATAGTGAGGCGTGCTAGTGGTCAAGTCAAAAACTACATGGGTGTATCGGATGGTTGCTGGTGGCTTTAGGAGAGGATTTTGAAATGGCGAAGCTGACACGCTTTGACAGGCATCATAGTTTTACACCAACATGAAGATCATTTAAAGATCATTTCCTTTGCACTGTATAACGTGCAACAGCCATCTTGCCGACTGCCTCCATCTAAGTTAGATAAGCTTCCCTTTGTCCACTTTCCCGTCTGTGACTTTTTTAGCTCACCACATGAGGTTAGAAGATTCCCGCAGGGGTCATTCTTCATCCACTGCATCCCCGCAGTTCACTGCTTATTTGAACATGATCGCTTGTGGCGGACGGTGGGAGAATTTGTGGCCGGGGACCCAGCAATCACTTTCAGGGTGAGTCAGCAAACCAGCAGCCCCTAATGTGATCGCCTTCATCACCATTGTGGTATTTTGACTTGACAAGTCTGCTTCTGGACCGTTGGATAACTATCATCTACGGTAAAGACAGTACAAAGATAGCGGTCCTCAGACTTTCTCAGAACCTCTTTTTTTTCCAGATTTTTACAAATCTGTTTAACAGTGCAGTCAGGGGTGTCATAAGGGGGGGGGGCAGTCGTTTCCAAGGGCCCCAGAGTGACAGGGAATATAAAATATTTAGGGCTGCCGTGATCAGTAGACGTACTCTGAAAATGTGTCAACATCAATTTTTTAAATAAGTTTTTTGGTTTTTAAAAATTATTTAAATAAAATTACCGTTCTGATTTCTATAACGCTTCAAATCATTATAACAAGTATTTTCCTTTAATATCACTTTGTAATTAAGGGAGAAATTCAAATTATCACAAAATAAAAAGGTGGTTTGTACACTGTGCAAAGTTTCGATGGCGTACCACAGCGGCAGCGAAGCACGAGTACCTGAAGAGGAAAAGCACAGGTGCTATTCTGGACCTGGACCGCCAGAAAAGGCAAAACCATCGTAAGTGCTGGCTGTGTATATGGAATTGCCATTAATATGGAGAGCTTTTTAATATCCATTGTCCTTGTAGCTGCAAAATACACTCATTATTAAAGCTATGAATTTGTCTGACTGCTACAGTACCTTAGAAGCTCCATTGAATAGGTGTTCGAGAAAATATTTAGGCCGAAATCTGGGCTTATTCTACGTTGATTGACGGTGCCTGTGTGTGTGTGTAAGATAGTGTTGGGCTTGTTGGGACCAGTGCTGTCATTGTAAACTAAAACTAGAAGGAAAATGGTCAGTACGTTACAAAAAAAAAAATCATAAAGTAAAATTAAAAAACATTAAACATGTGGTTGCTATGCTGTCGAACTCTTACTTAAGAACACACACTGCTCCAGGAATAGGTGATTTTACAGGGGATGCAGAGAGTGCAATTGCACCCCTTACTTATCAGATGAAAATGCTTTGATTTGAAAGTACTAAGTTCAATAAAAATCTAATCATATTGTAAAGTTATATTTGAAAATGTGCCTTGTGTTCATCATATTAATGGGTGACCATTTATATATGCTTCTGTTTAATTAAATTGGTTAACTGGTACAGTAATTATTGGGGAAAAAGGGGCTCAGAGTAAGTTTCAGATCTGCTATCTTTGTAGCATCTTTACATGACAGTTACGCAACTGTTTGGGGTCTTGCACCGTGCACCACCTGGGCGAAAAGCCAAGAGTCACCTATGACATAGTGAATATATGCAGTCGTATACACCGTTAAAATTATAAGTCACTCAGATAATGCTCTGCGGCTAAATGCAAACATCACGGTCTGGTCATCTTTAATCTACCTGGTTCATCGCAGACTGTTTTGGGGAGTAGAGGAAAAAGCCAGACAATGGGGGTGGAGAGTGATTCCTGTACCGTCTGGGAAGATGTGAGTGAGTTGAAATACGAAAGAGCCGCAGATCACAATCAGTACAAGTGGAGCAGACATAAAACAGACGGCCCGGGCTGAAAACAGGAACTTCCCAGTTGCCTGCATGTGCGATTTGCGGGTACAGATTAGGACACCTGACTGCAAAAGAAAATAATGGAAATATATATTTCTTTACTGGAACTGATCACTGCCCCCCTTATGATGTAAGCATCTATCAACACTATACAAAAAATCACACACCTTTTTATCCTCTATATAAGAAGCCCAGTACAGGCTGACTTTTTAAAAAATTGTTCCAAATTTTTACTTGATTAATCCATACTAAACCTATCAACTGCCGAATCTGCCCCAGATTTACTAACTGGGTAGCTGAACCTGCTCTGGGCTGGGTTCAGTTGGTGCTCACACTTGCTTACGGAGAGCAGTGCTCACTGCTTGTTCATCAGCATTTCTCTTTGAGGAGAGAGCTCTGCAGCGACCTTGTCTGTTTGGTGGTTGGGGCTGGTCTGTGTTGGTCTGTTTTCTCAGTGTCTGTCTGGGTTTTCTGTGTTCATCAAGAGCCAGAGGCTGCTGGCTTGGAGCTGTGGGCTGCCTGGGCTTCGTGGTGCTTATTGACCAAAAGTCTTTAGACGTCTGGTTGGCTGGTTTCTGTGTCTGTGTCATGATCTCAGATGGTCATCATTCTGTAGCCGGTGTGGACTGCAGACATCCAGGGCATCAGGGGTCAAGGGGGGTTGACGGAAGACCTGGCAGGATGGATGGGCAGCCCAGGTAGAGATTGTTTCACAGATCAGGTTTTATAAAGGCTAATAAAACATTTTAACTTAAACCCAAAGTCAGCATCATAACAGCACATAATGCATCTCTTTGGAAAGTTCTAAAGCATTTTTTGGTTCAATGGTAACAACAACCTGTCTGAAATCTACAGTAGGTCCTTAATTTTGGGGGGAGGGGGGGTTACTCAAAACAATTTTGCATTTTACTTAGAGCTACCAAATGGGAACCTGAGGGATCCCAAATGAGGGGCTGGTTCTCCTGTATTTTTTAATGCAGACAGATGGTAAATCGTCCATCCTTTTTCTACAGCCGGTGTCCTATGCAGGGTTCTGGGGTTCTGGAGCCTATCCAGAACGCTGAGGCAGGGAATAACCCTGGACAGGACACTGACCCATTCACCATTCATAACAATCTAAGAACCTCAGGGGGCTCTTTTACTTCTATTGACCGGTGTACCTACAGAATAACACAGGACATAATGTGAATTTAGATATGATGTAGTCACTGTCATGACTGCTGAATATATTTAAACTGCAGGTTAAAGGGCGAATAAAGAGTTTAATGAATGCAGCCGTGTGAATTCATTCATCGTGTTTTTATTCATTTCACTGATGAATTGTTTCTGATGACCAAATATATCCACAGTGGTTCATGATTATCTGAAATATCTTAATCCATCTTCAGACTGCTTATCAAGAGCCTAGAACCTATGAAAGCAGGACATGGCAGAAGGTTGTCCATCACCAGCCCATCATCTTCAGGACATCTTCAGAATCAGCAGTTATATAAATCTGGACCTGAGTGAGTTTGGAATTGCTCAGGCACACAATTCGGGCAAGAGATATCAATTAGCTTAACTACGAGAGGAAGCCAACACAAACTCCAGACCCACCAGAACAGAGGGACGACTTGAACAACTGACCCTAGAGGAAAGCAAAGCAAAACTCATCTTTAACATAGACTGATGTACTGACAGGTAGGGCTGGTCCAATCCTTTTTGGGTCCTTAAGCAAAATTCGATTAACCTAGCTGTCATTTCTCAAATTCTCAAATTTAAGGGGCAGCATGTGGCTCAGTGGGCTAAGCCTGTGTGCCTGTAGTCCTGTGTGCCTGGAAAAACTGCAGCTCCTTGAGCAAGGCCCTTAACCCCCAGCTCCCTGGGCGCCCGAACAGGTGGTTGCCGTTCACGGACAAAGAGCAAGTTGAGGGAGGTGGAAAAAGAATTTCCCCACGGGGATCAATAAAGTTCTAAAAAAAAAATAAAAATTCCTTCCCATTCCGACAGGCTGATAAAATGTGGGGCCCCCTGGTGGCCATTGGGCTCTAAGCAGCTTCTTAAAAAAAAAGTGGAACAACCCAAATTTAAACATGTACTGCTTCGTTATTTCATTGTGCTTCTTAATCCCGTTCCTGGTGCCACGTGACTGCCAATAAGAGCAGAATAGCTGCCGCCCTTCTCATTTACACAGTGCCATAGGAGAGGGTTCATTTCAGGTCTGAGCAGGAGCGTGTGCAGGAACCCACTGGCAGCTGATGACCATCAAATGCAGTACTGACAAATACATGACAAATAAATGCCCCCTATCGCTCCCTAATGCTGCTGCCGTCTGTCCTTGCGAGGCTTTACTGATTTAATGCAAAGATGTTTCAGATACAACTGCTTTATATAAGCTAGCCTACTCTGTCGAACACAGCACAAAACATTATCAGACATAGCTTATATTATTTATGCATTATTTATGCATTTTTTGCAGTTTTTTAGTAGTACAGTAATACAGTAGATTATACATTTTTATTTCTGTAGTGTTTTAAAGGTTTTAATATGTTTGGAACCCCATTTTTCTTATCAGCTGCAGTTCAGAAGGGTAACCACTGGGTGTTGCTGTAAAGCAAAATATGAATCACCGAAAGTTTGAAGTATCCGAGAGTATCGTTGCAACATTTTCTCTTTCTTTCTTTCTTTCTTCTATCCATCCATACATCCAGCTTCTAATCGCTTATCCTGCTCAGAGTTGTCTGTAAAAGTAATAAAAGCGTTTCGACTGCGGAAACAGAAGAAATAATACAGCATATATTACAATATAAGAAATATATAACAAAACACTGCAAAATCCTTGTCAGGGAGTAATTATCTTTATTAATACCAACGCAACTTTCGTTCAATCCCAAGTTTGTAATTATCTATAATTATCTGCTAGCAACATAAATAATGCAAACTGTACAGCATTGAACTTGTGTTTGGAAATTTGACAATAAGACTCCAGATCGGCTTGATGACAAGTAAAAAAAAAAAACTTTTTTGTTTCTCTCACATAAGGACAGTGCATATTCGAAAGCTCGCGTTGCGCCAAGCTCACCACTCTCTGCTCATGACTCCCACGTCGCAAAACTTCAGACAATAATCGCAGTTGCTATGGCAAACGTCTGCCCATTCATTGTCACGCAGTTTTCCTAAAATGTATCACATGGAAAATCCAGCTATCTCCATAGCGGGCTAGCAAGAAAAGCAACGGCATTTCTTCATTATTAAATTTACCCGCGACCACTTCCAGTCACACTTACTGTAAGTAGGTTGTCATATATATATACACACACACCGCCACTTTGACGTAAACAACACTGGCAAGCATTTATGTATGCAAATACAAGGCGGCACTAAAAGAGCCAATATCAACGATGCGTTACTTCCACTAAATATACTGCACGATGTGCATCGGGATTTGTAGCTTGCTGCATTAAATTAAACCTTTTTCCATTACAGATACAAGGAAGGCTGGGCGTTTTTAATATATTGCGTATTTAAAAGCATATACCACATCTCTTCTCACCATTCTTTAACCGTCATAAATACTTTTCAAAATAACGAATTTGCAGTTATACATTTAATCAACTGATTTATAGTCGGCCTTGTCCTATTTTTATCTTCCCACTTAAGAAGTCCAGATGCAGGCTACTGCCGTTCGCAAGTTTAATAAATGAAAGACAGAAGATGCACAAATACATGCAAGAAACATGCTGCGGATCAGCTCCTTTAGCTGGTCCAAATCCCAGACTGTTTACCCCTCTAGTGCACAGTGGTTTCTGTGGAAATGTGACCAAGTGGCAGGAAGTGTTATTCCAGCCAAAACAGATAAATTAGCCATGTGCTGGGTCTATGATCAAAGCATTTGCAGGATAAGAGACATAAGCTGGTTCTTTGACAAACGGTTTCAACCTCAGACAGGCAGTTTTCGCCTCAGACATCTTTTATATAAAACATATGAAGCAACCAGAAACAATGGAGGGAACATGAAGGGGGTCAACATTAAGTTCTGGCAGTACCACGGACAGCATATCTCTCTAATTAAGACCTTTAGCTACAGGGCATAGTAAGTATATACCATGTTATTTACTGAAAGAAAAATAAATGATCCAAGAGCTGGACTTTCTGAATTGCAAGCAGATCATTTTACCTGAACGGGGACGGTGTGCGGTTCAGTTGGTGCAGAGGCTGTGCCTGTAAGTAGAAGCTTGTCGGGTCGAATCCTGGTTTCGGAAGAATGATTTCACCGTTGGGCATCTGAGCGACACTCCTAACCCCAATTGCTTCAGCGACCGTCTGACCTCGCTTTCTCAATTGTATGTCACTTTGGATAAACGCGTCTGCCAAATAAATGAAATGTAACTGTATCATATTATAAAAATCCAGCATTATAAACTTGGTCTGTCGACGAAATCCTGCATAAAAAAATTCTGTCCATACGCTCAACAGATGAACTTTAAAGCCATAACCTACATGATAGTATCGTCTTAGTGTAAAGTGTTTAAATATCTTTATTAGTGGTGTTTACATGTTTCTCTTGGTTAAAAGACCTGGGATCTCTATTCTGAAGGTGTCTTTTCCCCAAACCATTTCAGCACAAACTGTATCCCGCAGCCGACACGCCACTCCCTACAGCGCTGACAAAACCTCAAGGCCAGTTTCATTGGTTAACGGTATGAAAACGGTGACTGGCCTCACAGCCTGCGCTGAAATAAAGCAGCATTTTTCAGTATTTTAAATTCTCTGTTGTCTACACAGAAAATATGCGAACTTGGTTTGGTTGAAAAACGTCCAGAATCTTTATTTCGGGCCCATTTACAGCAATATTACTTGGCCCTAGAATGAAACAGGGCGTTTTCCCGTTTTTTGGCGAGCTCATTAATATGATGGTGAGCTGTGTTCGGATTGGCTGTTTTGCAACACCTAGTTATATGCTGGTGTAAAAAACCTACTGCTCTGCCACTCGTGTACAAGTATAGCACATACAATTATATACAGTGGAAGCCCATTCCATGCAGCTCCCGGTGCACAGTTCTTGTGATGGGGTTAATGCCTGAGATTTATACAGATTTTTTTTTACAGTTTCAAATATTATTTGCTCAGTTTCAATTTTTTTTCACATTCCAACAAAAACAAACATTAAAACACTGAATATATCATTTAGTTTACAAAAAGGCTTTCATTGGTTTTCCAGTGAACATGGCATATGGCTTCTGCAGAAATCACACACACACACACACACACACAGTGTCACTGGTTTATTTCCTGAGTAGTTCATTACAAACCAATATGGGTTGAAATTTCTTTACTGCTGATTTCACTATAATTCTTTATGCACCATATTAGTTAGATGGATTATATGAAGCAGAAGTGTAAAAGCTGTCACATAAATTTGCATTATTTCATGGTATCAATACAGTCAAGGCATGTTTATTAAAAATGCTATTCATTTGTAATGCTGATAATTTTCCTTTACACCCAGATTGCCTGTAATGACTGTGACAAATTGTTTAATTTGTCTTGTGCCGGAAAGCCACTGATAGACCGGGATTTCTTCTGCATACAATGGACCTCATTTATGAAACAAATGTATGACAGAAAGCTGGGCGTATGGTCATTCCAAGGCAAAGCTTGGCATTCATCTCTCCTGCATGTCCTGCTGCTGTACCATTGTTCGTTCTGCCATCAGAAGCAGCAGCAGCACCTGTGCGCCACCACCTCCCTGCCTCCCGCTTCCAGACTCAAATCCTAAAATTTAGACAATGTGAATTGCGACTTTGCCATCTTCCTCCTTTGACTTCCTCTGCTGCCCCCTGGAGGGCTGGAGGATAGGCTCCCTCTTTGAGTGTAGTTCCTCCCAAGGTTTCTTCCTTCTAGAGAGTGTCTCCTTGCCACTATCACCTCTGGCTCGCTCACTGTGGGCTTTGGGCAGCGATAATGTAAAGCAGTTTGAGACGATGTAATGCTGTTATCAATGTCAAATCGCACATCGAGTCGCACCGCATTTTTGCAAGTTTTCAATACATCGTGGTCTGGCATGCAGCACAGCAAATTGAGTTCAAGATTTATCATATATTCAGACTTAAAAATATGTAGCATATGGCAAAATATATTTTGTAAAGCCTGCATTGACTATATGTCATATATAACATATATAGGTATTCTGACATTGATTGCAGTTACCGGGGTTAAGGTTTCGGTATATAATTAATTTCTCTTTCCTTTTTAGATTTTGGCTACTGGTGACAATTACAACAAATTAAAATTATGCAATTAAAAGCAATGGATAGTTTAAGAGATTTGCAATGTGATCGCTTAGATGCTAATTCAGTCACCTATTCAGTCACAAGTACTTTGACAGTCATCAGATCTCAGCAATGGCGGACACGCCTCTTCTAAATGGCCTCTGTGCATCCGTAAGACGCCAGAGGGTATTTCGAGACCGCGCAGATTTTTTTATGGAGAGTGAGAAGTGGTTAGTAAGTTGGTTTCATCTCCCGAGACATCGCCTTCTAGAACTATGCCACATTTTGGAACTTCTCTTAAGAAGAGAATCCTGACGCTCAAATGCCAGACCTGTGCCATTGCTGCTGCTCTCCACATGGGGGGGTCTTTGACTGTCGGGACCCTTCAGCAGACGGTTGGGGATTGGTCCGGCATATCACAGCCCACCATTAGGAGAACGATGCCAGCAGTATTGGAAGCTATAAAGTTCCTTTCTCTTCGATACATCCAATTTCCTTACAACCTCCCCATATCTGGCCCTCGATTCCAAATCCAGGCCTTGTTTTCAATCCCGATTCAAATCTGGCCCTCGATTCCAAATCCAGGCCTTGTTTTCAAGTCTCCCAGGTAGTCAGCTTAATAATCTCTGTCTCTAATTGGCCAGAGGCTTCACAACTGGCTCTCAGGTAAAGGAAAGCTGGAAAAACAGCAGTGCTCGGCCCTTAAGGACCATGACTGGAATAGCCCTGCACTTCAATGATACCCAGCAAACTGTGAGAAAGAGAGAATTTTATGAGATTACTGGGTTTCCTAATGTAATTGGTGTGATTGACTGCACCCGTGTACGTCTGAAGCCACCCGTCATGAATGATTACGCATTCATCAATCGCAAAAAGCATCATTCCATAGGTTCAAGTCATTTCTGATGTCAATCTCTCTCTCCTAAACATAGTGGTCTGGAGGAACGTGTGACTCCATCATTTTCTAAAAGAGTGGTACAGGGACATGGTTACAGGAATGCACACTGCATAGCTGGACTCATTTCCTCAATGAGTAACTACTGCATTACATTAGTATGGTAAAAGTATTCCCACGACTAACATATCGGTGCGATTCATGCATTAGGTGACAGTGGTTATCTCCTCGCAGGAAACCCGATAAGGTTTCGGCAAATTTTATTATGCAATGGATATTTCATATTTCCGTTGATTTCTTTAAAGCGCCATTGATTGCCAATAGTGAATAGTCAATGGGTAATAGTTTCTCTGCCATTATGCCATGTCCAAGTTCCGCCAGCACTTTGCCTGTGTCTGTGGGGCTGCCTCCATCCCGGTTTATCTAGCTGGAGATGGAACACCTCTAGTACTTGGCTCAGCTTGATCTGAAATAAATAAAAAGAAACAAACTCCAACTGTGTGAATACTACATATAGGCTACTTAGAATAGTGATGCATCTGTGTTTCCCCTTCCAAAAAATCTTTTTCAGTTTGGGAGTGAATTGCCCCTTTAAACTTAAATACAGCTTTGGAAAAAATTATGAGACCACTCCATGTTTTTAAGAATCTGCATTGTTAAATCCCAGTTTAATCCTGGTTCTGCTGGCAGAAGGTGAGCAGCAGGCCGCTTCCAGGCTCAAAGTTTCTAAGACAGCGGTACACAGGAACAAAGTGAAGCAGGAGACACTGGGAATGACCAGAAACCAGTCAGGTAAAGGGCAAAAGCATTTTCCTAATGCCAGAGATGACCGTCAACTTATCCGACAGCTTCTCATGAATTGTAGGATGACATCAAGTGACCTTCAGAAGGAATGGGAAACATTAAGCTCCGGTGTGAAGTGCACTGCAGTTCATATCAGGCTCCTAGAAGCAGGACTGAGGTCCCATAAAGCAAGGAAGAAGCCCTTCATCAATGAGAAGCAGGGAACAGTCAGGTTGTGGTCTCTTAATTTTTTCCCGAAGCTGTATGATAAATGTTCAGTATCAATGATCATTTAGCACCGTGAACCTTATATCCAGAAAGTCAAGTCAAGAGAAGTTTTCCTCCTCATTTCTGGCCACAGAAGGCTAGAGTATGACAAAGTAAAAAAAAGATCATGTAAAAAGGCTTTTACCAGAGTTTCATGTCCTTGACCTGCTGAATATCTATTTTAGCAGATGGGACCTACATAAGCTGGGTTTCAGGAGATAAGGTTCCCCTCTCTTATTTGTGCAAAGAAATATGCGAGATGGCTGAGAGTCATTTAGATACATAATTGTATGCAAAAAGGCTTTTATGATACGTTTCGTGTCCTTGACCTGCATTATGATATGTGAATAACCACTATAATGAGTTTCAGAGTTTAGAGTTGCAGTATGCTTATATTTCCAGGGTAACCAAAAACCTGGACATCCTGCCAGATTGCTCCCCTTCATTCCTGACTGCAGAAGGCTGGGGAACAGACAGAAGTCATTTAGGTACATAATTACAGGTGTATTATTATGAGTATGGGTTCTAGAGTCACTCTAGGGTTCTAGGTCTATTTAATCCATCCATCCATCCATCCATTTTCCAACCCGCTCAATCCTATTGGGTCACGGGGGGTCCGGAGCCTATCCTGGAAGCAACGGGCACGAGGCAGGGAACCTATTTAATCCAGAGGAACCAAATATTCTAGCCTTAAGCTACTAATGTTCCCCCTTCATATCGAAGCACAAACGCATGATTTATCCCTGAAAAAGCTTCAGCTATGTTTTTCCAAGTCAACTGATTTGCATCACCAGTGAGGAGTTTTGTCATTTTGTGTGTGTGTGTTAGCATGCAGAACCATGCACCACAATGTTTTAATGGAGCTGTGTTATATTTGAATGTTTACAAAGATGTCATTGTCAGCATTTTTTGATGTAACTAGTAAGTGGCCTACAAGTGAGTTATAATTAAAATGATATTGATCATCACGCATACTATGGGTGGAGTCCTACAAACAATCATTTCTCTTCTGTATTTGCCTGGCAAATATCTATTACCAGTGACCTAAAGTGTTTCAGTTACCTTTAAAAAAAACATGCAGTTATCAGAAACACAGCCAGTGCTGAAACCAAGAGCAGATTTGAGTGCTGCAGCACTGTTAACATCCTTCATGTATTGGGCCATTTGGACACATATTTGTGACAGAATGGAAGTTGGAAAATCGAGGCTCAAATCCAGGGCCAGGACTCTTTTCTGGGTATTTGCTTATCACTAAACATATGCAATCAAGATCATAACTACAGTAAGTGTATAGCCTCTTCTGTTCTTGCCGTTCCCTTAGCTTCCAGAAACCAGCTCTGAGCCTTTTAGTAGAACCAAAAGTTAGGTCTCCACCAGACAATGGAACTACTCTTGTCAGTCAGTGCTGACGTGACGGCGATGTCAGTCGTTGCATAAAAATGCTCGGACAGCAGACAATAGCTGCATGATTACTATTAGATCAGCGGCATGACACACAGAATCACATGACACGGCGGTGGGTAGGAGGAACGGGGCTTTTCTTCAGGATCACGGTGAGCCGGGAAGCAAAGGGCATGCACTCACACTACAGGTGATTTAGAGCAGCGTTTCCAGACAGCCCATATTTTTCAACAATATAGACTGTCTGGCAGAGAGCAAAAAATGTAGACCATCTGGGGGCCCCCGAGGACTAGCTTGAGAAACACTGATTTGAGACATCTATTCACATAAAATCACATGTTTTTGAACTGTGGGAGGAAATTGGAGCATGAAGAGGAAACCCACGTGGATGCAGAGAGAACATAACCCACCACCCCCCACCACCATACACCAAGACTGGCAGGCAGTCAAAGCCGCAGGCCTGCAGCTGTACGAATGCAGTGCTACTCACTCTGGCACCGACGTCCTGATCTCATTTCAAATGAAATCCTTAAATGAGTCATTGAAAAATTGCTGTAATGTTTAATTGAACATTATTTTTATGAGAACAGGGTCTGTTTTGCTCAGCGTTTTCTCTGAAAGCGTCCTCAGAAGCAGAGCCACTCAGTGAGATATGAATACTGATGTCTTGTTGATATTTTAACTGCCTTTTTGTATTCCTGTATTACAGTCCGTTTTACCTGAAGGGCAATTAAAAATATACATTAAAAAGCATGGGCAGCATTTAACACTGAAAGGTTGGTTCTGTTCGTATGGCTCTCATTTGGCCATGAGGTCTTCAATGTTCATGCTCAGACCGATTGCCTACTGTTACAGAAAGAGCATATTCACTGAAATGATTAGTAATATCTTAGTCAATCTTTTCAGAACTCAATTCAGCTTAACCCTGTGATCCACACCCAGTGACATCACCAAACACTTAACTTTTGTTGTAACTCTAAAACAGATTAAATATTAACTGCAAATGTCTCCCTCTAGAACCACAGGATAATGGCCACTGGGACAGTGTCACTCCTGACATTAATACCAATTAGTATCACATACATATTGGATTCTGTTTCTTGTAGCAAATGATGATTTAGAAATTAACTGTATTGGTCAAGGTATTACAATACCTGACACAAATGATTTAGCATTAATATTTTAAAAGATTTCATTAAGTGTAAAGATCAAATATTATGAATCACTTCAAAAAATCTATTGTTAATCTTTTTAAGTTGTAGGTCATGGGCAGTATTCAAAAGTATCTCAAAGCCATCAAAACAAAATGGTTACTGTCAATACAACACAACACTCAGACACAAACATTAGCGAATGACCTGAACTGACTAAATAAACATGAGTCAGAGTTAAAAAGCAATGACACAACAATCACACCATGCTTACTGAACCTCAGGAGAACAATCACACCGTGCTTACTGAACCTCAGGAGAACAATCACAAAAGCTTCAACCCAAACCTTGTATGAACATTTCCACAATCACCAAATGACCTTTATACCATCTAAATATCACATAGCATTTTAAAGCCTTTGGCCAAACATAAATTAATAGTCAGACAGGATTCCCACAACCTACAGACAACCTTCAAGTAACAATCAGATGAAATCCCTTTTAATTTCATTAAGAAAGCATGAAACCTATAGAGAATATAAAAAGTAAGCTGTCAGTCCATGACTGACATATTTTTTTTTTTGAAATCATTATAAATCTGTCATATAAACATCAAGAAAGCTTCAACCAGTCCCACGAATCAATTGTCACAACTGTCACATAATCTTTAGGGAACCAAACAACTACCACGCAGCCTTTGGCTACCTGTCAATATCTGCATAACTCAGCCTACCATGCAAGTATCATTGAAACTCTCAGACCAACTAGCTGTAAAGCTGACTATTTAGGGATATCACCACAACTATTATCACCAAAGAACCTTCAATCATCTTCCTGAAACTTGCAGAAAGCCATCATCAGACTGTCACACAGCCAACAAAAAAACCTGGGACTAACAACAAACTGCACGACGGCCACCACATGACATTCAGACGACCTCCAACTAGCTGACGTCATGCGCAAAATTAGACAATCTTTGGCATGCGGTTATTAATGTAATGAATGGGTCGGTGGAAGCCTATGAGGCATCCTAGGCAAGCATCAGTGGCGCCCCCCAGTGTGCGCGTTTAAATGAGATAAAAAAATAAATGTATTGTTTGACAGCTCTATTAATAATCTGATAGCTTCTTCATTTTTTAAATTTCTTCTTTATCTTGCCATTTCACTCACAATATTTTAGGTCACACCCTGCTCACCTGGCATCATCTTTCACACCATTCAGGGCATCACTAATCCTCCAACACGATGTGAAACTGGCTAAGTCGGCGCCCCCTCAGAAGATGTTGCCCTAGGCAGCCGCCTACGTTGCCTAATGGGTCAGCCGGCCTTGCTGTACAGCCACACATTGTCACCAGAAATGAACAGATACAAACAAGCTTCTGCAAAGCTTCATCATAATCATTATCATAGCCATATACATTTTACATTTATAGTAATAACTGGTGCATTACTACACTTCGGTCAAGACATATTTGCATTTGGACTGGGGGGGTGATGGTCACCAATATTATTTATTATTTTAATTATTATAATTGTTGATGTTGCCGATTAGACAGGGCAGCATTACACACAGATCCCACAAATGCCACAAATATGTGTATTAAACCATGAAACAGCTACTGTTTCATGAGTGACATGGGTGTAGCTCAGATGAAGCAGGAAGATCTTAGCTGCATTCAGGTTGACAGCTTAAAATATGATCCCTGGCAGAAACTTTTACTCTTTCACTAGCTGTGGATGGGAATTAGCTCTCAGGCAAAGGGACATAGTATCAGCAGACGGAGGTGTCTCTCCAAAACAGACACCAGTTAACAAGCGTGGCCACGAAACAAAATGAAATCTCATTACATCACACAACTGACTCATGAAACTGATTCATTGCTACCCATAGCAAACGGGCTCCTCTCCCACACATACTCATACATACGCACACAAATACACGACTCGAACACATTTTGTTTGCATTTCAACATTTTGAACGGCAACAGAACATTAAATAGTGAGAATATAATATGTTACATTATTCTGCTGACATTGGAATTGTTTTGTTGCCTTTAGCAAAATTTCCCTTAGTCTTATAACTTCAAAAAAGATGAATAACATTCTACAGTGTAAAACACTTGTCAACACTAACAATTGAGTGTTGTGCCATTCGGTATATGCCGTTAGCGGCGGCTCCATGAGACGCGCTCACTGAGGCTTACATTAACAGGACTGAACTGGCATTCAGCATTCTCTCTCTCGCTCTCTCTCTCTCTAGCCAGGTACACAGTGCTGCCTGGGACTGAAAAGCGGCTGTCCGTAAACCTATAGTGGTTCAACAGCTGGATAAATATCGGCGGACGTTTCTAGCATCGCCCGGGCAGTTCAGTGCATAGCCCTGACATCTCCATGCTTGTGGACCTGATTCCCATCCCCTGCTCTGTACATGCACTTTGCATACTCTTTCTGTGTTCCTCTGGGTTTCTTCCTGCAGCCCAAAAATGTTTGTTTAGGTTAACTGGCCTCTGTAAACTGCCTGTGTGAGTATGTGACTAGCCTTGTGTCAAGGGAGTCCCTGCCGTAAGTGCTATGTTTCCCAGGATAGGCTCCAGGCTCAACATAACCTGTACTGAATAAGTGGGTATGGAAGACAGATGGCTGGTATTTTAAATGTAACACAGGGTAGAAATATAGTACTTCACCTACTTTAGCTATGTGAGGTCTGTGTTATTTCATTTTTTGCTTCCTTATGGTTTTGAATACAAAGTAAGGGAACCTAAAAGGAATATTATACCATTAAAAAATGAGAAGTATACAGTTCAAGTGCACGTGGCTTAAAATACAAACGTCTTATTGGATCAATGAGATGGTTTGGGAATTTATTTTTAAAAAAGACTCAGGTTAGCTCATAGATTGATTAAAAGATGGAGTGATATGTGGGGCAGAAAGTGTAAAAGGATTCTAAGCTCTTTCAGGAAAATGAGCATTGTAACCACGGTTACCAGAGGGTCTGCTTGATAGTGTCATGGAGGCCAAAATGGAGTTCAGGACTCGAGGCAGACAAGTATAAAATCACACAGTCCGCCCACTGGTCTGCTAGAACATCTGTGAACACAGCTTCTCTGAGAATGGAACAGAAATATATTTTTCCTCATTACTCTGGCTAAGTCAATCAGCGGGGAGTAATGTTATCCACTACAAATAAAATACAAATACATTTTTTTCACTCCCTTCAGGTACACAGTGTAATTACAGACTTAGCTCTAGAAACGATTAAAGGAAAAACCGCACATGCCGCTTTGCAGGGATGGAAGGATCTGGTCACGTTAATACTGACTGTCCAGCATCAATGAGAAGTTTAAGAGCTGTTAGAATGAGGGCACAATTAAAGTCACACACCCTGTAAGGCCACATGACACAGAAGTATTACCCACCTGAGGCAACTTGCTCTCACAGTGCAAACAAACGTACTGATGCAACCTCACGGGCAGGGAAGGAAATGCGACGGAAACATGGACCATTTTAAGCATGGAAACGCTGTCCCAGATATAGCCAGAAATTACATGCAAAGAAACTTCTATGTATTTAAATAAATATATGCATACTTTTATATACTGTATGTTAATATATATCTGGTTGACTGGGATCCTGTCCATGGTGTAGTTCCTGCTTTGGATACGCCGCAACCCCACATCCTGGAACAGATAAGCAGCTGTAAGAAGAAAAATATCCATCTGTACATTTTCAGATAACTTACACCAGTGAGGGTTCACAGGGAGATAGATACTGTAATATACTAATGGTATATGTAATGCAATAGACATACAGATGTCACAGAACAATAATAATGAAAAAACATGATAAAATCATAAAGAGAAGAGAAAGTCACAGTATGGGGGGGTTGAGAGCAGAGATATTCCAAGGCTGACGCAATACACACACACCGCACCAAAACCGTCACTAAACACACACAAGCGATTCATTCTGTTGTCAGAAAGAAGCCCTTCGACTGCAGGTCCACATGCTGGTAAAGTGCACAGCAACTTCAGGCAAATACATGGATGATGGATGTAGGCCTGGCAAATCGGGTCATGCTGCATCTTCTGAGAGGCAACCAAGAGAAGAGCGACACGAGCGAGAAGGTGGGTCATGAAATCCACCGAGTGATCAACATCTGCTCAGCTGCCTTCCCCATAAAGTGTCACCTCTCACTGGTCCCTGAGCTGTGGATCAGCTGCCTAGTTTCTCCTGAAAAACGACCCAAGGGTGATATCTTACCTAGTTCTACGTACAGACCAACTTCAGATCATAAATCTTTCATCCTGTCATTGTCGCCCAATCATACCAGAAGGCAACAGTATTTCTCCAAATTAGAATGATGAACAATTTTTGCATATTATTCTATGAATTCTCTTAAAATAGCATTTTAGAGACAGAACAAGAGCACTGTACATCCAGTACTTGTGATAAACAGTTTTTTTTTTTTAACAGAGTAAGTTCCATCAATTTACAATAATATCCACTTATACTCTGCCGAGGCACAGTGAGCCTGCAGCTCATGCCAGAAACTGAACGGCTGACAAAGAGAAGCCTGCAAATGCACTGCAGACACAGAACAGGCTCACTGAGCTGGAGGTTCTGGGCCACCAGACGACCCTCTGTGCCACTCTGCTTTCCTATTTAACAAGCTGCGACTTGTAATTTATTGTTTTGTATTTTTTTTTTTAATACCCAGATGGGTATTTCCCTCCAAATGTCAGGGGTGCTCTTGTCATAAAGCTCTCCATCCAGACCGTGCAGATTTAAGGGAGGAGATAGCTATAGGGCTCCAGGAAAAGATCCTAAAGAATTGACCATGAAAACAGAGACGAACAAAGAAGTGGAATGCTGTTTCGTGCTGAACAGATATTTCCCTTTTTATTCAACCGCATTGTGACAAAGGCTATCTGAACATCATCAACAGGGGAACTGATCCACTAGACTGGGCTGGTGCAGATGAAGACAGTCCTTGCGTTACCTCTTAGCCCCTCGGTATCACACACCTTTATAGGGGCCGGCTAAGACCTTTTGGGAAGCTCCTAAGAGCTGGAGCCTGTAGATGTGGCTGGTTTTTAGGAGATAGACTCTGAGTTTTCTGATTGACGATCGCAGCTTTCTCTGGATGGAGATTGTGGTCAACGGGCACCGGAGTCAGATTAAACCTGCCAGCAAACTGTGGAACATGTGCTCGTCTGGTGGCATCTGTCCTCGATGTGACGCCTCGGCCTGACCGGCAAAATCACATGGCTGCTTATGCATATGCTCATTGTTCCTCCTGGCCCCAGTGTATGATGGTCAACTGTTCCCAAGTCTGTGAGTCAGTGTCAATAAAACATTTCTACGATATTTTCCATCACATATACAATAGCACAATCACCATCACTGGATAACAACTTAAATTTCATGATAATAACATGATTATAAAAGAGAAACTGCAGTGGATGCACTAAAATATATACAATGCTCTAAAAACACGTGGGTAAAATTAATGCGAGTTCATTTCCCACTGATGTGATTGTGAAGCTTCGCTATAAGATTAGGACATTGAGTATGAGCAGTTCCGCTCCTACCCCATGTGGTGCCCTGGCCGAGCATCACCCCCAGCGCCCCTCGTCCTCCCCCTCTGAAGTTGGTGCCCTAGGCGGCTGCCTATGTCACCTATAGGATCGACCAGCCCTAAGTACAAGAAGCAATATACATTGAGGGTGGATGCAGTCAAAAAGAACTTATTTTGTTTCACTCATTTCTCAATTTATGGATGTGCATCTGTGAATAATATATATTTTTCTGCAAACTGCAGTCTGGTTCTTCCCTGCTTCTCATTACTGAAGGGCTTCTTCCTTGCTTTATGGGACCTCAGTCCTGCTTCTAGGAGCCTGATATGAACTGTCCTAGCAGTGCACTTCACACCGGAGCTTAATGTTTCCTATTCTTTCTGAAGGTCACTTCAGTCATTCTCTGACTCATGAGAAACTGTCGGATAAGTTAATGGTCATCTCTGTCGTTAAAATGTCGCTCCTGCCTTTTGCCTGGCTGGTTTCTGGTCATTCCCAGTGTCTCCTGCTTCACATTGTTCTTGTGTCCTGCACTCTTAGAAATTCTGAGCTTAGAAGCAGCCTGCTGCTCAGTGTCGCCTCTGCCAGCAGATCTAGGATTAAACTGGGATTTATCAATGCAGATTCTTAAAAAATATGGAACGGTCTCTTTCTTTTTTTTCCATGGCATATATATATATATATATATATATATAAAAATACATACATACATATACTGTATATACATACACACACACACACACACATATATATATGGGTTTTATCAGATCTGTATGACCCTAAAGTCAAATTTTGTAAGAGAACACTAATGAGCTAACAAAATAAATCATGAAATCGGGAAAAAATAAAGATCAGTGTTGAGGAAAGACTGTATAACTGTGTGTCTTCATGATTACTCAGAGAAGCTGGGCGAGATTTTCCACCCTCCGTGTGCCGCTGTGGCTCCTGAAGAAGCCGCTGAACTGAGACCTGTGGATGTATCCCGAGGGCTGGAAATCCACAAGGCGTCGCAGTGGAAAAGCTGCCCGTGTTTTATATCCCAGAAGATTCGACATGTACCTCACTTGTGTTTCTTTGCCATAAATACCAGCACCAATAGATTTAGTACTTTATCGCTTCGGTGAAACACTTTTAAAGCAATTCACTTTTCAGTACAGTCCCCCGAAAATTGGTTTGCACATTAAAATTGCACCTGATGTTTGTGACACACTATATGTATAGAAGTGTTTTGTCTGCCTAGTGCCTGTCGCAGCTTTTCTGCATTGTACTGCCTTTATACACACAGTGCACAGTATTGCTCACATACCTAAGTTTGTATATTGCGTCTAGTATTAATTCTCTGTCTGCGTTATGCGCTGATTGTCAGATGTCTGTTGTGTGGGTGATTTTATCAGGGGTGCAGAGGGTAAATGTATTCTTTTTATGCTATGTTTACTGAGGGGATGCATATATATATATATATATATATATATATAAAGCAAAATGCCAGGTTCCAAGGAAGGGCTCTGTTATTGTACACTTCAGCTACATACTTAACTTTAATTGCTCCACTTAAAAGAAATACACTATAAACTGGTACAGTTTGTGAACTGGAGTCGTTCCAGTTCTCGGGAAGTCCTGGGGCTGTGGAAGCATCGCTGGCGGTGCCCTGACGGAGAGGACACTCCGCTCATGTGACATTAGCAGGACACAGAGGCTCCGCACAGGCTAAATATACCTTGCAGACAGGCAGAAAAGGTACGACTGCCCCCCAGGAGGAAACGCAAAGCGGAGCATAATCATTGCACTATTACAAGTTTGTTTTCACATAGATTGGGGCAAAGAAAGAACATCTGGAAATCTTAGACGTGACTGAACTTCCAGGATTTCGGCTTGCTTTAGGAAGACATTTCTTTGCCTTTTTGATAAACTACATGCGTCTGGTTAAAGTCGAAAGTTCACTCAAAAAGGCATTCTCTCAAGGACAGATATAAAAGTTAGGATTACAGTAGATGGTGGCCTTGTAGTAATGAGGGACCAGGCCTTATGACCGAAAAGGAGATCTGAATAATACTTTAATATCCTCAAGCTTCCAAGGTCTTATTGCAGCACCGAGCCAGTTAAACAGCTGAGTAAATAAAATCTTTTAAATAGACATCACTTTGAAAATATGCATTTTATTATATTAATTAAAAAAACAAAATCATATTCCAGCATGTGGAGTTGATCTCCCAATGTCTTCATAACACAGCGTTTCTCAAACTGGTCCACAGAGACCAGCAGAGGATCCAGGTATTTGTTCCCTCCCAGCTCCCAGTAGGAATAAAAATGTGGACTGTCTGGGAGTCCTAAAGGACCAAGTTGAGAAACAGTGCAATAACATAACAGTTAACATTCAAAGTCCTTCATAATCTTGACGTCTCCTACCTGACTGATCTTCTGCAGACCAACTCTCCCTCCTGCCCACTCCCATCCTCAGCAGCAGGTCTAGTCCCAGACTATCCCATCTTCATCACGACTCCGAGAGCCGTTCCCACATTGTACTCAAACTCCGAACTCTCACCCCCTTGCATTCTTTAAACTGGACTCTATAACACAATAGTAAACTGCTGTGACAACTCATGTTCTTCATCTAAGGCTAGCATGTTCACTTTGAAACCGCTGCTTCAGAGGTTTTGTTAGGATTTATTTGATTTAGTTTGATTCCACTGGAGTCTACTACTGTTATTGTAATGTTGTTTGTATTCTTTGTGAGGTGACCTTGACTGTCAAATTTAAACAATATATTATTATTGCCTTTCTTGCACAGTTCAGAAGCGTGTAGTCTAGTTGAATTTGTATCTTTAAATTGCCTATAGTCTATGACTGTGTTCTGCAGTAGATTGGCATCTGATCAAAAGCTGTCCCTTGCCTCATGCCCTGTGATTCCTGGGACAGCCTCACCATGACCCAGTGCTAGATGATCGATAGAGGAAACTGGATGACTGAGTGAATGGACCTTCTTAATCTCTACTATGCCAGGGAGTCATCATTTTCACATAATCCTTGGTTAAAAGTCAGAACCGATTTATATTATACTTAACTGTACACTGAAGCTTCCATTCGCTGATGCATGGATGCTTCACAGAGTGGCTGCATTGAGATGACAGGTGGCATTTAAACAGCTCAGCCTGAGCCATAGAGACAAGGCCAAAGAACAACCTCCAGCCTCACTGCCAGTGGAGACACAAAGGACCCCTGATCTTTGGTGTGTTGCCATCTAACTTAACTGCCTGTCAAAAATGTCGATGCTGCTGTTGTTAAGGCGCTGGTGGCAGGGTTGTGGGGGTGGGGCCAAAAAGTCCCGTCTCTGGTAATGTTTTGCATACTTGTGGCATCTCGGGCCTCTTCTCCCTTCGGGTGCATGTCGGGGTCTGTCTGGTTCTTCCCGGGTCACGCTGCTACATTTCACATTCACAGACACTGCTGGTATATGGGTGCTCTGACAGGGGCTTAATACACTGTGGATCGGGTGACTCAGAGAAACTCCACTGGGAGAAAATGGGAGGCTCACCAGACCCGCCCTCACATCTGCCGCACAGCTAGGAAACCCAGTGCGGATCCACACGGCAAGGCTTGAAACCCGTGTGCTACCCTGCAGGTTAAAATTCAGGACAACGCAAGGGACAGAACTCCATTGATTCTTAAAACCCTCTCAGTCTGGTCCACTTTGG
Organism: Mormyrus proboscirostris; assembly: GCA_026779585.1. NCBI lineage: Eukaryota > Metazoa > Chordata > Actinopteri > Osteoglossiformes > Mormyridae > Mormyrus > Mormyrus proboscirostris. Next base: position 2,123,627 of record JAODKF010000002.1, read on the forward strand.
ACTGCGCATAAAGATCACTGAGATTATGTAGAGTATTTCCAGGCAGACTTAAACCAGGCATTGTTTCAAATCATGATAAAGAAACCATAAATAATGCAGTCCAATAAGGACAATAAGAAGCCTATTATTTTAACAATGCTTGTTTTATATATTTGTAAAATGAATTCCTCCTGTATGAATGGCAGCTATATCCACATTTATCTCTAAAATCTCTGGCATATCTTTTATGGATACAATAAAATAAGGTCTACGATTCAAAGAAATCTGGGATCAACGACCCCAGGGGATGGAGATATATATATATATATTTTTTTTTTGGGGGGGGGTGCTCAAATTAAGTTCGTAATATCACCAAGGGCTGAAATTCCGGAGAGTTGTATCATTTTGTTTGCATCTCCGAAACAAGTAAAGGTGACTTGCACAAATGATTAATGGCCACGTAAATGACCCTGTTAATAGCCAGCAAGCCTAGCGCACCTGCGACAGCAGCATTCCTGTGACTGCAGATGTGCATCAGTGGTTCTTAAATCCTTGCCCTTGCAGGTTGGGGACAGTCAGGTTTTTGCTCGATTTCAGCTCATTACCTTTACTTATTTGGACATTATGTTATCATATAAAGTTTGTCAAGTGTTCACGGCCAAAAAAAAAACACGATTCACATTTTTTAACGCAACAGAACTTGGAGCCTTTACCTTCGGAGAGTCAGCGCGTGTTTGCGGGTTTTAGACCTACCAGCATCCTCTGTCTCACCTCACTGCTCTCCCAGGAAAGTGTGTCCCCTGCTTGGACAGGCACACTGTGTCCTCACACAGCACAAACGTTCATTAGGCCTGGGAGGGTTTAGTACGCCTGCTGAATGAGAGGCTAACAGTACAAAACAAACATGTGCAACTGGCCCTAAAATGGAACATCGACTCTTATCAATTAGTCAACTTCATCGGTTGCTCCTTTCGTTTTACGGTTTTGTTATGCAGATAGTACAGCTTAGTCTGTAGCGTATTGCTATTAAAGGGGCAGACTTATTGGCTGAATTGTGGCCAATATCTGCTAAGACTAGCAAGGTACCTTTAATTCGCATTTTCTTTAAGATAGGATGAACATAAATCCCCTTGTGGTATTATAAGGTCTCTAATTGTCAAATTTGCTACAAGACAAAAGAGTGAGAATGCAGACAATCTGATGGTCTGACTTTATTTTAAAAAGTTGGGCAACGTGTCCATTTTTCTGCAGCTGTATAGAGGCAGCTGCAGTCTTAGAGGAATTAAACTGCTCCTGCTTTTGTTGTTTTTCAGAATAATGAATGTCTCTAATTAGGGACACCCTCTCAGGTACTCGAGGGTGCCGTACGAAACAGGGGCCAGAAATCCTTCGGTCCCAGGAGAGCAGCAGCTCTGCAAGGCAGCTTGGGAACCAGGACTTCAGTTCCTGTGATGTTGCCTTCCTGTCCTTCAACCCAAATTCTTAGCAAAAAAAACTTCCACAAATGGGGCTCACTACCTGTGTGATGGGAAAGTGTAGGTCAGTCTATACATCTGATGAAGTCTGCACTAATAGCTGCTTATCAAGTGATTTTTTCTACACGCAATCAATATCAGTAAGTAATACCGCATAGATAAATGGGAAAAATCAAGCCTGTTTTGAAGCAGAGACAGACAGGACATTTGTAAAGACTTGTATGGCAGAGAGAAGGCAGTCTGGATAATGTAGAGAGAAGGCGGTCTGTATAATGTAGAATTGTTGCTATTGGGGCAGGAACAACAGAGGGACCATATTCGGAGTGTTTGAGGGAACGACAATAGTGCAGCATCATAAGCACAAAAACCCTGCTCTCAGACCAAACGACTTACCCAGAAATACTTTATTTGCTTCAGGTAATATCCATACGGAGGGGAAGGAACGTCTGTGCCAAGACATTTTGGATGAGCAAAGAGAAGATGGCGACGGAAAGAACAAGGAGTGACAAGGAGAGACAGGAAGGCGCACGGTCACATGGATACCTTCCTTCAGGCAGGATGTCAGGTAAATCCCACCATAGCCACACTATAAATTGGCCCTCTTCCTTTTACGGCCACACATTTCTAGGCCATTCGGTTAAACGGTGCCATTAATTAGTCATTAATATCGTCATCGGCAACAGCATTTAGCAAAGCGATCACCATTGAACGTCTACGCTTTTAACAGCGAATAGAGAGGCTTTTTAAAACAGTCAAATTACGATGCTTAAGAGAGTCAAATGTGGCCTACGTATCCAGGAAAGATCTCAGTATCTGCTGGACATTTGTAGCTAGTCTCAAGCAATGGGAGCATCTGCAGAATAAACCTCCCACTGGAATTCGGAAGCGGGGGGGTGGGGGGAGCAGAGCTAACAAATACAATGTTGCAAAATTAACCTTAGAAGGTTAGCAGTGTGTGGTACAGGATACCCCAGCTCGCAGGGAGGGGTTTATTTGTCCACACCGGCGACCATATGCTGCGATGAAGGGTGCTTATGAGCAGAAGCAGGTGGCCAAAATGCAGCAACCTCCCAGCCAGTGCCGCTGCCAGAGACAGACAGAGCGAGAGAGCGAGCGAGAGAGATATAGAGAGGGGGGAGGACGATAGAAGAGGGGAGCCGCCAGCCCAGTCACCTGGGGGGCCCCAGGGACGCAGCTCTCACCTCGTGCGCCGCGTACTGATTTGCTGCCGACCGCACTATCAGCCCCCCAGGGCCATTTAACATTTAACGCTGGGCAAAGGCTGACCCGCAGCCTGCTCGAAATACCACAGGACCGGGTTCTGCTGTAGAGGATACACAACGTGGAAATGAAGACAAATGAATCCCAGCTATTTTTTTTTATTTTTTTACAAAGATCGTGGTGTGGGGGTGTGAGGGGGTGTTGGACTCCTGCAAAGCTTCAGCATAGTGGCCTCCCTTTGTCGATCTGCCACTTTCACAGTAAGTCAGCTGCCGGGTGCGTTACAGCACGTTCTCTTCAGGCTGCGGACTCACAGCCCTGACACAGTGCTTAAAAAAAAAAAATACATTCTTCTGTTCCCTATAGGAACATTTCAGTGTGAACTGCATGAAGCTGCAGAGGTCTGCAAAATTTTAATACGTCAATGACTCTGGACTAAAAAATAAAAAAAGCTATTTTAAGCTAAAAACATTCGTTTTACTTGCAAGATGGTCAAAATCTGCATTAAATGCAACAGAGTACAGGTGTCGTTTCATTTCAGGTTCTCTTTCCGCCTTGCTAGTCTGTCTCGCTTTTACAAGAAAACCTCTAAATCCAAGTGTGCAGACGACCCACAGAGCTTGGCATGGAACCGTCACGGTGGGTCACGCCCCATGCGGAGATCAGGTGGACAGCATTAGGTTCTGGAATCACATTGCACCCATCCAGCTTTAGGTCTCGCTGACACGACATACGGGCCCAGAGGAGAAAAAAAGACACTTTAGTTTTTCAAAATCTTCTTTATTAAATTTAGAAAACACCATCTCTTTAAATGTTCAATAGCAATTGCAGAAACAGAAACTGAAACTGTAGTGGGAAAAGTAATATGGGGTACGCTGGTGAACCCCTGAGATTTAAATATTCCGCTCCTCTCCTAAAGGGGCTGGCGCTCCAACCATGCTGCTAATGTTTGTCTTTTTTTATTTTTTAAAGACATTTTTTTTTTTAAAAAAAAAAAAAAACAGCATGTCAATATCCACCTCATCCACGAACCACCTATTCACAACAGGAACCTGGACAGCCATAGAAAAGTCACCACTAGACTCCCCTATAACATTGCGGGTCTCAGTCGGAGAAGGGGGGCAGAGGAAAAAAAAAAAAAGCCCAACATTAGGCAGCATGGACGTGTAACGGGGCGACCAAACCGCAGGCAGTCATGTACACACAGGAGGACCCAGTGAATGAGGCCGTGCCAGTATGGGGAGTCATTTCCAGCAGAGTAAAGACCAGAGCCCGTGTTAGCAGCCATGTTCACATAAGTCCGTTGGGGGAGAAGGGACACTGTCCGGGGGGGGTGGGCTGGATGGAAGGGTGTGGGCCGGCTCAATACGCAGAGAGTTCAGGAAACGTCCCATGGGGGGCGGGAGGTGGGCTCTGGGTGGGACATGGCGGTCTTTCGCCTGGGCTGCCTGGTAACCACTCTGCGAAAGGCGTTACGGCAACTGTGCCTACTGGCGCAGAGCTGGGGTAATCCCAAACAGGAAGTGCAAAACAGTAACTCCGACAACGCTCCTCTCGCTCGCACGCCCCCCCATCACGGAGCCGAGAGGGGAGATTCCCTGGAGGGCGAGCCCGTGTTGTCCTCGGGGGGGAAGACTGTGAGGGTGCAGGCACGGATGCCCCCCAGCGACTCGGGCAGGTCGAACACCTTGTGCCACTCGTCCTTCTCTGGGTCGTACTTCTGCACGATCTCCACCATGCAGCGATTGTTCCATGAATAGCCGCCCACCACGTAGATCTTGCTCTCGAAGACGGCCACGCCCACGTCGCTCTGGCCGCGCAGCATGGCGGCGATAGGTGTCCACAGGTCCAGAGCGGGCGAGTAGTACTCGCAGCTCAGCACGTCGTCGTAGTCGCTGGTGCCCCGGAAGTGGTTGCCGCCGATGACGTAGAGCCGGTCGGCCACGGTGCACATGCAGTGCAGCCCCCGCACTGTGGTCATCGGTGCTTTCTGGCTCCATTTGTCTGCGTCCGGGTCAAAGCACATCAGCTCCTTCTGGAAAGTGTCGTGAGTGATTCCACCTGAAAAGGAAAGACACCAAGAAAAAGCTCCATTCATTCACCAGTCATCGGCATCACACACAACCGGAAGAAACCAAAACCCAGGGTAGGGGCTCTAACATTTCGATGTCCGTGGACCGGTAAACATCATACAGAAATGGGGGGTGCTGGCAATGAAATCTGCCGGGTAGGGTTTGTGTGGGGGTGTTTGTGGTCTTGATGCAATGTGTATTGAAATACTGGACAAATATGTTTGTGGCCCAATAAGCGATTGTCATTTTTGACACACCACAGCACACTGCACAACAATGACATGATGCATTTAACCCATATGTGGCGATGACATAGCAGGGGGCGGTTATTATATAGTGCCTGGAGAGCAGCGAGTGGGTGTGGTTATCTTGCTGGTTGGGGATTCGAACCAGCAAGCTTTCAATCACAAGCACGCTTTCCTTAACCAGTAGGCCACCACCGCCTGACATTTTTCAATATGGGCCAATCCCATAATATAGAGGACAGGAGGCAACCCAACCCTGAGGCATCTGCTGGTTGGTGGAAGACCTCAGGCCGCTAAAGCAAGTGAAAGGCTGCTGCAAATTTCTACTATTAAACTAACAGCAAACAAACAGCCCACCAGAGCAAAAAAGTAATTTCTCTACAGAAACTTAAACTACACAAAGCAGGGTGTGAAACGAATTCTAGAGAACTCTAACAGTATTACAGAACTCTCATAAAAAAATTCCTTCGACCAGTGGGAAAAATCATCTGGTCCCAGGACAAATGCAGTCATTTCTGCTGCTTATATCAGTACTGTGAAACAAACACTACATTAATGGATTTAGTGTCTGCGTGCTAGGCTATAATACCATATCAGCCATGCTGTAAACCAGGGGTGGCCAATCTTATCCGCAAAGGGCCGGTGTGTATGCGGGTTTTTGGGATAACCTTTAGGTCAGCTGATCAAACCCAGGTGTGAGGACTCTTCAGCCAATCAGTTCTCTAATCAATAATCTAATTAGGGAGTTGCAGCAAAAACCTGCATACACTGCGGCCCTTTCTGCATAAGACTGGCCACCCCTGCTGTAAACCATCTATAACAATAGTGCATCATCTTCTATGGAACACACAAAACAAAGAGAGAAGCCCGCTATACTATCAAGATCTGTCTCATGCAGGATTTTTCCCCACTGCACCACAGTCCAGTTTCGCCAGTTTGGAAAGCAGGCTGTCTGTGGGGATTACTGCCAGGGGAGTGTGTCCCAGCGTGCGTCTGGCAGGGTAGGGGCGGGGTCACAGCGTGAGGCGCAGTGAGGATCTGCAGTGCGTGTGGAACGGAGGGGCCGCACCCCAATGAAGGCCCTGCCTTCCACTAAGCTCATTAACCGCCATAGATACAGCAGATAATCAGCACGCTGATGGTTCACTCCCATTCACTTACGATGCATTCATACATATATTAAACATTAACGCACGGAGTGTGCAAAGATTCTCAGCGAGCAGCACATATTTCCGAAGGCAGCTCAGCCACGCAGGCCAATGCGACGTTCAGTGGGGAGGAAACGTTGCAGCTTACAGCTCGTCGGCGCCTCCCGCGCAGCGCTGCAGTTTCCGTTGTTATTCCTTTAATGGCCGCAGCTACATGACAAACTACGCTGTGCCTCACAAACACCGCGCCCCCGCCCGCTTGCCCCCTCCCCAAAGGGCAGTAAGGCCGTAACATACATCCAAGAGGCGGCTCTCTCTCCTGGGCTGTGAGACCACAAGGTCTCAGTTCACTGCGAGTCGCAGTCTGGAGGTGTTTTTCAAGAGATAATGATCACTTTACTGCTGGCTGACATTTATAGCATTGCTTTCGGCGAGAAGTGCTGAAAATCAGCCTCTCCGTTTTTGATTATAGCTATGCTTTATTGTAACTGGACTATGCAGTACTGACACCTTTTTTCCCCCTCATTTTTGGATGCGGGCTTTGGGGTGCCATGCTGCTAAGCGTAGGGCTGCGGGTTCGAGTCCCGCCTCCGCCGCATGTGTGCAGTTTGCACATTATTCATGTCATACAGGTTTCCTCCCAAAGGCCAAAACCATTAGTAAAGGTGACTGGCTTCTCTAAATTGCCTACAGATTGTGTGTGTGTGTGTGTGTGTGTGTGTGACCTGTGATGTACTGGCATCCTGTACAGGTGTACCTCGTTATGCCCACTACTGCCTGGCATAGGCTCTGGGCCCCCCGTGACCCAGACCAGGATAAGCGGTTTGATGATGGTTGCTTGCTTTACATTTGATGTGATCCTCCATTTGTGCTTTGGCCTCTGGGCGAGATCTTTCTGGTGGCAGTGATTAGAAACACGGCTGATGGGTTGAAGGCGGAGCTGCCTTTCTGAGCTTTCCCTCGTGCAGTGGTCATGGTTACACACAGCCTGCCCACCAATCCACTGTGGCCTTAACCAGTAGGCCACCTCTGTACGCTGTGAGTCTCTCCACCTTCTCTTCTCTGGGACCTGAAGGTGTCCCTCTGGGGACGCGACATAAAATCCATCTCCGAGCTGTCCTGGCTGGGCCTAAGCCCGGCCCCAATGTCTCGCTGGGCAGGGGTCTAAACCTCATCTTCTTCCTCCTCCTCTTTTCCATTATCTTTGTCTGCTCCTTCTTTATCACGCTCTCCACAGTGTCTTCCATCACAGCCTTGCTGTCATCCCCCTTTAACGCCCCCATTCTCATCTTCTACTACCTTGTCACCCTCCTCCGCCTTCACTACCCGGGCCCCTCATCTTCACTACCCGGGCCCCTCATCTTCACTACCCGGGCCCCTCATCTTCCATTACGGCCTTGTCACCCTCCTCCGCCTCCTCTTTCACTCCCTCCTTCTAATCTTCCACTGTCTTGCTGTCACCCTCCTCCACCTTGCTTTCATTCACAGCCTTGTCATCCTCCGTTTATGTTTTTTTCTTTTGTTCACCATAGTAAACTGACTTTGCTCTCTCCTCTTTTCCCAATTCTGAAGCTCCACCACCCCTCTGCTGCCTCTGGTGGACGAGTGCAGCACTGTTTCATGTAGACTTCACTTTTTTTCGACGTCTGCTCTTATAGTGATGTTTAGAGACTCATTAAAATGGAAACCTTTGTCATGTAAGCCACACTTACATATCTGAAAGAGGAATGATAAGTAATCTAAAATAAACATTAGAAAAAAACCACAAGAAATAATTTTCTCATACTTATAAAAGGCAATACAACACATGACGGGGCAGAAGAGAGACGCAGTGACTGTACTGTAGCTTCCAAAAAATTTTTTATGTGCCATAATCACAAGGTCGCAGGTTCAAACCCAGCCTCAGCATGTCTGCGGGTCCTTGAGCAAGGCCCTTAACTCCCAGCTCCCTGGGCGCCTCAACAGGTGCCCTTCCCGGACAGCTCGCTCTACAAAAAGAGCAAGTTGAGGGAGGCGTAAAAATAATTTCCCCACGGGGATCAATAAAGTTCCATTATTATTATTATATTTGACGCAAGCTGCCAAACGGAGCAGGATGCCCAAAGACCTCCCTACAGAAACTAAGGTCTGAACGCGTTAGAAGCAGGTCATCGCTGGAAATAGACTAACACTGAAGTGAGCGAAACAAGCAGATCGGCATGTTTCTAAAAATAACCGAAGGTGAGGGATGGGGAGGATGAAGAGGCAGATGTGCGCTGATGCTCTCTCAGCATCCCCCTGGGCACTCATATCACAGGAGACGCCATAACCGGATCGTACTGACCCTACAGTAACCTGAAAATAGGCAATAAGCTGACAAGGAGAGGGATGGGTAGCACGCATGTTCCCAGAGATTCTTGCTGGGTTTATGCACATGTACGCGCTGAGAGGATCAATGAGTTATGAGCACACAGATGCACAAATACCGGCAAAGTTTCTGAGCGGCTGTGGAGACCCGAACTTGTGCTGGTGACCATGATTCGGCTTCGTGGTGAGACTACTCACTATGATACAGGACACGATGGAATGTTCGTGCACGAATTAAAAGCAGAAGGATCATATTTAATATGAATGGAATAAGTAGGGGACACGTGAGAGACGACGGGCACATAGGGAAAACGGGGGACGGAGGAACAGGGCATATCGCCCCTCTGTAACGCCCACAGGAAGAGGGGCACAGCATGTGCACCACTGCTTTCCATCACCGCCCCCCCCCCCCCCCCCTGCCAACACCATGGGGGGACATGGTGAGCTAAAGCTTCTGGGGGCTGACAGCCTTTTCCAAGCACTCCTCCAAAAGAACACGCACTGCTTTCCACTGCGATTCATTAACTGTGGCTACAGTTAACAGGCATAGAACACCCATGACAGAAGATGCAGAAAAGAAAATGCATCTTTTTAGATGTCTGACAACATCCCTGGTCAGGGGAAGAAAGAGAGGTACTCTTGAACTCTACTATTTCTATAGACTAATCCCATCAAAGGGGTTCAGCCAACCAGAGGCAGACGGGCCGTCGTCAAGACGAGTGCCGGGAGATGGGGACTATGGCGTCGGGGGTGGGGGGCTGACGGAGGTGTGCGTGGGGCCGCGGCTCAAGCCGCGTGGGGTGACACCGGGAATCGGGGGAAGCGCGGGACGATTCTGGATGTGACGGGCGGCTTGCCTCCCAGCAGGCAATGCAGTGGGTTATTGCCGGTGGAATTCCTCCAGCAGCACCCTGCGGATCGCTGGACCACAGTTTATTTATGGAGGAGCTGTTAGACATAAAGCTGGGGCTGTGCTATGCATCTGCTCGCCCATCGCAGCCAGCGGACGGGTCTATATGGGGGCGATGGCATGAGCGTGTCGGCCCAGCGGCCATCCTCTGCTTCGGAACGCAGGGTTAACCCAAGGCAAAGCAGTCAGACGGCTTCGCCATCAGGTGGCCCAGGATGGAACAGCTGCAATTTTCCATGAGGGAACATGCTTTCTGACCTTCATAAATTGACTTAATTGACACATTATTAGTTTCAGTTTTCGAGCAGTTTAGGAAAAACAATATCTGGCCACACTCCCTAACCATGGTCCAGGACATTTTTAAATCACTGACAATTCCATTAAGTAGAGTCAAACTATAGTGGCATGTCTTGCATTTTATGTCTGTGATCTTCTTACTCTTCTTCACCATTCTAGAAAGCATTTACGTACAACAGAAACATCGCAACACGATATTTCATGGAGAACGTTTTCATCTCTTGAGTGAAAAAAAGCTAAAATGATACAAATATGTATAGTAATAACAGCACAAAAGGGAAACACCCATATGAAGTATCTGAAGATGGTGCTGGGCTGCCATCCGCCACCAGCACATCTTCAACACACCTTGGAATACAGGCATCATCTCTTCCATATGATTCTAGATCTCTACTTGTGGAATGACACACCACACTTCCGTGAGAAATTCCATCAACCATGACAGCATTTACATTGTTAGCTTGCTTGTCAAAAACGATTTACAGACCCCTCACGCCCTGTGGATGGAGGCAATGTCATCCTAGATTAGCTCAATGCTCATCACGGAGAGAGAAACGCCTCGCCATAGAATCATCGGATTGGAATGGCTTTGATTTTACTGCCGCTTACGAGAGTGACTCAAAAGCATGTCAGGACAATACACTGCACACCCTTACTGAACTGCCACAGTTCTCCAGTGCGAGAGACATGCTTAAATCTATAGGCTTCCTTCAGGTTGCACGCACATCTCTGCTCGTTGAAGAATGAGTCATCTCACCATATGACTTTTCCCAACTGCTCAGTATACCGCTGCACAGATTTTACATGCAACAAAGCATTTTTAGATTTAACAAGGGGTTTATGCACTCAAACCCAGCTACGGTGTCTGTGGAAAGCTTGTCAGAAAGCGCCGTGGCTGACTGCTCCCACATTATGTCACCATCTCCAAGCGAACAAATCATCATCGCTCATCCGTCTTGCATCATGAAGTGACGCATGGATGAGAGCACCGTGAGCGATTCACCCTGGTCGGCAGTCCCCACCGGGGCGTGACGCCACTTCAGCAAATGTTCCTCGCGAAATGCCAGCTAGGTCTTTCTTGATGATCGTCTGCCTGGATCTTACGTCAGCCTTGCTTTCCGTGACGTAGAGGTTTCAGGGTCTTTCAAGTCTGACGTAAGATGTGTATCAGAGATAACAGGAGATGCGACCAAACCAGATTTTCGCTCAGTAAAACTGAATGATTAATTATCAATACATCAACCCCTCCTTTACAAACATTTTATCTATAGATGGTAGGGATGTGCATTGCCAACAATCCAATACATTAAACACACATATAAAGCAACTGCTAAGGCGATGGGATATAGTTCACCCCTATTGCAAAGCAGTGGAATTCCACACAATTTCATTCAACACAGTGCCATTTAACGCGCCGCAACGCAACGCCAAAGAACATAAGGCCATGCAATTCAATATGGACCAGATACAGAGTCAGTCTGGAGAAAGAGAAGTAACCGAAATATAAAGCTCTTGGCCAAAAATGACTGGACATTTACAAATAATTAAAGGCATATGATTTTCCTGAAGCAAAGATATTGGTAATGATCCGAGTTGATCCCAAATTGCATCCGGGACACACTTTTTAAATTGGGGCAATTGCTTTGTGAACTTCTATGCCAGTGCACCGATCGTAGCCATCCCTGTGTGTGTGTGTGTGTGTGTGTGTGTGTGTGTGTGTGTGTGTGTGAGTGTGTGTGAGTGTGAGAGAGAGAGAGAGAGAGAGAGAGAGAGAGAGAGAGAGATGCACTTTACCTGAAATGTACATGAAGCCACCATAGACGGTGCCGGCGTGACCGTAGTGTGGCTCGTTCATCTTCGCGACGTACGTCCATTCATTGGTTCTGGGGTTGTAGCACTCTACAGTAGCTGAGGGGAAAACCAGGGGGCAAAAAAACACATTAACAGAAAGTAGGCCAAATGAAATATAACAAACAGAACCGCACATGTGGCCTTGGAAGGTCTCTGAACAAACCAGACGCAACTAAAAGGAAATGAACTTCTGTTCCATCTGTCCAGCCCACGCAGACTGCAGACGACAGGGAGCATAAAATATGGGTTAGGGGGTGGTGCCACAAATATAACATAATTACTGGCCGAGAACATCTTGAGGCTGTGGGCCAAAGCGCAGTCTGTTTACTGATGTTTCTACACAAAAGCCTAACGGCTTGGTTCACCGATGCATCCTGAAACAGCACTGCTTCTTTGTGTACACACACACACACACACACACACACACATTTTCCACAGTATACTTCTGTGAGGGTTGGAAGGTAAAGAAATGCAAAGCTCTGACTTCATCTGCCATTCGCCTCCCCCTCCAAAGACTGCAGGAGCTGCTGAAATCCCCTTAGTCTGTGGTTTTCACCACCAGAGGGTTTCAGCTTCTGCGGGGAACAACAAACCCGAGTCTCCCGCTTCCCTCAGGTTCTCGTCTGACTACAGCTCGCCACTCGCATCCTCCCGCCACGTATTGCCACTCGCATCCTCCCGCCGCGTATCGCCACTCGCATCCTCCCGCCGCGTATCGCCACTCGCATCCTCCCGCCGCGTATCGCCACTCGCATCCTCCCGCCGCGTATCGCCACTCGCATCCTCCCGCTGTGCACTCACGGCACTTCACAGGAATCCTCACTTCCTCCCCTTACATTAAAGGCTTGGATTTTACTTGATTTGACGTCTTTGAATTTTTATCAGCACAATTACGAAGAAATCAGAAATGTCTTTTAAATGTAGAGACAAGTAGCCAACTCAAGGTAAATTGTTTATTTTTAACCCAGGAAGACCATCATTCCAGGCCTGTGTTACCTGCACCATATGCTTATTTAAAAAGGAGACAGGGAGCTTTGTCTGAGAAAAGCAGAGGTGGTGATGATCTCAGCGCCGACAGATACAGACCCCTGGCGGTCACCTCCGCTCACCTGCAGGGGACAAAGCGGCACCAACCAGCATCTCTGCCTGATTTCACCTGGCTGGTTCCTCACACCACAGCTCAGTGCCAAGCCTTCCCCACAAGTGTTAGAAGAAAATGAAGAAAGACAGCTGACAGAATAGGGGCCGTCGGCTGAAAAGGGAAGCCTGAATCCCAGCACACGAGGTGCGACGTGACCGAGAAGGTCCTGGTATAAATGAGACACGGCGGGATGTGTTTAAAAAAAAAAAAAAAAAAAAAGCAATTTACCCTGATTAACTTCACAACATGTCCAACTACATAAATGGTGAAAGGAAAATGATTTATTTTATATTTAGTCAAACAAAATAAAAAACACAAACCTGGGAAGTTGGCCGGTAAGCTCAGAAACAGATATTACAGTGGTTTTCTTTTGTGTAATTTATACAGCCTCTCCCCATGTTATGATGGGGTCACAAGCAGATCGTAAGGTGAAAATTTATTTTAATACCCTTTTTAAATGCCTAGCCTACCCTTCCTTAAACATGCTTAGAAAATTTACATTAGCCTACAGTTGGGCAAAATCGTTAACACAAAGACTATTTTATAATAATGTGTTGAAAATATCATATAATTTACTGAACAATGGGGTTTACGCATCGTAAAATCGAAACATCGTAAGAAGGATCATCATAACCTGGGGTGTGTCTGTATTCTGTGGATAAGCAGCACAGTGAACAGTTAACACAAGCCCAACAAGAAAATGATATCAAAGCGCTGCAGTTCAAACAAGCCCTCGCACCCAGAACCTCGGGACACAATCGTGCAGAAGCCCAATTATTTTTAAACATCATGAAGAATTTAGGAGAAAAGGACTGAAACTTTCCACTTCATTCTACATAAATGAATAAAGTCCTTCCCATTATCTTTTCACAAACTCCACACAGAGGCTTAAGTGCTGTCAGAAAAATATCAATTTAACGACTGCTTAGCGCTACATAGACATCGGGGAGCAATCGAAGGGGGGAATGATACGCAAACGTCATTTGAAAGCGGTTAATTCTGTGCAATACGGGAGATGAGCCAGGGCCTATAGGGGGCACAGTGACGCAATGAGACACCTGCAGGATGCAGCTAGCGGCCCAGTGCTCCTCAAGGCGAACATCTCTGCGGTAGCGACAAGTAGCATTTGTGCAATTAGGAATTAACTGGAATAATTTATGGCTAATGCTAATTACGAGTTCAGCACGGCACAGAAACATAACAGCGATAGCTGAGAGCTCAGGCAGCATTTAACGTTACATTTACTGTATCCCAGTAACTACATAATAAAATGACATGGAACATTTCACTCGCATACATGGATTCTCATGCTAGATGTCAGCTGTGCCTTAAATTGTAGTTAAAATGTTTAAATGTCTTGCCGGGGTGCTCCATAATTGCATTTATTCTTTTTTTCCCCCATTTTTTTTTTTTTTTTTTTTTTTTTTTAAACACACACACAGTATTGCATTTCTCCCTCTCATTTTACATCAAAGGAATATGATTAGGATTCCATACATAGAACACCTGCTTTCCTTTCTCTGCAGTCTGCAATGCGGCGAGTGCAAATCCCACAGTCTGGTGGCAAACGGGAATCATTTCGGAAGACGGATGCCAGAAAAACCAAACTATGGATGGAACAGATGTTCGAGTAAGAATACGAGAATGGTGGGATGGAATAGTACCTTTTCCAACCCATTTCACAACTAATAATAAATCCATCAAATTTTCCATCTCATCCAGTGCAACGCTGCAGCAAAAATTTGACATGTAACCATCCGATATTTGGATCGGAATCAGCGCCGATCCAGACTTGATGGATCGGTATCAGCCATACATGACCAATCCACGTCCGACACTTGCTTATTTAGATTCTGGCAGAAACTAAAAAGATAGCTCCGATTTCTTGTTAAATCTATTTGTACAATTATTCGCACAACGGTTATTTCCCCATTTTAGAAACGTTTTGCGGCATGCTAGCTGAACACGAACGCAGCTACTCAGAGGGTGTGAGCGCAGTGACTTCCGCCTGCTGTGACGTCATGCGCATATCCTTTGTGGTATGAGGAGTGTAAGGACATCAGATAGGAAGGCCATGATCTGCGAGTGTTTTACACTTTTAAGAGCAAGTAGTAGGACGGCGATTTTCAATCTTTGTAAAAACAAAAGTTTTGAGAGGTGCGAGTAGCGTTTAGTGGAAAATCCCACAAAAAAACGAACACCATTCTCTGAGAATGCGAGTACAGTGGTGCCTGCAGTTCTCAACCAAAAATTTTCTGGAAAAAAATGCATTGGTTCGCGTACAAAATTTGGTGGATGAACAGATTCCTCAACCAGATTCCTTATTTTTATACTAGTGCAGCACCGGCGAGGCGCATGTCCCAGCATGCCCTGCGTGTCCCAGCATGCCCTGCGTGTCCCAGCATGCCCTGCGTGCAATTGTAAATAAAATGAGCACCGAACCCAAATACATAGGCGGGAAACACAAGGATGTCGGACGCCAAACTGCAAGATGCACATACACAGTGGGAGATTCACACAAGCTAAATACACGTGAGGATCGGACTGGGTACATACAAGACACGGGCAAAGACACGGGGTTCGTGTACAAATTGGTTCAAGACCACTTTCCTGAAACAGACTGTGTTCGTGAATCGCAAGCACCCCTGTAATATGAAAAAAGTACATTATGTTTGTTTCTAGTAGCGTAACTAAAGAGTTTTTGGCATGTATTTTATCATTTGTATTTACTAATTAAAAAATGTTAAAAAGCACACATATACAATATAAAATATAGCAAAGTAAAAAAGAGCTCTTGTATCGAAATCTGTGGTATCGGCAGTCGTGCATCGCAATCGGATCGGAACTAAAGTAAATATTATTACTAAAAAATGAATTATTGGATGCTTTCTGCTTATCATGCAGGTACCTTGGCAGTATATATATATATATATACACATATATACACACACATACATACATACATACATACATACACACACACACACACACACACACACACACACACACACACACACACACTTTTTGAGAAAGAGAAAATGGCATTTATGCCACTTGCCGAGGTTGATAATTACACTTCCTCCACAAAAGCTGGGTCGATAGCGGACGCGTTTGACAGCCATCGAGCTCAAACAGAAGGAATAAGATAAAATGGCATCCTAATTATTACCGTCACAAGCCCAAGTGCCGTACAGGCAGCAATATCTACTGTTACAGTGAAACCCTTAATAAAACTGCACAAGATAAAAACAAAAAAATGACACCCAGCTGTCTGCTTGTACAATTACACTTCAAAAGTTTACATCAGGCAGAAACAAACTAAAAAAAAAAGGTGTACTCAGAACTCCCAGGAGACGACTACACATACTGACAGACCCTGAACACATGAACTCCCATGCACGTCACATTATAAAAACGTTATCAAAGTCTGTTTACATGGGACCCAGATTCAATCGACCTCAAATGTGGCTGTATTGCCCTTCGCTCCTTTTCAAATCCGTGGCACAGCAGTTTTACCGCGCAGACTGGGAAGCGGCCAGGATTGGAGGGGGGGGCGCTCGACTTACCGAGTTCACCGGCGGCGTTGCGGCCGCCCACGGCGTACAGATGTCCCTTGAGCGCGCTCAGGTGGAAGAAGGTGCGCTTCTCATTGAGAGATGCCACCTGGATCCAGCGGTTGTAGCGCGGGTCGTAGCGGAACACCGTGTCCACCGCCGTCTTGCCCTTGGTGTCGTAGTT
>JAODKF010000002.1:2154041-2164741 GCA_026779585.1 Mormyrus proboscirostris
TAAAGAGGTAAAGAGGGACGGGACACTTTACAAGTGACCCAGCCGCCGGCACACAAAACAGAACACAAATCTAATTACGCTCCCCTTACAATTATTTAGGTTAAAAAGTCTGCTATTAGAAATCCTGTTTAAAGAGTTTCTAACTCAGGGTCACCAACAGTAAAAGCCCATGAAAGGAGCAGTAGTTTTGCTCTGGCTTGCTCTCTCCTAAGCAATTACGGCTTTAGAATGAAGCTCGGGGGAATGAAAGAGAAATCAAGTACAAAACAGCAAAGGGACCCCCTGGCATGTACAAATGATAGATATTTGTTAAGAACCATCAGTTAAAACTCTAAGAGGGTCACCATTCCCAGCACAGAGCCAGAATCTTTAATACACAATGCAAAGTCCCCCTCCCCTTTAACCAGAAACACACCAGGCCCCCCACTCCCACTGAAGAGACAACCTATCCACTGGGGCATGTTCAGAAATCCTTTTAATACCAACCAAAACCACACACACACACACACACACACACACACACACAGGAAAAAAATAAAACAACAGATTGGCTCTAAAAGGCAAATAAAACAAAAATAAGAGAACTCCAGAGGACGAATTCCGTAGCTTGTTCACTCGGGGAGTGCTGACTGAAAACCACGGGTAACCTATAATCAGAGGGAGCCAGTAAAAATAGACTGGATACAAACCGCAATATGGGAAAAACAAGGAGGCCTGGGATTGGGGACAGCAGGAAAAAAAAGCAGGAAATTAGTAATTAACAGCATGCATGTCAAATAAAACACTAAACATCCATCCATCTCTGCATCCATCTATCCATCTCATTGTAAAAGGAAAACAGGTAGAATATAAAAAGGGAGAAAGAAAAACACAAAATTATAAATTTATATGCATGACACAAAAACATACAAAAAACATGCTTCATATAAATTTCTCCTTTATGTAGACACATTTGGACTCCTCCAGCAAAGGAACAAAGACCAGCCTGTCAAGGGAAAGGTAATATACAGCTCGTCCTACAATATCTCTTTCCAGTGTGGCCCCAGCAGAGAAACAAGCAGAGACAGGCCATTTATAAAAGAAAGGAAAGAGGGCAGAGACGACGCTGCGCGGCTGCAGCAGACGCATTCTGGGGTGTCACTGGGTCACCGGCACCCGCCGCTGCCACCTATATACGGCCTTATTAAAGGCGTGTGCCGCGCGCGGCCCTTTGCAGACTCAGACCGCGGGGAAGCACTCCTGCACAGCATCGCTAAGGGCTGCTCTTCTCCGCCTAGACCAGCATCAACGAAAAACAAGCCCCGACAGAAACAAGCTCCGCTTCTAACACACACGGCCACACGGCCGCCGGCTGGATCCGAGACGGCCGTGGATAAACGCCAAGCCCTATTGGGCCGGGTTAGGGAATCATGAACCGGCACGGCCAACGTCTTTACTTAACGGCAGGTAACGCGGAAGCGATGCAGGTTGCGGCACGATCGCTGTGCTCTCATCGCGGCAGGGCTGCGCGCTCACACACACAGTAACATAGTGTTTCAGATGGAACGTTTACCCTCCACGCAGCCACAGCCTTAAAGCCACAAAAGGCAAGAGCAGTTCACTGTGTCAGAAAGCCGGGGATTCAAAGATACAGAGAGACCACAGACAGCCCAAGAGGGCAAGACAAACGGATGTATGAGAATGGGGAGAGGCCAGGAAGAGATTTAAAAAAATAAATAATCAAAAAAAAAAAAAAAAAAAAAAAACACCACCAGGACTTCCACAAAAGGTTGTACGGCTTAACACAGGCACTGGAAGGCACAGATAATTCACTCTGTACATGTGCAAGCAACAATGTGCAAACAAACAAAAGGTATATGCAAAGTGCACAAAAAGCGTCTGGAATGAGCGCATCACACGTTAGAGAGCAAACGGCAGCTGCCTGCTCTAATAACGCCCACCTCAGAACTTCAAATAGACTCTCGGAACGTTTCCATCAGCGCCGGGTTGACTCCAACCTTGACTACTATGGGTGAAACCTGAGAGCGAACTGCCATGCAGATATATCGCCACATCTCTATGACATCTGAACGGCATCTCACTCTTCCAGGGGCTTTAAACACGGCCCCTCTCGTTCCAGGTTTAAGACATCACAGCACCGAGCATTTAGCGACGGCATGCCAGCAAGGTCAAGATCGCTAGGTGCTGCCAGGAGCAGCTTTGGCGAAGGGGCTATAGGTGCAGGAGCGGCAGGAGCGACAGGAGGGAGTGGGGGAGAGCCAGGGCGCGAGCTAGCAAGCACCAGAGCTCCCAGCCCCCGCGAGCAGCGGCTCGGAAGAGTGGCGGCTGGCTTGGCGGTGCACGCCACTGGCGATGACAGGCACACGCGGACGGAGCCCCCCCTCGAGTCGAGCTAGTCGTAAAACGGAGGGACGTGCCAAAGGCGAGCAAACACCCCCAAATCACCCTACACTCCATCACGTTTCCAAAAGCCGTTACAATTTCTACTTACATGTATGCTGGGGAGAGAGGGGATGACCTAGACGTCTTAAGTACCGGGACTGGGAATTTCCAGCTAGCTGGGGAACCGCTCTTCCATTTCAACGGCATGTTGTCACAGTGGTGCTACGACGGCAGCGGTGAGCGCGTCCCATACGGGCTGGTGGCTACATCTCCTGTCCCACACGGAAGCCGGCATGCGGGGCCGGCAGCCGCTAGCGTGGCTAAGCCTCCTCTGGTGCTTCTATGCTGCTGCCCTGCCAGCTGGCTGCGGCAGAGCTGTGAGGCATCTCACAAAAAAACGGAAAAAAAAAAAGGAAAAGGAAAAAAAAAAAGAGGGGAAAAAAAAAAAAAAAAAAAACTCCGTCCCGTCCCCTGAAGCGCTACAATGATTCTATCTGACTAGCTCCGCAATAGTGCCACCTTGTTATAGGAGCACTGACTGCAGTGCGTGTTAAAGGGACGGGGGAACGAGGGAGTTGGGTGGGGGGGGAGCGGAGGCGCCGCTCAGAGCGCCGTGGCGTGGCACAGAGCACGCTGCAGCTTTGTTTCTACACACAGAGAGGAGGCTCCATCAAAGCGAGGTGACAGGGTGAGTGAGAGCCCGGCAAAAGCAGTGCGCGTGCCTCCCCGCGGAAAGAATCCCTCACCCAGAATGGGGGAAAGTGAGAGAGGGAGAGAGAGAGAGAGAGAGAGAGAGAGGAGAAGAGAGAGAGAGAGAGAGAGGAGAAGAGAGAGAGAGAGGAGAAGAGAGAGAGAGAGAGAGAGAGGGTGAGAGAGAGGGAGGCAGAGAGAGAAGCAATTGGCACAGATGGACCCCAAACGAGCGGCGTGATCCGGACGGTTTCGGACATACCTATTGAGAATGCACTTGCCATCCTCAGTCCACTCTTCCTGCGAGCTACAACAGCAGAAACGGGAAATGAGCGACAGCATAGCCCAAGGCTCCCAGCTACCGGGGGAACCGAGCACTCGATTCCGGCCACACACTCAGGCTGCATCCAAACAAAACACCGGTGACATTACTCAAAGTGGATCAGCTTCCCTGTCCAAAGGCAATATGTCAAGCGCTCTGAAATGACCCAATCGGTCGCATGCCGCCTCTCTCTCTGTTAGGGGCTTATTTCCCTCCCTCTATTGTCTTAAATGGGTGGGTTTTTTTTCCTGCTTCCTCAGCCCCCCACCCCCTGCCCCCACATGTACAACAAGCAATCCCTCATGCATTTTACAATAGCCCTGTCTGGCCCCAGATGCCTCCCGCCCCCTTCTTCTCCCTCTCCATCCCTCTCTCACTCTCTCTCTCTCTCTCCATCCCAGTTGCCTAAGCCCTCGCAGTGGAGCATCCCCCCCCCCCACTCCCCCTGCATGGGGACCAGAGCCGAACGCCACGATGGGAACTTCAAGCAGGACCAACTCTCCCCATTAAAACAACGGTGCGGGAAAATGATAAATAATACTCTCGCGTGCCGTCACGGCCCCCCCCACAAATACATTTACCGAGACGGACACGGTCCGGGATAAACCCAACCGCATGTCTCACGTACCGCGTGCGGGTTCACAGCTACCTTCCTCATGCTTACAAACTGGGTGCTCTCGTCCTCTCCCAGATAAGGAGAACTGAGTCACGCAAGCAGGATGCGTTTACCTCGCGTGGAATGGGCACCTCAGCCCAGCTACGTGTATAGCTGTGGTCTTGCGTGCTTCAGAACGAAGCATCAGGCAGCTAAACCTTAGGCACCTGTCACAGGAACGGGGAGGGAAAAGAAGAAATGAATAAAAAGCAAACTGCAGTATTTCTCCCATAAACCTACTACGTCTTTTATCTATTTCCCAGCGATCCTGATACTTTTACTACCCGTAAGTCAGCTAGCCTTGTAAAGCTCGACTTGAGTGGCGGTGTTTACTCCCAGATTCATCACTGCGCCTGGGATAGAAGCAACAATATTTCTTTGATGTGCACTAGAGTATTAGGGTCTCCTGCACAGACCTCGAAGCCTCCAATACCATCACATATTACTCTGTCCGTCGTGGCTTCGCTTTCATCTCTAAAGCGGCATTGTGATGCTGCAGCGAGTCGGGGGAGCATCTGGACACCCTGTGCGCCATGCTACAGGAGCAGGAAGGACACAAGCGGCAAACAGAAAACACTGGAATATTACGTACGGTGAACGTCTCTTAGTGGTGGCGTGTGGGTGAGAGCCACAAGGCCAAGCCTGATGCAGCTTGAAATTCTGGTCCTCCTCTGCTAGGGTTGCCACTTTCAATATGAAGAAACACGGGTCCCCTACAGTAAAATTTACAGATGCAAAGGCATAATGTTTCCCGAGCACAGAAATGATATTTCACATTCAGGAACCACCCCCCCCGCCCCAAATATGCCAGGATATCCACGCCCCTCTGATACCCCTGAATTCATCACTACCTTGTAAGCATCAACCACCACAACCGCATAGCACAAAATACATTTAGCAATTTCAATACAATACAGTTTTATGAAAAGCTTGTGCATATAAAAAGTCAACCTCTAAAGTGGGAGGCATTCTGGAGGAAATGTGATAGAATCCCGTCATTCCTGCAGCCAAGCGGCAGAAGCCGTGCAACGGGGATGGTGTGACCTTGGAACACAAGGTTTTCCCAGCATAATCGAATGTTTCCCTTCAGTCCCCCGCATTCCCTGGACCATGAACACCGTCGGCACAAGATCACCGCAAACAGCACCACCCCGTAACCCACGACTTCTGCAAAGCATATCTAATGTCTAAATACCACGACATGAATTTGCACACATTCAGTGTAAATCGGGGACAATAATATTTTAATATAGCTTCTTCTTCCCCTCCATTAAATTTTCCCAGCACGGGAGAATCACATGTCCAGGTAATGAGATGGTAATTTATTCTTTAGGTTTTAACACCTGCTCAAAATACTTAAAAAACTAGGTGGAAAAAAAAGAACATGAAATACAGGAGGATGGTAGGGCAGAGAATACTCATGAATATAGATTTATAAAACTAAAAGAATCCATTACAGGCAAAACGACCGTCTGATGAGTGTTCATTTCTCTCCCAGATACTGCATCCTGCTGGGCTCCGGCACCGGCGAGAGCTGCTCTCCGAACTAAACGCTGGTGGTCACTGCTCCGCCCTCCTGAATACCAAATAAGGATCCCGGAGAAACATTACAAGAACGGGGGGGATACCAGGATGTCAAGGGCCAGTTGTGACTGGGTGCGATGCTGCTGGCGAAGCCCGTAACATAAGGCAGGTCCTTCAGAAGCAGCACAGGATCAAGAAGGAGCTTTTCACAAATTCAGAATTAATGAGTACTTATGAGGACCTGGTTTGGTTTCATAGTAACAGGTGATGCATTAAAAGACAGCATTTCCCAGACATTGGGGACCCCCCACATTTTTTGCTCCCTTCCAAGAAGAACACCGATTACCTGGTATGGGTACGTTGGGAACTAGGAGAGCGAAAACATGGACTGTGGAGAACTTCCCTCCACTCACTTGAGTCTTGGACCATATTAAAAGGTACTTTTCCCCCCAGGAAACACCACTGAGAATTAACATGGATTCATGTGCATATTCCTGTATTAGTGTTCATCTGATAAAGTGGTACAATGAGGACTTTATACAGTTAAGCATTCCTTAGTATCTCTGACACAATGTGATGAACAGGCCTGAGCCGGTTTTTTAGTCTGAAATACATGATTGTCTCCTCTCTATTATTACATTACACACAGCCCTGTAAAGGGCCAGCATTGTAATTAGCATCAAGAACATTCATGTCATTCAGTTAATCCCTGCCCTGGAAGAGCTAATTCAACATTTGCCACTCCAGAAAGACATTCAAGAAAGCAAAGGCAATGTGCAGATTTTTAAAACAAAAATGAATAGAAGTAGTAATGAAAGAAGCAGCAGAATGAATTTCATGAGTAGGTTTACAGGAATTCATGCACCCTGGAAATGCTATTCCTCAGCACAAGTCTGCGAAAAGGGACAAGAGAGCTGTCAGGGATACAGGGAAGAAAAGGGTTTCAGCCAAGCCAACCGGCAGCCGACAAATCACTGGATAAAAGTCCCTCAGTTTTCTGTTGGTTTCAAATCCCAGCTTTGGCCGACCCACACAGGCGATCTCTTTTAAGGGACTCTTGTGTCGGCCCAGTTGACTGCTACGGGCCGCTGTACTACTGAAAGGAGGTCCAGGGCCAACTTAAGCAGGCTGAAGCAGGTCTACACTCTGAAAATTCCTCAAGACGCTCAAGAGAAGGATCGCAATAGTGTGATGTTACGCAGCAGGGAAGGGTTTCCCCTGGGTGATGCATTTTTGTTGGATCTGTGCCACAAGCAGCGCTCTTCACTTAGGCTAATCAGCTCGAGTTCTACTTTAAAGCATAACTGAGTCATTTCGCCCCATCTTCTGATATTTCTCTCCACAAGTGAAGAAGGTTTCGGGGGAAAATAAATAAATAAAGACCTCACCCTGCTTTGAAGCCGGCCAGATTTGGAGAACAGATTATCCCCTTGGCTGCTCTGATTAATCAGCGTACCTAGCCGCCTGCATCGTGAGGACGTGTTCCAAGCAGGTTCTGGGCTGTCGTGCGCCATCGTTCACGGGCCGATTTGCCCCTTTTTCCCTGGTTACCTTTCAACAACTGCCCATGTTGTTAAACCAGACAGATAGACGGAACACGACAATTCCCATCATTTCAGGTAGCAGAGCCTCACTCCTCCTTCCCTGTCGCTGCAGAGACCCAGGGAAAGTGATGAGAGAACAGCAAAAACGGCTTTAATAAACTCCTACAGGCAAGTGGTACAGCGTTATCAGTGAACCAAAAAAAAATGTAAGAAATCTTGTCTTTCCCCAATCATCTGTAACTGAGAAAAGCGCGAGGAGCAGAGAGCACAGATCTTCAGGCCCAGAACCGACAGGGGTGATGCGCCTGAATTAGTCAGCTGGTGCTTAATATGCCGGAGAGATGAGAAAGGCTCAGAGTAATTTGGCGAGATCCAAGAGGTGTTAAAAAAAAAAAAAAAGAAAGAAAGAAGCATCAATGAAGATCCTGCTGCAGTATCATCTTCGATGTCAATGAACCACCAACAACTTTCATCATGATCTCCCAGCAGCTCTCCTGACTGCCGGCCACCTCTGAGCCATTACGCAATAAAATATTATGTACAATGTATAAATAAATAAAATAACCCCCTCGGAACAATCCTAATATTGAATCACGGAACGCTGCCAGGAATAAGGATTAAAAACAGCATTTTTACATACTAACGGGGCACAGTTGAACGTGGTTCAATGTTATGCAGAGAGAAGCATAGCTGTCCAACCCACCTGAAAGAATATGGATCAATCAACGATTGCTGAGGACAGCGAGCATCAAAACAACAGATGTGCTTTGAACAGGAAGCCCTTGAGAACATTTTACCACAGAAACCAAATATTTTAGACTAATTAAGAGATTCTGCAACATGAGACATTACACAGCACCACCAAAGTGAATTTTTCTCACAATACCAATGCTCTGGGGCTGCCTTCACAAGTAAATACTTTAATGTCGAATCCGACAAGAAAATGTGGCATAGCTCATGAGTGCCATCTGCTGGAGAAGGTGGGTACTGACCTTAACAGCAAACGTACACATGGGTATAAATAGACTCTTCAAGCGGGAGAATTAATGGCTGCTGACTCCACCCCAAACAGGTGGTTAATGATGTTCTTTAACAGCAAGACCAAATAAAGACAACCATTAAGAGTGTTTGTTCGCACTTCATCCCAGCTTTGCCAGTTTACTTCACGGAGAGATGCTCCTTTTTAAATGCAACACCAGATACAATACTCATGTACGAAAGGGAACTTATTGATACAGATGTTCAGCATTTTTCATGATGCAAAAACGCATAGAAGATGTGTTAATGCTTTGCTAATTGATCAAGAACAAAGAACACCATAAAGTGCATAGTGAAGTACAGCAGAGCCGTTTTAAATTTCAGAGCGCCAACCAGACTGGGACGTGGAGAGAGAGCGTTCAGCATTTCTAAACGGCAGACATGGAATTGAGAAGACTTCGGTTCAGCTCTAATTTCGTGGTGGATAAATCTTCGGAAATCTTACTTTCAAAGGCTCACGTGAGACAGCCTGAGAATTCCTGCTCCTACTGCAACCAAATATGCGCTGACGAAGTCATCCCTTCTGAATAATTCATACGCATTACAGGAAGGATTCTGGAATGCAACCTTTTCTGTCGCGTTTCTTTTTCTAAAGAAAGTATGAAACAGATTCAGAAACTTGGCTATTCTGGCAGGAGCTTGATCTGAACTCAAAGTAGGCCGTCTCGGGTTTGGATCTGCAGGCCACACCTCAGGCAATTTGAAAATGGGATACAGAGAAAAAAAAAAAAAAGGCTGAGGAAAATCTCAGAAGATTACGGTAAAAATATATTTTAAATGGAGAAAATAGAAATTGGTTCCTTGATGAAGGACAGATGCTAATGACAGGAATGTCGAAACATAGCCATATCGCTCTCCCACTTTAACAATGTCGTTAGTCTCTCAGATGATATGGAGACTCTCAAAATGCAGGAAAAAGGCAATTTGATTCATTATTAGAGCCTAAAGCTTTTAAGATCTCCAATCAGCATAGCCTGGAAGCCATTAGTGGAGAGATATTTGATTTCTTTATACAGACCACATAGTTCAAATTGGATTGAAAGTTACGGAAATTCATTGGAAGCACATTAAAATAAAAGCAAATGACTATAACGACAGTTATTGAAACCGTTATAGGTTTTACATGTGTGAATATTATATATTTTGGGAAAAATAAAACCACAACAATTGCGCCTGGTGTATTGTGCCAACCACGGTTTTATGAATCAAACTTCAAACAGAGTTTTAAGTCATTGTTAGGGCAAAGGAAACACCTCATCTCAGCAGGGTAGCTGGAAAGGCACATGAATATGGAACAAACAAATGAGCTTTTTCCGATCTGCATCTCTTCAAGGCAACAAATTAATGCCCCAGCAAGATACGCCTGGCATGGAGGCACATCTGATAGCATAAACTGCCATTAGTAAGTGCATTTCAGCGAGAAAAGCGACTGTATACAATACAAACCAAATTAATTACTGTGTAAAAGAGCTTTTATTGATAATTGCAAATGTAGAACATGGACACGAATGTTGGAAGCCCACTTTGGACAACTAGTTAACAGAACACAAGCAAATATACGTGGAGTGTTGACCACAGGAAAGGATATGAAAGCACGACGGACTGGAAAAGCTTATACACGCCAGGCTGGTTAGCTATAACTCAGCCTTCTGATAGTTTTATATTCCCAAAAGGAGCTGAAGAATTCATTTAAAACACTTGTAAATGTAAAATACCCCAATACATAAAAGTGCAGCCCATTATTTAACTTCTCATTTAACAGATGGACCTTGCAGGGGGCGGAATAAAAATAGAATTAAATCAAAAGTTTCCTTGACGATGACTATAAATAGAGGTGAGCGGCTGTGCATCCAGAGCTGCAAGCGGCCGTTAAGGAACGCCAGCTCAGTGAGCGTAAAACTTGGAGGGAAAAAGCACTTGTGTGAGGGACTGAGCAAACAAGCCTGAACTTCCAGCGGGCGCCGGGATTACATCACACGTCACATGATACGCCAGTGACGAATCGAGGACCTGCGGCAGCCATGCAGCCCGGCGGGAGGCTTCAGGGCGAAGCCTGAACGTTTATCTCTGGCTCCTCCATGCGCCGCTGGCCGCAGCTTCAGATTCGCTTGGTCTGTGCAGCTGCTAAAACCGTTTATGTCTACGTCCCAAATGCAGCTGCTTCATCGTTACATGCTGTATTAAGCAAAAATTAAATACAAGAACCAACAAACAAATAATGCATCCCGCCGTAGTAAAGACAAAAAAAGCTCAGGCCAATTCAAAGGAAATATGAAATAAAACAAGCAAGAGACTCAAGAGAAGTCAGTAGGTGGCTCTCATTGCACAAAATAGGGTTATTTATGGTAGACTTTAAAACTCAAGTCGTTTGGTGTTTTCCAAGACAAGGGAGAGAGAGCGAACATTTAACTCTGAGTCTGGAGTTATAACTAAAAACACACAAAGTCCAAGGGAACATTGCCACCCTGTCTGCTCGAGTGCACTTAAGCAGCTATGTGGAATATCCCTTCACCAGCATATCTAGGTGCTAGGACACTTACAGTAA
>JAODKF010000002.1:2164841-2175783 GCA_026779585.1 Mormyrus proboscirostris
ACAGTAATAAATAAACATCAGTAGATGGTTTTACGGGAAGGTGTAGTCAGGAATAAAACCAGGTGCAGAAAAGACCTTGTACAAATACGTCTGGAGCTGAGGATTTTAATAGGTGATCTGTGGAGTACATGACCCATGAGACGCCTTACATTTGGCCCGTGAAGTTTTCCCCATCTGTGATGACGGAAAAAAAAAAGCGATTACATGTAAAAAAGCAAATCCCATGCAAATAAATCATTGGGCGTCTAGAACATGCACACTGCGGGCTCTCTGTCCTTCAGGTATTCTGGCTTCCTCCTACAGACCAAAACCAAGCAGGGTCCCTAAATGACCCTTAGTGTACGTCTGAGTGCAGGTGTGTGCCCTGCGGGGGAGTGTCACCACATCCATATTCCCCTACTTTGTGGCCACTGTATCCTGGAAAAGACTCCAGGTTCACCAGAAACCAGTACTGGGTATGTGGTTACGGCATTTTCATGGAAGGATGAACAGAGTATGTACGCATTTTCAAAACATTCTAACATTACTGTGAGCATGATGTAGAATCTGCCAAAACTATATCAAAATAGGTGTAAAAGGAAGGAACACATGTATTTTTACTTTGGGCCTTATAATACAGCCTTAGCAGTGTCTTTTAGTATCTTTTTATAATTCTCATGGCACTTTAAGTGAACTGCTGAAGTGCCTTGAGAACAGCTTTAGACAGTCTGACCATCATCCAAACACTGACTGCAGCAAAGTCACTGAGTCTGAAAGAAAATGGCTGGATTATTACTGCAAAACAATCTAGAATCCTCTCCTTCAAACAACCTGCCTAATACTGGACAGACGGACTGGCGTCAATATTTCATTTGAAAATGGTACCAATTGGATTTTGCGTCAGTAATATTTTACCCCTTTGAGCACCAAATCAAAAATTGTTTATGCATTATTGAATGAAGGATTGAATACAGAATCAACAAAAAAAAAAACTTTATCATTCTAATACGTCCAAAGTTAGATTCAAACACCTCAGCATCCTCACAGATTAGTCAAGCCAGTCAGACCAGGCCGTTTCAGGTTTCTCAGTCAACAATTACATTAATGGACTTAGCTGTAAACACAGAACCCCTAGAGTCTTAAAGTGTTTTTCCACCTAACCACTCATCTACTCAGCAGAAGCTGCTTAGCAACCCTGACACTATTCCTGTCACTGCCTGTGACGCCAGGTGACAGTGGTGCCGGTAGGGTCAGGGAAGGGTGGCCTTCAAAGCAGATCAGTCTGAAATGCGAACAAACACTAGAAAAGCTACACGGTTTTTCCCTAGACATTTATGACGCAAGCCTATATGCAGCAAGCACCATTTTAACTTTAACTAAAAAATGGTGGATGGGACAACTGATTCTTTATTTCTTAAACATTAGAAGGGTGCATAAATGTCTTGATTTCTATCCGGCACCATGTTAGTCCTGAAGTTCAAACGGTAAACACAGACCGGGCAGCCATCTTGGCCCCTGTCGGCAGGCTCATTCAGAGCAGTGCGCAACGCTCGAGGAACAGAAGGCTGTTGTAGTGCGAGTTCTCAAGGTATATATATTCAGAGAAAAAGCAGCTTTGAAAAGACAAAACAAAATGATATCCCTTCCGTTGACAACCCGTGGGGGCCAAGTGGATTAGAAGAGCTCAGTCTAAATGGGAACACAGCTCAATCCCCAAAGACAAGAAGGTTACTGAACCACAGCTAATCCGACCTTCCTGCATTTCTCAGGTCTTTGTAAGCCTCTCCAGAACAAACAGTTACCGGTAAATGTAATAAGACAAACATCTTGAAACCAAAATACTGCTGGGATACTGAACATGCAGTAAAGGCTTCTTTTTATCCTTCAGAACCTTTGCTTTTTAAATGGCCGTTTATGCAAGGAGTCTCTTGTACTGTCAACGGGTGTCATGTTATGGGCAGAACCGCAGCACGTGAACCAGGGTTGGGGCCATTCCAGAATGCATTTGCCAATTCCAATCCAAATCAGGAAATGGAACTGGAGTTGGAATTTAAATCTCCTTGAAAATCAAATTCAACTCCAATCCTGTTACCTATAGTTTTCTTTCCGATCACAACTCCAGATCCATTTCCTGATTTGGACTGGAATTGATGAAGCATTCCGGAATGGCCCCCACCCTGACGTGAACTCTGATATTCTTTCCCTTTAAGAGAGATCCTTGTAAGAAGGAACCATAAGAGATCACCAAGCCGAATGCACACTGCTTGACCAAAACTGCAAGAGCACGGACAGTGAAAAGTTCAGGAACCACAGAACTGAGCTGGCAGGGGAAAACTCCGGCAATTAATATATTTTAAAAACACACACACACACACACACACACACACACACCATACTTTTCCATTTGTCCTCATTAGTAAAATAATTACATGTCACAGGGCAATATTAATAACTGACAATATACACTCATACCTGCCCGTTAACATCAGATAAATTAATATTGGATTTTTCTGAGCTGGAGGAAATCCTGTACTCATTCTTATTTTAATGGAATCATGAGCTTGATTTTTCTTTTAAAGTTTGTTTAAACATTGACAACCAGAACTTGGAAAACTTATTTCCCTTGTTGCATTTTTCAGTTAAGGGAAATCAACTTAAACGCTTTACATGGGCCAAAGACAATGTCTGACCTAGACACGTGCTGGCGCTGGCCAGGAATATGTCAAATTGGACACTGGCTAGGAAAAGCTAGCCACTAACCTGAAAGGTTAACAGTTCTGCATTCTGTTTGCATGAAGAGCGTCACTGTTCACAGAGAACAGCAGTCACCAGTATCACCGATGGACAAAGCACTGTAAAAGGCGACTTTACCAAAGACATTTACTGCAAACATGGATATTCATTACTGTTCCTAAACTGAATATACACAAGCCATTCACTAAGCAGTACCGTGTTATTGGTGTAAACAACGGTCATGGCGTCTCTGCACGTGGGTCAGGCAGTATTATTCATGCTGAACTTATATCACTCAACAGCAGCAGCAAAGCTACTGATAGAGCAGAGGGGAAAATACACAGTTCTAAAACCTGTGTGGTAACACGTCAGATACATGTTAAAAATGGCCAGATCATCAAAAATTGTTTAGATGAAATGATACATTCATATAAACGGCAATCAAAAGGGAAAGTGACAACATGTATATCGATTTATGGCTGTTTATAGGGGAGAAAAGGCAAAAAACTAACAGATGTATAGAAATGGCTTCCATCCCTGGCAGAGTGCTCTGTTCGTGCAAACCTTTGCGTGCATCAGACAAACTCAGAGCATTACCATCTGCACATTACTCTAACGGCATGGATTTGGGGGTTGGGGCTTGGGGGAGAAGAGGGAAGGAGAGACATACATTGCACAATACCTGTCGTGCAGCCCAATGGACATCATCTCCCCTCTGTTCGCAGGGTGGTCCATACCCTCGCCCAAAGCCGCCACTCTGGAATACAAAAGTGGGACATACGCTTACATACAGCGACATCCAGAGCAGGGCTTTTCTGATCCTTACACTTTGCACACTCTGGGGAGGAAGAAAACTCAACACGCACCGACAGAAAACTTATGGTGCATCGTCGATGATTAAAGCGATCGCAGTGGAGTCACCGTTCCAGCGTTACACTAAATGGCTCACACACACAAAAGTCTGTAGTCATCCTGTTCCTTCTCCGCTGGCTAAAGCATAGCTTCCAAAGGCAGACTTTAATCATTATTTATTCAGCAGCTGCTTTTATCCAAAGCGATGTACATACACGTGTTGGGCCAGATCAAGCTTCAAAGTGAAGTGATCTTTTACAAAAATTTAGACCGGAGTCTGCAGAAAAGCAGAATGACATGTCGGCACCATGGGGAAATCGCATCACGAGCAGGTTCACGTTACATGCGTGATTCAGCATGTACACAAAAGAAATACACAAGACATGTTTAAAAAGCAGGTCCAAAACAAGCCGACTCACCAAACATACCACCAAGGCAAGTGAACAAGTAAGGCGATATTCTATTATGGCTACATTTAAATATGGATGTAACTCATATTTCCTGTACAAGGGACGGTCATAACTCAGGCTCTCTAGAGTTTACAGTCAGAAGCTACTGTAAACCTCTTCATTTACCGGTCACCTCCATCTGTCTTTATATTATACATGTTCAAATTAATAAGACAAGCTTCCATAGCAATACAGATCCCATAAACTCTAAAATATGACCATCATTAAAATTTCAGGACGTTAAAAGATCCAAGGTCAGACTACGTAATTGCAGGCTTGATTTAGATCATGCACATGGTGATCACCACTCATACAGCATCATGCTATGTTATCTAACCCCAAACCAACAAGAATTTCTAATGTTATCCAAAAAGGTTACTAATATCTTGTTGGATGGCTGGAAGTTGCCAAACTTCTCCTCAGGGACAGAAGTAAAAAGCAAAACTGCAGAGTGTAACATATGTAAAGCTAGTAGTGGCCATTTCACTTACGTATGAACACAGTAAAATGTATACAAACTAGATGTCTTCAGACTTGTATTCTTTCTAAAATTTTGGTGAATTACAACATAAAAGTTTTATCTGAGCTACACTGTATATTTTATGCTAGAGCTTTGTATGCACTTCCACTAGAAATTTTTAGTTGGAACATATTGATATTTTTATGACTGATTTCATTATTATATTAAATTTGGCAAAAGACTGCACAATTTGCACTTTAGGAAATAATTCTGCTCATTTTTGGGAAGGTTAAGAAGAATGAAACAAAGAAGCAGAAATCCTGTTGGCCGTGGATTCCGCCCTGTAGCGCAGACGCACGCCTTTTGTTTCAGCAACATCACCATTATATTTTCCTGTTCTTAGCAAAGTCACGCGACGGGGCTTTAACACTAAATGCAGATAGTTTGCCAAATCTCATTTAAAGCTTAGTAGTTGATAATGGCGGAAAAAAAAAAAAAAAAAATTTAAATCAGATCGGTAACAGCAGATACTCAGCATTTTAATATTGGTATTGGACCAGAAAATTGCATCATGCCATCTCTCCAGGTAATGGCTGCTAGTTACTTTTTCAAATTCTTATATCTCAGTATTTCTGTATAACTTTCTAATACCAATAATCATGTTTTTAGCTTTTCATACTTTCAGAAGAAGAATTATTTATTTATTACCAATAGAGTCAAGAGTAATCTACTACAAACCATGATTAATATCTCCATGAGGTGGCTGACAATAACAGAGACATTTGACAACGCAAACAGGCCCATGTTCCTAACAGGCTCTAACACCCCCGCACCATAACCCGCTACAGATGCCTACGGAACGGCAGCATCGGCTATCTTGCCCACTGATGACGTCTCCGAGACACACAAGACCCACAGCCAGAGTCCTGCCTCACAGCATTTCATACGGTATAGCGAGACCCCCCTTCCAGGGGCGAAAAGCATGTTACATTCCCATAAATTAAGATAAGTATTCTGTGTAATATCTGGGCAACAATTAGTTACAAAATCGTGCAACATGGGCAGCTGAGGCCGGGAGAATGTTCACCGATGATCCTGCGCAGAGTCACCAGAAGATAAAACTCAGATTTAAAAAAAAAAAAACACTACCGTCTAAATTTAACGATTCAGCTAATAGTTGGGGTAGAATAGTTGGGGTAGGAATGGGAAATCAAACATAAAAACAGGCTATGAGGCCAGGAAGATGAGATGGAAAGGCTAGGAGAGCCTTAAGCGCTTGCACACTGGGAGGTGTCCTTGCACTTCTGGCAAGGGCCTCTCATCGCTTTCCAAACTGCCTGTGAAGAGCCGGGCTGGCCAAGGCGCCTTTCACAGCTTACAGACACGACGTACTACAACACACACACGCACACGCACACACACACACACACACACGATGCTTAATGGCCAGAGCTGCAATCACACCACTACACAAGTGTCAAAAAGCAATAATAGTGAGAATTAATGCAATCAACAGTATACTCTACAATACTTCCTGTAAAAGGATAATTAGAAAAAAACAACATTAAGAACATGACAGAGACGATAAAAAAAAAGAAATACACAGATCAAAAGACATTCACAAAGAACCTCCACTGTTCGGTTAGAAGGGTTTCGTGTCCTAAGCGGAGTCATCTTTACCTGATTTGCTCAGAACGGACTGGAAGAGCCTGTGCAGCTTGGTGAAAATCTCGTGCTGGCCAGGGGCTCTGGGCTCCATGCGAGCTGAGCCGGGACCAAAAAATCATCCTGAGCTGGCTGGGGGTGGAGGACGACGGTGAGGAGGTGGTGGATGAAGAGGAGGAGGAAGACGAGGACCGGCGGCGGCAGAGGGGAAGGGTGAAAGAGGAGAGGCGCGGACGGGCACACGTTGACAGCAGCGGCATGGCAGCCGCACGCGCCTTCAGCCCCGCTTCTGCAGAAGTGGGACGCGGAGCGGAGGGGGCCCGGCGAGCTTGGCCGGGGGGGGGGATTAGAGCCCAGCCGCGCTCTTACGGCACAGCAGAAGGTTTAACCCAGTGCTGCCTGGCTCTGATCCACCACCTTGTTGGCACATGCTCCTGCTATAATGCCAAGCAGTGGGACTTATCCCCCCCGTGTCTTTATTTGCTGGGTGTTTTGGAAGACCTTTGCGGCTGGGTGAACAACAGACCTCCGGAGAAGCATCACACCCAAATTAACTAAAAGACATTTCTGTTCTTCCTTGGCTCCCCTTAGTACTGACGCTGCTCTAGGTCAGCACGGTTAAGGCCATTTAGACTTACACTTTAACACTTTATGCACATGACTGATAGTCTTCCTTCCTCTTAACATGAAGCTGCCCGAACATCAAACTGAACAGATAAGTGACTCCTCCAACTAATCATCTGCTATTTTATTTAAATATTTTACACATTTCATTCACTCAACCTAAATTATAAAAGATCTACTAGGACCCGTTTTTGGAGAAGAGACTGTACGGCTATGGCAGTTCACTTTGATCCTTCACATGGCTTAAAACTTCTTCCATGGAAATCTGATGGGTCACATACTTCCAGAGAAGACAGCTTTCAGATCCAAGGCAACACATGTCCCTGTCACCACAGGCTGTGGTCTGACTAACCCCCACAGCCTGCCTCTTCGGTCACAGTCTTTCTTTTTGGTGGGGGCAGGGGCAGCTCTGCCTTAGGCCAGGTGCAGAGTGTCGCTTGGGTGGTGTCATTAGACGGCGCAACAGCTGTTTGTGAGCTGAGGTTGGGTGGCACTAAGCCAAACTGAACACAGGGACACTGAACAGCTCGGTGATGGCAAACACTCAAGTGGGAGAGGGCTGTAGTGCTAAAAACGCTGCCGCGGGCTGCAGAGAGACCCGGCAGAATCCTTTTGGGTTACACGATTCCAAGACCATAAACTCTTCACTACACTCCGGAAACTTTACACACGTCCATAAAACTTCCCAAACACAAGATTTGATTCCTCAGCGAAGGCGCAGTTGACTTGGCTGTAAAATGTTTCTGAAGGTTGGTCGTTAGATACTAGAAACAGATAATGACATAACTTCCGTAATCTTATTTCTGTAATGGACCATAAACCTTCTTTATTGGTTACACATCATCCAAGTCCAAGTCCAAGTATCAATTTTCAAAGTAGAACCTATACACCTCATATGAAAAATAATACTTTTCTGGAACTCTATTAAGCAAGTAATTCTTAATTTATCTATACTTTTGTTTAGTTACAATCGTTTCCCTATAAGCCACCTTGAACTACACTTGCATTATTTTACACCCTAATAATAACAAGTGTACCAAAGAAGACGGGAGTACACATGTCAGTGTCTGTATAACAAAGTAGGTTTGGGGCAGATTTTAGACTTTCTTTGCATTTAGAAATAAGCATAAATGTCACAGGGGCAAGGTTACTGAAAAAGCAGCAAAGCCAATGCACTTCAAATATCTGAAATTCATTTTTATAAAGAATTTAAGCTGTGGTGTGCCTGCAATGCATATCTGTAGATGTTGAGTCAACTCCCTTTTCTGCTTAATACCACTCAATACTTGATTTGTGTGGGATCAGACTGTCAGATCTTTGGACACATGACTAATTTTAATTAAGGCCCAAATCAGTAACAGAGAACAAGGTAACGCAGACACAGAGCGGACCTGTCCATACACACAAGGCACACCAAGCATGGCTCTTTGCACCTTCGTCTTGCAAAACACTTACAGAACGAAAAGGCACCAGTAAGCATCGGGATGTTCTTCACACGTGCTTGCGAAGATCACAGCGTCCTTAATACAAGATCATCAACATGAAAACATTTAATCATGGGGCTGGTATACATATCACCCAGTTCAGAAAAAATTAGTAAAGACTATTACCCAAAATTCTAAAGATATTGACTATAATTTTTATGGTCTGTATTACTATTCTACATAAACACTTGCTAGTTATCAGCAGAAGTTCATTACGGAGTGACATGGATAATTTAATCAGATTCTACAAGTCACATGGTGAATCCTGGCAGGGCCAGCAAAACAGCATTTGGCATGCAGTGCCACAGAAGGTGCCGTCGCTGCCACAGATGAAGCTCAGCCATTGATGGTAGGTTTAGGGTCCAGACACTGACAAGTTATTTCAAAGCATGAGGTTACTGCCCTGTGGAGGATGGCTCTGGCCACCACACACATGCTCGCACGGAGTAACACAGAGGTCGCAGTTTCAGTGGGAAATGTCTAGGGGGCGTTCCTGTAAAACCCAAGCGGAACTCTGCTGACTTGTGAACATGTTGGTTCCTTTGAATGTGCAATTTTGATACTGCAAGCACAAACGACACTCCTCTCATGAAAAAGATCCCAGTCAGTTTTACTGCCTCATCTGACTGCCATACAGTAGGTTTCATAAGACAGTCCATGCTATCACCATTAGAAAAAATATATTTTGTTATACATTAGCGGTGAGCTCAGAGCTGACAGTTGAATGGATAGTACTTAAATTTCTCTTCAAAAACGTACACAAAACACAGCTCATGGGCACGCTGACTTGAGTTCTAGCTTATTTCACACTTTCCTGTTATGCATTATTTCTGAAATCTATTTGTAAAGTGGAAGCTATTTAAATCATAAAAAGCCAGATAAAATCCCTTTTAAGTAAGCTCAATTATATGGAACTGAGTCAACCTTCATTCAGATGCAATTGTTACTGACATGAGCAAACAAAATATTTTATATTATCTTTGTTTACGTCAGTAACAATTGCATCTGAATGAAGGCCGACTCAGTAATATTTATATATAATATGGAACTAAGTGAATCAGTCTGTGTGACTCAGTGACCACACCTAACGGCACTTCCAGTCTGGCCTCAGGCTGCAGGGGTAGGCTAAGTGACCTGTGATGCTGGTCTCGTGGTCAGCCACCATGCATAATACACCCTCAGAACACACGCTTCAGGTCCCACCCAAATCCTGCCGTGACTGGAAGACCAGCCGCAGCTTTGACGCGTTTCGGCTGCCGAATACAGCAAATCCCCACCATGCTGGCGAATCTGTCATCGCTTAACAGGATTGTCACAAGCGAAGTCCCACAACTGTGTTGCATTCTGCAGACGCCAGCATCGAGATCGCTCACTGGATCCTGTGTGAGCTCTGTTCAGCTGCACCCTTGAACTGACAAGAGCAGTATCTTTAATCCCAACTCCCCTGGGTATTTCCCCATGTGAGCACAGCGCCACCTGGAGCCAAATGTCAGCAAATATCATGCACAGTACAGAACATACTTGTTCATAACCGTCTGTAGGCGTGTGTGCCCTGTGAGGCACCCACATCCCATTTCAGGCATTCTGCAGTCTTTTACTCTTTATGCTGCCAGGGATGGGCTTTGGGTCCATCCCCAATATCAAGTCCCGTCATTCCTGATAAAGGCACAAAGTTCACAATGACCCGACACTGTGTTTACAGTGTTTACAGAAGATGGGGAGAAGCAGGGATGATCAAAAGGGAAATACCAGCAGTTGAGGACCAGATGACAGATGATGGTGGAGGGGATGGAAATTAATTCTGCACACAACAGGACAGCTCATTAAATCTGATGCATTAGCGGACTTGCCGGCTAACGCTTTATGGCATTTAGCGTACGTGACACTGCTGCTACATTGATACAGGCATGTTTTTATTCACATCAGTGCGCTGTGCCACACAGCAGCAAACCATCATGAAACGGTTACATCAAGTGCATTGGATTGTGTGAAGATTGACAGAACATCAGTGATTTTGTTACCAAGAGAGTACTGAGAAGTTGCTCATTGCTCGCAAAAATGGACGTTATGATGCAGTGAGAGTGCCAGATGTTGGTGCTAAATATTAACACCTAATAGCCCTCAGTAGTACTGAAATGATCACAAACTCTCAACACAAGACTGGGCTACTCAAGGTGACCAGCTTACACACCTGGCACATGGTCTGGTTTATATACTTATAACAAATACATACTCACAGAATCATTATAGCGTACTGTTGTGTATTTTTTATACCCAGAATTCATTATTCAGTGTTTATTGTTCAACTGGCCTTTCTTCTAGCCATCTGATGCTCTTCAGAAACGAAATTTCGTTTCATGTTTGTGAAATGACCACAAAGTGACTTGGCTTGATAGATTCGGGTTTTGGGTCACATATACACCTACACAAACAACAAAACAATGATCAGAGCCAAGAATCCATTGCATTCTCCTTTCATCCTGCAAAAAACACCTGAATGGAACCCAGAAATATGGGGATCTAGCAAGCATGCATTTACAGACTTCGACTTCAAGGATTAGGCAGAAAGGGTGTATGGCAACAAAGAAATGGGCTCATAAACAGAGTTACTGACAAATGCAAAAGTTGTCAACATTTTCTGTATTCCTTCCATACATGTGTATATACACACACACACACACACACACACACACACA
>JAODKF010000002.1:2175883-2187917 GCA_026779585.1 Mormyrus proboscirostris
CAAAAGTTGTCAACATTTTCTGTATTCCTTCCATACATGTGTATATACACACACACACACACACACACACACACACAGATGAGCCAAAACATTATGACCACCCCTACATGGTGTGAATAATGCTGACTATCGGAGCATGTTGAGGTGTCCAGGATATTAGACAGTAACCTAAAATTCAGTACTCATAGTGGACAGGCTGAAACAGAATAAATGGACAGGGAAAAATATGTGAGCGACTGACAAGCGGCAAATCATTATGGCCAGATGACTGGGTCAGAGCATCTTCAAAACAAGGCTTGTGAGGTGGTTCACGGTCAGCCATGGTGAGTACCCACTGAGAGTGTCGTGAGGAGTGGAAAACCATGATTGACCAACAGGATGTTGGGTGGCCAAGATTTGTCTATGAGGAATAAACTCATTTAGGTATCCAAGTGGAGGAAGAGAGGGAGGAAAAAAACCCAAAAAACTTCAATGTCCAATTACATTCTGCAGGCAGTATTTCGGAGATGTTGTGCAAAATGCATACCTCTGGAAATGGCCAGCTTTGTTACATGTTATAAAACTTTCTGAAAAAGCCCTCAAAAATAAATACCAACAAACAAAACAACAGACAAGGCTCCATGAGACAGGGAACACCCAGTTACTTCAACGCATATTCATCACTGATTACTGGCATTTTGCAAAAGTGTTTAAAGATGGTGACATATCATGCATATTTCTTGGTCTACTTTTAACACCGGATATATGCAGACCAGACAGCAGGACTAAAGACTACTACGACTGCTGGTAAGGTACAGGAAGACCACTGCACGATTGTACCGCAAAAGCTCCAAATGAAACCAGAGACAGCACAACAATATCTTAAGACGTTTTTTACTCAATGGAGATCTATTGTAGTTGCGAGGTTTTAGTGAACAGCAGTAGAAAAATAAAAACTGCATTGTAGTTCCTGTTTTCACATTTGTGAAGCTTCCTAAGAACATCAATTTATTTAATATTAGATCTTTGTCACTTGCCTGATGTTTTTACATGGGGGACCATCAATTTTAGCAGTTACAGAGATGGATATTTTTACCGGAGCAATTTAGGTTACTGTGCTCAAGGGTACCATCGTTCCAGTCTCCCCTCTTGGGGATCTAAATCAGCAGGGTTGCCAGGTTCGTGGTTTTTACGCCAAATTTGACTAGTCTAGAAACAGGGTCATGTTTTTTTTGTGTGTGTTTTCTTTATTTTGGACTATTTTTTTTTTTTTTTTTCTTAAAAACATTTAAACTTCTAGATCTTCAAAATGATTCAAGTAGACACATATGCCTCCAAATTTGGAAGAAATTACCAAAAAGAATATGAAAAAATGTCAATTTTTCAATAAATTAATGATACAAATGAGAGAAATTTAATCTTTCAATGAGGTAAATTAAATTACATGCATAAACACACACACACTTTCCCTCAGAATGCATATCATTATTATTGGCACCCTTAAAAATACTTATGAAGAAGATCCAATTCATATATTCAAACAGTCCACTGGCCACAGAATCAAACTTTGGCGGTGGCTGACTGAGTCCCCATTAAAAGCGTGTGGGTATGTGAAAGAGAAGAGTCTACAAGCGGGGTTCAAGGTCTCAGAAGGATGTGAAGACATTCTTTATGGAGGAATGATCTCAGATGCCTTCAAAAGGGATCTTCTCTTTCATCAAGCATTATCAGAGAAGACTCCTGTGAAGCTATTTTCATGGCAAAGGCAAGGTTGATTTCACGACAAAGCTTTTTGGGTTATTTTTAACAATAGTACTAGCAATACTGGAAGACACAGCATGTTGTACCAGGTACATGTTTTGGGCTGGTTCCAGGAGGTCTTTGGGAAGCATTTGAAATGTAAATATTTTACCCAGACCTGGCAACCCTGCAAACCACTGACCTTACCAGATATGTGCTTAAACGCTGTTCATGCTCTTGCACAGGCAGCAGCTGAGAAATGCACCTAGCAGATCTGGTTAGACAGAAGGTCTGTCCTCCCAGGAATTACTACGCAAGAAAGCCTACCACTGTCCGCCAACCTTTTCGGTGATCTTTTTGTCATCCATTTGACATATATGACCTTGGCTAGATTAACCATATGCCTGGGAGGAGTTTTATTTCAAACATTGTCCCAAAGTTACATAACTACTTACATGCTGCTTATTTATAGAAAACCATGTCTATATGTAGAACGTTATGTATGTTACTCGATGGTAGAAGAGCACCGACTCGCTTGAGAATTTAATAGACAAAATCGAGGCTACATAAAGTAATCACTACACCAACAGCTATACAAATAATCATATCTGATACAGTCACCCATTTCATATGGGACCTAAAATCTTAAAAGCTTCAAAAAGATTTAACCTTTCAAAGGGGTGAGCAATCTACATATTCTGGGCTGCTGTATTATGTATACAATTACGTTTAGCATTGGAATCGAAACAAGATACTGCAGAGATCTGGCAACAGCGTCAAGTCTATCGGGCAGTCTCTGGCTATTTACTGCTGCGGGATCGACAGAGGGGGT
This sequence comes from Mormyrus proboscirostris, assembly GCA_026779585.1. Taxonomy (NCBI): domain Eukaryota; kingdom Metazoa; phylum Chordata; class Actinopteri; order Osteoglossiformes; family Mormyridae; genus Mormyrus; species Mormyrus proboscirostris. Next base: position 2,178,435 of record JAODKF010000002.1, read on the forward strand.
CCCTCCGGTTAGGGCGTACGGCTGCCTGTTCGCGGCGGCATCGGACACACCGCTATGATGCGACCGGCTATTATTAGGACAGCGCTGGGCAGACTTGGAAATTAAAACCCTACTCCGGATTTCCTTCCTGAGCGGAATCTCCGCGAATCGGAACACGACCAAAAACGAGGGGAAGGTCGCGGAGTGGACGTCCAGCCGGCCTGCTGCCCCTCTTAAGTTGCGCTTAGAAAACTATAAACAAAAGGTGAGCGCATGGCGCTGGGAGGGCAGCCGAGCGGCCAGCTATCGGCTGCGAGGGGCACGTTTGACGCTGACAGCTCGAGCGAACGACTCCCCAAACCCGAATTTCTGAAATGCAACACGCTGCTGGCCAGCCCCCCTATCTCGAGCCGCCGAGGAGACAACCGGCCAGCGAGGTCTCCCCGCTATGTTGATTACTGCAACTTCTTAAAAAGTTAGGCAAGACCCTTCCTTTACATATTTACGCTCACCAAAGCAACACGGTACTTAGTAGGCCGTGACACTAAAGAGGAGGAAAAAAAATCCTCCGAATCACTGTGTCTCCCACAATAACGTTCCAATTTAACTAGATAATTAGCTAGTGAGCCGGCTGGCTCCGCGGGACCGCTTGCCAAAACAGCGTGTCAAACGGCATCAACTTACCCAGGACAGCCAATTTGTTGAAACGGCAGAGCTTACCTCACATACACAAACAGCCGCATGCGTCGCGTTCTTATTGTCCTAATATAATATTAGCTTGAATGTGGCATTCACACAGGCTCACAGCTATTTTAAACCAAAGGAAGCCACTTTAAAATGCTTTATAAAAAAAGAAAACATTATCCTACCTGCCACTGTCAGTCGCTCTTAATTTTCCTCCCCGCTTCCCACCACTCCACTACTGAACCGCAACAAGCCCCGCCTCCTACTGTCCGCCTTTCATTGGCTATTCGGGAGCGAATCTGTGGAAGGTGTTCCGGTCAATGGCCAAGTCAGGTGTCTGTCAAGCGGATCCAGCCGGGATTTCCGTTCGGGAGATTGCAATGCGCGTGCGCCCGGCGTGAACGCCGAGGAACGCCTAGCTGACAAGGTTTTTAACACGCGGCGGGACGTCTTTGATTTGAACGCCTTTATATTGGGTGTTTTTAAATGTCTACCTGGTATATACGGTTGATGCTAGGAAATAATGCAGAAAGCAATAGGGTTTTTAAAAATGTTCTAATTGTTTTGGGATAAACCTAATTAGGAGGATGGAATGGCCTTGTATGTGAATGTGCATTGCTGCACTTGGAAGATACGTGGAAGATAATCTTTCGAAGAACAGCATATAAGACGAGTCTGTGGTGGTGTGATCAGGTTAAAGATTCAGTGTCTATATGATATGGTTTTGAATCCTGTGACTAGCAGTCATTCATATTGCTCTTGAACAGGGATTATAACCCTAGACTGCACCAGGAACGCTGCTCACCCACCTCGCTTTCTGTCTTGAAGCTTTCCTCACTTTTATGTTGCTTTGGAAAATTGAAATAAAACAGCTTTGTGACCTCTGCTGACTGAGATATGCCTCAGAGCCCCCTGTGACCCGGACCAGGATACACAGTTGAAAGGTAATAGATAGAAAAACATTTTAATGGGTACATTCCACTTTGCTTACAAATTGTATGTGGGTAAGGTGGATAGTTTACCATTCAACATTGAGTTCAGTGTATCACAATTATGAAATCCTCCCCAAAAAAGCTTTAAATATTTCTCAGAAGCAGCCAATGATGTGGTAGGTTGCTTTAGCTGTCATTTACACACACAGTTATCGCCACAGATATGATTAAGAGAGAAATTTAAACTTGATAAGTAGTTTTGGAAGTTTTTAAGTAAATTGATAACTTGCAGATGAAAAGACAGACTCATAAATCTCCCACAATTCCATGCTGGCTCTTTCTCAGTACCGTTAGACTCCTACAGTATGGCCTGAGGGGTTGGGCCCTTCATTAGCTCATTGTCCTCAGGGTTTCCTGAAAAGGCATTTAATTTCTCTGCTGTCTGTTTTGTTCTAGTGGATATTTGAAATGCCACATAAATGAACAAGGGCTGGCTAGGGAATGGACACACAGTAGGGCCAAGTTGCTTATCTCATAGCGATAAAACGGATTCAGAAATTGAAACAACTAAATAAAACAGCTAGAAAGTAATTCAATTTAGGTCAGTAGTTTAAAAGCACAACTGGGAAATGGCCATGACTGCATAGTATGTTAGTGTTTGAGCCAAGAGCCAAGAAAGCAATACGAAAGTGATGTGAAGAAGAAAAATTCTGAACAACCAAGATTGCTAAGAATCAACTTCACATTCATGGACATTTGTAAACAAAATTACAGCACAAAAAGCCTGCTATTTAAATTGGAAACAGTATCTCAGTACTGCCAGCTGGTCTGGCTATTTATCAGCAGATTAACATCTGCTACAGTATGACTCTTTTTCGCTGCTCATTCAGTTTTAAATCCCACAAAGGACAAAGCCTTATTTTCTCAAGACTCTGATAGTAAATGGAACCTTTCAATCTCTCTGTGTTTGAGCATATCAGTGTCAACAGGCACAATTCAGACACAAAAATATTCATATAACCCACATGACTACAAGGGGAATATGAACGCACTATATGCAGAGCAGGAATCACAGCCTTCAGAGTGTAGAATGAGGCCAAAGTGATAACTTTTGTTGCAAGATACAAGAAGTTACTTCATCAGATGAAAGAACTAAAGCTCAAAGGTTTTCACTGCCGTTTCATGGCAATAATTTTATATAAGATACTCCACACATATAGTTTAAAATTAATGGTAAATGTATATTGAAATAAACAGGCACATTCTGCAGAATAATTTTTTTTAGAATAAATTAGGCAAATTATTTTAGGGTTTGACATCATGATGCATAAGGCTAGTATTGATAGAAATATTGAAAACTACTTGCAACCTGGCAAAAAAGAGTCCTCGGTAAACAGCACCCCTCGTGGCAAAAAATGATAGGACAATGTTTGGCATTATGTTATTGTCTCGTGAATACAAATACACAACTACAGTGCTGCTTCCAAGTCTTATACAGCACAAATAAGACAACTTTAAATACATCGATCTAAGAAATTGTTGTGACTATTATTTTGGAAATTATTAATTAAATAATTAGCAAAAGAATAACACGCTTCATCCAAACCCATGATATCTTTGAAAAATATCGTGTAAAATTAACATTTATGTGAATGTTAAAAAGGGGACAGTTTAAATATTTCTAAAATATTTTATCGTATTGATTAGATTACATATTAGTCTAAAAATGTTTTTGTATTTTTATTTAATTTTATTTTGTAATAAATCTAGTATTGTCCATCTTACGTAAGGGGATTTACTTTAGCCTTTACAAATAAGTAATAATTTTAAAATAATAACTATCCTCACCATAAAAAATCTTAATGTCATTAAAATATTTAGTATCAGTATCAATAATAGAACGTCATATAGCGTTTGCGTATTGAATTATAAAGATGTTCAAACCGAGACACAAATCACGTTACGTGCGACAGAACATCGTTTTAACTGATAACGTGACATGCTCTTCCTGGTTCAACGTCGCTTGAAACCTCGCGAGATTATCGGGCGTGATTTGCTTCTTCGTAGGAAAAAATAAGGTGGGAGATTGGCTGATCATTCTGCTCTGATCCTGTCAAAATATTATAACTGCTTCTCGTGTCCCAGCGTTAAATTTTTATTTCCGAGTTGCCGGTGAAACGGGTGCCGAGGAGTCTGAATATCGTTGGCTGATCTAGTCACGTAGGGGAACTTCACCAACTCGAGCTGTCCTTTATCGTTTACGTTTAGGCAGCCAGATAGTCGCTCGCTAACTTAGTTGTCAGCTGGATTGCGTTTTCATTGACTGTCGAGGCCTCTCCTCATTAGTAGGCAGAGGCAGCAACATCTTTGAGTGTGTATGTTTTCTAACTTACTGCGTGTTGTTTCTCGGCAACACCTTTGCACAGATAGTCGCCAGTGTATCCCCAGAAGCAAGCCCAGCCTCGATCGAAAGAGGAATCCAGCTCTACGTGTTCGATCGCTGGGGCGTTTATATGAGCGTTATAGCTAAATGGCGTCTGACACTAGTGACACAGAAGAATTTTACGATGCGGCCGAAGATGTCAGTCTGAGCCCTTCTCCAAACGTGTAAGTTATTAGCTCTTATTTTTCTCTGTCCGATGGACTGTGCGTGCAGTCGGCAGGAAGTGTGAAACTTGTTAGCATAATATGGGCGTTGATGTAGTCTGCTGGAGTAACTGACATTTACTTGCGAAGCTGTTAGCTAGCTTGCATTGTGTCCAGACTTGTATGCCTTACTACTTTCACATTGTTGAAATTCATATAGTTGAACGTCCTGGAAAACGCAAAGAAAGCGTAAGAATTTTTTTCGATGCTTGCAAAAAAATAAACTGCGACGTGTTGCCCACATAACTTATTTTTTCCCCTTATGATTTGGCAGGAACGAATCAGCATTTTGCATAGATGTTTGCGTAAAGATCACTCATGTGACCATTAAATAGATCACACTTCGCAAAAGATTTTGACAACCTGCACCTCAAACAGATTCCATACAGTGATGGACTCCATTCTTATTTTTAAAGACAATTTCGTATGACGGTTTTGCAGTTGGAAATAATTGTACTAAATAGCTAACTTTGTTATCGTGACACGTTTGCAGGTATTCTATCACGCATCGCAGCTGTTCCGTAGGATCGGACGGCTCTGGATCATCAGTCATGACAGGCGCATGATAACATCAGTAGTGACTAAGCTCAGCACCTAATCTCTAACTAGTTGTTGCTTTAAGAAGGAATTTTGATTGCCGCCTTACTCAAATATTTAAGCACAGATTTTGCCAGGAGTCTGGTAAACATTCTAGTTTTCATAGTCTTTATATGTTTGATTTTTTTTAATGTTAACTAAGTTTAATTATTTATAGAATTGAGAATGCTTTATAGCCTTGTAAATCCCAGTTCAGTCTACTACATGTGTCATATTAACGGGATCCACGGCATTTAGTACCTGAAAGCTGTGAACTCGGTCCTGATTGTGACAGATGGCCAGTGACTGTTTCGGTTATACATACAACTGACTGAAATTTTGAGGGCAGTTGCGTATTTCAGTAAATACCAGGTCTCAGCCTCAGTTCCTTTTTCATCATTTGAGTAAGATGTTTCTTTAACATGTGGGACAGACCTTGATCTGAAAATCTGGATGCCACATACATAAGCAGATGCATATTTTCAGTTTGCCTGATTCGTTTCAAAAGTGAATTTGTGTTGCTTGTTTTGCAGTCAACGTCTTTCGGAAGTATCCCAAATCATCTTTCAGTTGGATCATCACATGTTCACCCATTTTTGATTCAGTTCCCCTTGAAACTCCCAGTCACTGTCACGTCTCATATGTTCCTTGTGTAGACATGTTAAGTAATTTCCAGTTTTTTTTTTTCTTTCTCAGGTCACCTGAAAAATTTGCCTTACTTGAAAAAAAGGTATGTGCTGAAAGTATGTTATGCTTTTTAGCAGACACAAACACAAAAGTTCTTTCAAAGTTTCATTTGCATTTTTATTTGTTTAAAATCAGCTCGTGATTTCTTGGTGTGTATGAAAGTGATTCAAGGGCAGAATCTACATTCATTCCATGAACAGAATAGCATTGGTGTTCAATTAGAAAACATGGCACACAGTGATATTCCACACATACAGGGGGAAGATCATCCTTTGCAAACCTGTTAAAATTAGTCTGCGGCGCTTTCAGAAGGTCATGACTCTGTATTTCCTGATCATAGTCTTGACCTTGACATTTACATGCCATAAACTCTAATAGCATTGTCAAGGTAGATTTCCCACCTACAAACCCTCAGAGATTGAAATCCTGCAGATTGTAGATCAAATTTCAAAGGTTTTGTATCTGAAACACTACGAAGGGCGATTCAATACCCAGATAATTGCTTTGGTAACCGCTAAGGGACTGTGCAATGAGATGTCAGGCCAGAATGTTTCTCTTTAGTTGTGCTTCACACAAAGCCAAGATGTTGCATTTTCCCTCTACAGGAACTGCTTCTTTTCAAGTCCAGTTCAACTTCCTCTATGTTCAAAAGTGGCTTTCGTTGCCTATTTGAAGTATGTACTGTTAGTTTGCTAAGTTTACTAACATTTGCAGAGTGTGAGCATTGTTTTCGCAGGCGCTGTACCTCATCATGTTGACTTGAGATGCTGACTCAGTGGGGCCTTTGTAAAACCTTGATTTGACCTTGATTCAGGGGGGTGTCTCTCTTGAAGGTACCACCTCAGGACCCTTCTTACTTGATACAGGTTCCCCCCACAGTGGACTGAAACTCGCTCAAAGTCCTTTGGAACATTTTGGGACGGGTCAGGGTTTCCATCTCCGTGAGAGATGTCTTTTATTTTTTTCGGGCATTATTATGCGACTCGAGTATGCATGCCACGTAATATTGCCTCTCTGAATGTAATTAATGTCAGCCTAATTACTGATGTAAATTAGTACAGCTGGCGATGAATTGTAGCAGCTTGTTGCTTCTCCAAGCCATGCTGCTCGCCTGATCTGATGCTGTTCCTCATAACCTGGGCTGCTCTTTCCTGCTCCAATGGCCTGTACTGCGAAGCGGGGTTACTGGCTTATCGGGATAACTTGTCAGATTTAAGGTTGTCTGCGCAAAATGTAAGTGAAAGAATATTGAGTCCATTTAAACTGTGGTACCTTAAATCCAACAAGTTATCCCGATAAACCAGTAACCCCACTTTGCAGTGCAGGCCACCCTGCAAATCTTAGGGACCCTCATTTTTATACACGTAATACGGATAATTCAGTCTTTCAGTAGTATCTTAATACTGGATACATCTACGTTAGCATAGATGATTACCTTTATCTGGTCTGAGGGATGGTAGATCCCCTGAAGCGGGAATGAGCAGCTGTTTGTTGGTTTTTTTTTGTTTGTTGTGTTTTTCATCTATTGGGACTCCACAGAAAATGTGAAAGTAACAGCTGTTGCTTCAGTTGGCTGTAATTATGTCTTGAGATTCCGTTCTCATGGTACTCGGGAACTGGTGTGTCCATGAGGGTATCCATGGCCGGCACCCTGTTTAAACAGACGACAGCAGGGAAAAAAAAGTTTCCATTTATTTGGATTTGGAAGTGACTCCTTGAGAAGTTTCACTGATTCACTAGACGTGTGGCGGCCGGCGTCAATATTTACCTACCAGTCAATGCTCAGTGTGCTGCAGTAGAAAAATGCTGCTTGTTCTGTGAGGACGGAGACCCCGTCCTTAACACGCATAATAGCCATGAATCTCTTCTGCTTTGTGAGTATCCAGCCAGTAAAATTAAGTCACAATGGGAATTATTTGATATAAAGGAAAATGCATTTAGTGCGGCCAGGCATCTTATGATAATGCACTGTATTGGAGTGGAAATGCAGCACGTTACTCCTAAAACCTTTTGAGCGCTGTGGCTGGAGAAAGGCGATGTTTGCTCCGTGTCCGGTATACTGTGTACAAATGAAATTCAAGTCCGTTGTAAGACATGGGAAGATCGCCTCTGGTGGTGTTTCTGTTTTCTCTGATCTGGCAGCCATTTTGCAGTAGTGCAGTGATACTGTGGGGGTGTTGTGGAGGAGAGTGGCTTGAAGCTGTAGCCCAGGAGCTTTCAGCTTTGGACAAGGCTCTCTTCCAGGGCTCCGTCATCCATTGTTCCATTGCCTGCCTCTCCTGGTACGGAAAATGCACTGTGACGTCAGAGCCTGGCTTCAGAGTGTATTTCTAAGCTCTGCTCTCTATGATGCAGCATCATGGCAAACAAGTCCCCCCNNNCCCCCAGAAAATCAATAATGTCAGATTTTGCGATTTACCCTAGTGTCCACCAGCACGACGGCCACGAGCTCGGCAGATACGAGATGGTCGTCTTTTTATCCAAATGCGTGTTTATCTCGTTTCTGCTGAACGGCACTGGGCCAGACAGACGGGGGATTCGAGATGCTGTTTGAATCAGGTCGAACGTTAAAGCCAGACTAAGCAGGATTACAGCATTGTAATGGTGAGTTGCAGTGATTAGCGGTCTGTGAGAATAACTACAGACGGGCTGTTGTCTTCTGTGCCTGTCCCACTGCAGGAGGCTGGTGACCTGGTAGTACGTGACGCAGCCCAGCCTGAGGACTCCATCCAGGTGTGTCTATTTCCCACGACCCTACTCTTAACCCCCACCCTGAGCTCCTTCAAATCTCGTTCTCTGCTCATCTGATCTCCCGTTATGCCTGACACGGCCGTTATACTTTTAAAGATTTATCTTAATAAAAGCAAATCGATGTGATGTTGATTTAACCTGGCAGGGATCCAATCAGATACAGCCACCAGCCTCCCCCCCCAACCCCCCGTCTGGCCCTGCCCTCTGCTCTGGCCTTCCCCTTCCAGTTGGGCAGCCAGACGGTCGCGCGTGTTGGTAGGAGCGCGTGAGCGGGTGCTTGCCTGTCTTGTCCCGCTGCCGCAAATGTTGGCTGGCCTCCTGCATCAGTGTCTGGATTCCTTCCTGTTGGGAGCGTAGCCCAGGATTAAGTCGCGCCGGGGTTTCTGTCGGCCGTCAAGAAGGATAATGTCTTTAAATTGTCGTTCTGTAAATATCGTCCACATCCTGTCATCGACAATGCAGCAGCTCAAGTACATTTGCAGATTTATCATGGAGCAGACCTTTTATTATAGTGAGCTGGGAAATGGTTTGAGCACCCAGTGTGGACACTGTCGGTTGAGGGTTTGAGTGCCTCCATTCCCCTTTTTCAGAAAGTCAACGTTGGTTTGGTGTTTGCTGATGGAATATAGTTTGGGACCCCTGCAAAGAGTATTTCAATCTCTTCCACTTTCAGATTATCGATAGCATCATCGAGGAGAGCCAGAAGAAGAGCACTACTGCAGATGATTCGCTGCTGACAGACAACAGAGAGGCTTGTGAAGGGGGTGGGCCCCAAGGGGCGGGGCCAGGAGGGGGCGAGGCCGTGGATGAGGACACGGGTCAGCAGGAGACTGATGCAGGGCCTCCGTCCGTAGAACCGCAAGTTGTGGTTGAGATATCAGAGGTTCCCGTCGAGGTCCATGATGGAGAGCAGGATGCTGGGACGACGGCCCCCACCGATGGGGTTTTTGATGCGCCTGGCTCGTCAGTCGAGGCAACCCGGGCCGCCACGCCGCCAGATGTCACCAGTGTCCTGGTTCCAGAAGAACCACGCCCTCCACAGCTCGATCCGACCACGGACACGGGCCGCCCTCCCAGCACAGCGGACATTCTGCAGCAGGTGTCTGACAGCGCCAAGCTGGCCGACCAGGACCCCCTCGCCCCCAGCAAACCCCCTCGGCAGTTCATCGTGGAGCCGGACATCGTGGCCAGCACCAAGAAACCGGTGCCCGTACGACCCCCTCCGCCC
>JAODKF010000002.1:2207567-2224476 GCA_026779585.1 Mormyrus proboscirostris
TTGTTAAGCATCTTATTTGGCCCCCCCCCCCTCCCCCACCCACGGAAATCACCGTTCTTGCCAGGTAACGCAAGGACACCACCCAGTAGGTAGCATCCAGCTCTCACTCACTCTGCCTTCAGCTGCCCTTTCTTCAACTCCTCTTCCTCTTCCTCCTCCTCATTGCCATCCTCGCTACCATGCAGGTAGGGGTTCAGTGCGGGCGGCCGCCACAACGATCCGCCGCGGAACATGCGGAAGTCTGAGGTCCGCCATTCGTTGGGGGACTCGCCCTGGATGGCATTAGCACAGTATGGGGACGTGCTTCAGCCCAAAACTACCATCATCACTGACAAGCTCACCATGACCATACACTAGGCGTCACATGACCATACACTAGGCGTCACATGACCATACACTAGGCGTCACATGACCATACACTAGGCGTCACATGCTGCACTATCTATATATTCACAATCAATCAGTTCAATATCACTCATTAACAAAGCAAAAGCTTTGGACAGCATGTTGGAATGGACATTCCCGGAAAATCTGCACTGCACGGTACAGTGCTAGTATATTGGGAAATGAAAAAATAATCCATTCATATTTTCCTACCTGCAGGATAGAGAACAGTTTCCATCTGTAGTACACATGTGCTTGACTCTTGTTGTCAAACAGAAACCTGGAACCACAGACAAGCATGAACATCAGTAGAGACTCAGAAGAGAGAACCAAAATAGCCCTGGCTGATTAGGCCCCACTGTAGTGGAACTAAACTTATTTGCTCCTCTGCCAATGACCTCCAGTTGAAGGACATTGGCAAAATACTGACATTAGAGAATAGCGGCTCCGACTTGAACTGTGACTGTCTCTAAAACCCAGTTTGCCACTGGAAAGAGCTCACTGGTCAGCTAAGGTCCTCATTCTGACTGTCACCCTCCTGCACGAAAGCTTTTTTAATGCTTCTTACCTGAAGTCAGGGTTGTTCTTCTCGTTGCTCATGATAATGGCTTCAAACATTGGCCCCTCACGCACCACAAACTCTATCATTCTGTGGATTAGCCCTAAGAGGTTTCTACAGAGAGAGAGACCAGAAATGGGTTAAAGCCCTCACGACAGCACGTCCGGCGGCCTTGCACAATGCTCACACTGCCTCTACTCTCTCTCTCTCTTTTCTCTTACACCTACAATGCTGTGGACACACATGGGAAGGGGCCAATGTTCTCCTCTGCTCTGACCTGGGAAGTAGGCGAATCTGTCCTTTGGCTTGCAGCGGAGATCAAGAGCGGCGGGAGGTCATGCAGTGTTTGTGATCGTCCGCGTCTGGGTAACATGCATCCCTACCCCCCCGGGATATGCTCCGTATACGAAGTAGACCGACTTCTCTAGGGTTAGCATTGCTTACTACTATTAGCTACTACAGGCTTTCATCTAACCTGACTCTATGAGGTCCTCCCTGCCAACTACACTACTGTCTCAGGGCCCACATGGCCATTCCAGGGTCTACTCTAAAATATTATTACTGCCACTGTCTTTAAACTGGAAATTCATTTTAAGATCAAGGCATTCAGAAGTATAACTACAGACTGACCCGCTACATGGTCTTAAAAAAAAAAAAGAAAAAGAAAAAAAAGTGTGTCAGGATTAAACAAAATTTTGCCAGCAGGACTCATGGCTGAAACGCTAGAGGTAACTATCTCAACTCCACTGAAGCCAAGGACTCCCCTCAGGAGAAGACAAAAAGCCGCAGAAGTCCCCAATTCTCTGAGCAAGGAGGTGTCTGCTTTTAACAGCTGCTCCGAGCTAACACTTTTAAAAACACTGACATCCCGTCGGTAAATCGGGAGGAGGACAGCAGGACGGAAGTGACTTTAGCATCAAGATCCTGGAGCACTAGACACCTTACTGAGAGACGGCCATGAGCCGGCTTTGCTCGCAGCACTGGGGCACTTTCTGCCTCACGCACAGACAGACTCCCGGACCTCTGCACTCTAAACTCTGTGTTGTGACAATGGCTGGTCAGTCGTAGTAGCAGTAGTAGTAAGAATGGATAGAGAGTGTACCTTTCTGTTGGGATAACCACTTTGACTACGGCTTCGGACAGAGTCTGTACGTGAAGTCAAATCAAATAGTGAAGATATAAAAAAAGTGAGTATTTACAGACGAAACTGCAGGATATATATAAATATATATATAAAAAACACATCATGGCAATTTATCACAATTGCACAAGAAATGTAATAAATGTCAATGATACATATTCACTAAACATGATGCTTCAGAAGATGATTGTAAAAATCATAACTAGGCATCCCTCCCGCCCACTGAGAGTTACAAATTGTCACTAAAATCAACTACCATAAAAAAAAACCTGTCAGTCTGCACTCACACACTGAAGTGATGCTTCATAACTCCTGTAATAAATCTTAAATAAAAAAAAAAAAAAAACAGAAAAAAAACAACCAATGAGCCAACTTCCCTCATGAACTTTACCTTGTCGAACTCATCCTTGGACATGTTTAAGGGCTTGGTGAAATCGTTGCGGAATCGCTCTCGAGGCTGAGCGTTGAAAGGCAGGCCAGAAGGAGGCGGTGGCGTGGATCGTTTCAGCACGCTTATCGGGGTGTACAGCGGCTGGGGAGGGATGCGGACGGCTTTCCCCCAGCCTAGCTTCATCTCGAAGCCCATGACCACTTTACCTGCCGTGACGAGAGGGAGAGGAGGCGGGAATTTCACAGATGCTCATGAAGTGGACGACGAACAGCGGGACCCCTTTTACTCTTTTACCCCTCAGGGCGCAGCAAAGAAAGTGCACAGGCTCCATTCCAACAAAAATATAAAAATTAATAGAGTTTTAAAAAGTGACACTAGTGCAAAAGACTTCTGATTAATTTTTCCTATACAACCATCTAGAAATAGTTGTATCACATCAATCCAGATTCAAATCAGATGCTACCTGCAGCCCCCTCAAAAAAGCCCAGTTTCCTCCAAATCATGCTGCTTGACATTTTTCAGATGAATAAATTATATTCTGGCTAAGTCCAATTCAAGTCACTTTACGACCAACTACTATTTAGCTCATCTTGGATGGTTTTCGCAGAGCAAAATAGATACAGTAGACTTGTTTTGATAAATAAAAAAACATTTTGATGTTACTTCAAAAGTAGGACACTGCAGTGCATCTTAAATTGATCTAAATCACATCCAATGTGCACCAAATCATTTGAGAGGAAGAGATCCACATTCACAACTCCATAACTCTCACAAAATCCACTCCTTTGCTGGAAATATGGGTTTTTGAATGCTCTGCCCTAACCACGAGCCTTGTTATTTTTATTGTGAGATTATGCAAAGCGTTAGATTTTATGTAAATTCCTGCCGCATTATACTGAATATGCCTATATTTTGTCCCCTTCGACATTAATTGCAGAAGCAGGTATTGAGAATGCCCTTGTTGGTGAAGCCATGCAACATACAAAAAAAAAAAAAAAAAAAAAGTTAAGTGTCCATGCAAAATAAACTAGAATCCTAAACAGATTTTGTGCACTGTATAGATTTCCATTATCCTGACTGACAGGGCGAGTGGGATTCCTGCAGGCCCGGGAATCACAGACTTGTTTAAACCAGTGGGAAGCAATACAGTGACCAACGGTAAGATGGCCGAACCGGTATGTGGATAAAAAAAATCTCACCCGAGCATGCCACTACACCAACAGTTGCAATCAATGACACGTTGGTCATTCCATCGTGGGTTTATCCCGGTCTAGTGCCCTATGGCAGCGTTTCTCGACCTGTTCCTCTAGGACTTCCAGACGGTCAAAATTTTGGTTCCCTCCCAGGAGCAAAAACATGGACTGTCTGGGTGTTTACAGTGATCGGTTTGAAAAAAACACTGCTCTATGGTGCCTGGGATAGGGTCCGGCACCCCACACCCCATAAACATGACTGGTTAGAGGATGGATTAATTTAATTTGTGAAGTAAATTTTGCAGACAGACTATGTCAACTAATAATCGACTAATAATCAACATCATCCGAGCAACGGGGAGCGCAGGCACATGAGCACGCTTACCGTCCAGCGCCGCCAGCGCCCGCTCGGCGTCTTTACGCGTCATGAAGGCCACAAAGCCGCGGTTGGTGACCCTCGTACGCTCGTCGTCGGTGCGCGGCCACATGATCTTCACACTTGCCAATGGCCCAAACTTGCCGAACTCTTTACAGAGCATTTCCTCATTCATCTGAAACGCATCTGCAATTAACTCATGAATTACGAAAATCTATTACCTCCACCCTTAAATAAATAATAAAAAAAGATACTGCTTCGGTGTTCAAACTAAAATGCACAAACGCAGAAATTTATCGGCGCATATCATCGGTTTCTGTTCTGCGCCACTTAAACTAAAAACAGGACTGCAGATCAAACCTCACACCAGCATCCCCACATACCTTAGGATTAATGCATCCAATATAGAGATTGGTGGTATTAGGCATTCCGGGATCATCGTCAAACACTGAGGGAAGGAGAGAAAGATGAACAATGTTCTGTGCAATATTAGTACCGTTTTACAGCAAACTGCAACAGTGCTTCACAGCGAGCTGCAGACGGGAGTCTTAGCCTTACGTGACCGTCGAGACTGTGGCAAGTCCAGATCGGAAAATCCCCCAGGGTCATTCTTCTTCCTCTTGTACCTTTCCTCCCGTTCTTCTTGTATTCTAAAAATCAAAGCGTAGACGAACAAAAAAAAAAATCACCCCTGACCTCCACGACACACTCGCTCACGAATCAGCCCCCAGTTGCTAACATGGACATCAAAAAACCGCGGCCGCCAAGTGACGTACTGCTTTAGCTCCTCTTTGAAGAGCTCAAGGTTGCTCTTCTTCTTTTCTTCGGTCTTCTTTTTCACGAGCTGAGAGCAACAGAATACAGGCAGGGGGTGAGTGACACGCGGGCAAGTGACACGCGGCTGTCAATGCGGTGGGGATCCTGTCGAAGGAGCAATGACACCTACTGGCTTCTTTTCGGGTGGCTGAGATGATAAGACATTCTGAGGCAGCGGTGCAAATTTAGTGGTTGGTCGGTAAAGTTTGCTCTTCTTCACCTCCGCAGCTTCTTCCTCTATTTGGAGGAAACAGATAAATTTAAAAAAAAATTCTCGCTGCCCAAAAGGCCCGATGCAGCTACGTGGGATCGGCTTACCTTTAGTGGCGTTGACGACCCCCCCGCGCACAAACGTCTTCACCCCGCTTCTCTCATTGCTGTCGAAAGATGCCAAAAACTCCTCAAACACCTCAGCTGCCTTCTCTTCTTCCTGTTGGAAAGAGGAAACCGGGTCATTCACACCGCTGCCTCTAACAGCATTGGATACGTTTGTTAGCCATGCGCGTCTAGTATAAAGTAAGCATGAGCATTTCATAAACCATACTACCAAGACCTACCCTGAAAAATTCTTATGAAACACAAGATAAAAGGAAAATAAATGAAATCATTGATTAAGATCCCACCATGACCACCTAGAACTGTATCAAAATGGTAAGCAATGGTCAATCTGATGTCAGATCTGATGACAAATTAGGCAGTTGAAGGTAACAGACTTGCAAAAAGAAAGTATAGTAGAACAATTAAAACTTGCCATTACTTCCATTTATATTTTTAACCTAAATTCTCTCTGAATTGGGAGTAATCACCTTTTTCTTCAATTCCTCTTGTTCTTTCTTGGTCAGGGTCCTCTTAGCGATTACGTGTTTCCCTTTTTTGTCAGCCATATTCCCACTGCAGTAGCAAAAACAATTTTTTGCACTGAAAACGCATTATGCATTTATCTGTTAAGTGCAGAAAACTTTTTAAAGCCTTTAAGCCATTCACATATTTTGTTCATTCGTGCGTTCGACTGCAGCTGCTTAACATATTAAGCAAATATACAGTTAGGACACATGCATCTCACTGCAAGGGTCAAAAAGCAGTCTTTACGTAATTTTAGTACAATATAACAACTATAACAAATACAGCAGCAGTTTCCAAGTGTCGAGCGGGCCTGATGGTCTCAGTGCCCGGCGTCACACATAAACACCTGTAGCGCTCAGGAGGTGTACATCTTAAAAACACAGACATTTAAAGAAAACCTTGAAAGGGAAAACTTAAAAATCAGAAAAGCCACAAGCAGCCCAATCACAGAGGCAAACTTGCAAAAAAAAGGGGGGGGAGACAAACCCCCACACGTAAGTCAGTGTTACAAGCACGCCTGCTAATGGTATTTTCAGCCAACGAAAGCAAACCCATCACCAGAGATGTTAGCTTAGCCCGCTATGCTAACTAATTCCGAGGCTATAATGGAAACTATGGATGCTCGAGCCCGCCTGCCACAATAGCGCACATTTACACCGCTTCATGGTAACGCGAAACCCGTCTTTTCGAGACCAGATTTCACAGAGGCTAACTGGCTAAACAGAAAGCTACGGCAGCAGCGCAGCTAGCTGGCACGGCTCTTCTGCACCGTCGTGCAAAATTAACGCCGGAGATGCCCGTCATCCGAGACACGAATTGCTTCAGCGGGCAGGCAACATATCACGCTTTGCAGAAAGTAGCAAAATACAGAGAATGCGACGTACAGAAGTGTTACCCAGAGCCGAAATTACGCACAACCGTTTGTTATTGCTCCGCCATGTTGAATTTGCTGGATGTATGAGAAGCGGGCCAGTGCCAATCGAGGAGAAGAGGAACCGCATGAAAGTCCTCTTCTGATTGGTCCGAGGCGCCCATGACGTCATCACGGAGCTCTGCTGTCAAATGGCTTCATCTGCTTTGACACTTTTCTTACTATTCTTTTTAAGGTACGCACATAGTTTAATTAATTTAAAAATGCAGTGTAACATTCAGTTGCAGCTCGATGTTTACTGAATCTTATACTACTTCAATATTGAAATAATATCCTTAGTGGTCTTCTGGACGAAAATCGGCATCTTCTTCGTATATCCTCAGACGTATTCTGCAACAGCATTGTTTTTCTATATTTTACATACTTTTTTACATTTTTGCCATACAGTAACCCTAATACACTCTAGACGCACTCGCTCCCTGTAATACTTAGCACTACCTGGGTTATAGTTCTACAAAACAATGCAGAAGTCCTGCCTGTAAAGTAAACAATTAATAGTGGAGTTGCTTACAGTATGTTTATTGGTTGCATATTAGTTACTGTGTATGTCAACTAACCGTAAGCAGGCTTTACGAACGTTGCTATTCAAGTTACACGGGCATGCGTTATTTACACCTGCTGAAAACTCAGACCAATGAAAACACGACTTGTAGATAGTTCCATATATATTAACATGGGACCCATAATGCCTCTATTGCGCAAAGGGTAATGATGTGTACGTATCTTCTCAGCCAATTATCAAACAGAACTGCTACGATTCCCACAATGCACTTCGGAAACAGGGCAGAGAGTAAACGATGGAGGCGATATTGTAAACCCAAGATGTGTGGCTGTGAGCTTTCCTTTTCATTCCCAGACAGTTATTGTGTTTAAACTTAACAGAGTGACAACGTCGAATTTCTGTTCCATATTTCATGTTAAAGTACGTTCCACGTTTTTCAGCCTTCGCTTTCTTTAACATTTTTATTTTGTCTTATCTAATTTCTTAAAAACCCTATTCTATGGCTACAGCTGGTTCTAGGCAAGCGCCATATTGGACACCTGGAGCTATTGTCTTGGAAATCGACTTGCTATCCCCAGGTCCAAACTACAGCGCACAGAAACGCCTACCGCATTAACGCTTCTTGGGGATTACTTAAGACGTGACGTTTAATTATCTAAAAATTTCTTATGCTTCGACAGCAATGACGCCTCATCAAGTTTTTCGCTGAACCTGAAACACGGCCCCGCCCTCTCAGCGGTCTTGCGCTTTGTATTTCTTATTCAAGATTCTATACAACTTGGTCACTAGGTGTCGCCTTTTTACAAATACAAATACAAATACAAAGACAGTTCAGAGTGACAAGATTTATGGAACAGAATAATATAACCTTATTAATTCCTTTGGTGAAAGTCTATTTTAGGCGACCCCATCTTGCTGTCAACGAGACGCACAGGCAATATACATGTGGGAGCAAGCTTTGGGGTCACAGCACAGGGTCAGCCCCAGCATGCAGGGTCCCCGGTAGCTGGGGGTTAATGGCCTGCTCAGGGCCCCCCTGACATCTGACTATTTGGCCGACTTTGCCGATCACAGGCGCAGAGGTTTGGCCCTCGGAGTCACACACTGCCCACACACATTAATGTGCCAACACCTGTCTGCTGCCCACCGGTCTGATTAAATCACAGTAATAAAATCACATTATTTTCCTCAATAGAAAAATCAAATCAAACATGGCCTCAACACGGGTGCTCAACACGGTACAGGTTGTACGCATGAGTAACATATTCTGCTACATAAATTTGTAAAGCCCAGTTTTCAACTGAAAGTGATTTATTTGCTTTAATCCGTTTTAAAATAAATAGATGCCTAGCATTATGGATCCTACGAGCTTATATGACAGACTCCCAAAAATCATTATTTCACCTTAGAAGTAAATATTTGAATATGGAAGACCGCATAGTTTAATGCGTTCTTGCATAAATCTGCAACACGAGTTTCCTAAGCAAGCGCTATGATTTTTGACGTTTCTGTTATATTGGAAAAAAAATCTGAGCTGGGGAGGCCTCGTTCTGTAGTTACCAACGCCCTTTTATTTAACACTGAAATATACAACGCAAGAAAAAATATAAAAGCGGATATTTTTGTGCTGTGTTTTTATTTATTTGTAACGTATTAATATGACAAATAGAACAGATACATAAATATTCTCATACTCCTCACCTTTGCATTACAGTATCCACACGGATTGAATTGAATTGAATTGAATAATGAATTAAATGCACCTGAAAACATGAAACGGTTTTGGATTTTAATTTCTTGAGAGGTATCTGTCTCAAGAGCAGAACAGCCGCTTTCCGCCGCCCTTCCAAACACCACGTTTTCCGACCATGCGCATGGGCGGGGGGGGGGAGGAAAGGAGGGAGGGTCACTGTTATTATTTTCAGAATAATTTCACACATGAAAATGGCGGCGAGTCAGGGAGGCGGAGAAGCGGCGTCGGCCTTGCATGCCCATCTGTACTGCAGCGGACCTCAATGGAACCCCGGTGTACTCCCGCATCATCAGCAGCAGCAGCATGGCCACAGCGCCAGGAGCCTGGATCGCACCCTGGAAGATGCCGTGTGCTCGGGCGCTTTGAACCTCAGCGGCAGGAAGCTCAGAGAGTACCCCCGTATGAGCTACGACCTTACGGACACCACACAAGCAGGTGAGTTTTAAAAACAGAAAGGCACGATCCCGGACCTGCATCATGCACCCAAATCCCCGTGTTACTCCGTATCAAAACAACGATACATAATAGCAATTTATACAGGGCTGTCAGTGCTCACTATTACACACGGCGCTGTGGATTTTAGTTGTGTGTCAAAGACAGAAAATTAATTCTTATTTTCTCCATTCGTGATTATGATAGAGGCTGTATTACCATCGTAGTATAATCATTTCGAGTGTAAGTGTAACTCCGGGAGTACTGTTACAACATTGCAAGGAAATGAGTTAAGGAGGTGAATGTGCTCAGTGGTGCCTGACATGTAAGCGCATGTATAGCGAATGTATTCTGCTCACATTCCCTCATAATAGCGCATAATATGTCGCTGGCAATCTATTAAAGGTGGACCCTTTGTTAATGTGCCACAGTAAAAACGGACATTTTCTTACTAAAGACTCGTTGTGGGAATGGGGTTTCTTGCTTTCGGTTTTCGGCTCCCGGCTCCCTGTTAAACTGGACTTCTGCCTTTACCCCTGGTCACTTTTACGCGCCATTATAGTAACTTATCGCATCAAATCAGCTCTATTCGGTGTTTCGTGATTTTGGAAAGGGTTGTCAGGATGGGGTTCATAGCGTTTTATGTAGGAGATTAAAAGGCAGAAGTCGAAAATTAAGGCGCTGAAATAAAAGACGTACAGTTATCATAAGATATTTTATAGCGAAGACGTCAACTATTGTATGTATGTAATGATGCACGATTTTACATAAAATACTTGAAAATGCGTAAAATTTACATTTGAAAATTTGGGGCACCTGTGCACTATGGGAATGGTGTAAACCCAACAGGATCCCTGTCCATGACCGCACCCCCAAAAGTCCAGGGGTCTGTCACGTCGAATGGCAGAATGGGCTATAGGATGACGGCAGAGAGACCCCCATTGAGCCCGGGGTGTTACATCATGGCTCTCTGGTCATTGAAAGGATCCGCTTCTTTCACGCCGGTGGGTGCAGACTGGAGGTCTCGTGCTGCCTGTCAGTGTGGTGCTTTCAAATTCATTCTGGAAATGCAGAAATACTTACAGCCTTCTCGTTGTGTCAGGGTGTTACGAGCTACTGTTTCATAAAAGCCTTCTTCCGAAGAAGAAAAAACACACATTACAAATACTGGGTGGGACTTTCACCTGAAAATTTATTTGGGAATTTATAAAAACTTTCCGGGGAAATTCCCTTTTTTTGTAATAGGTTTTGTTTATAGTTTAATAAGCCTGTGATCTAAAAACAATATTAAACAAGGTTGAAAGCCCTATAGATGGTAATCCTATAATGTGAATGAATGTAAAATCTTTGCCATATTTTTGACAATACAGCATAATGGCTTTTTTTTTGGCCGTGCCATAATGTGGCTAAATGGCTTTTTACGGCTCTGTGATCTTCATTCCTCCACCGTGATTGTATGCCTTCTGTGGAATGTTAATATATTTTGTTGCCTGAGCTTTGCTTGTTCTGAGGGGTGACATAAATGAATAGTTTTTTTTGCTGAGTCTCTCACCGAGTGTCTCAGTTATACTAATTGTATCTGTTGTATTCATCCTTCAACATGGGCTGAGATGAATCGCTGTGCGCAGGCTACCTGACAGTCCCGTACAAGCATCCAGCAATGTGGAATGTGGCAGGGTGGGGCATGATACCATAAGACCTTGCCTTTTTGGCTCAAACACGACCAGCCCTTAAAGAAGAACAAGTCAGATGTTGACTCTGTGATGGGTTTATTTTACTTTTGCTTATTTTTCTTTGCATTAAGTTGGTCGACCTCAACATGTGACGTGTTTGCCCCTTTCCCTTAACAGCACCGTGGACCCCTGTGGTCATTAGACACCTTGCTCTGTGTCATGTAGATAGGGTTGCCAACCTCAAGTGAAGGGACGAATCAAAATCACCCATATTTCGGGATGTCCCGGACGGTTGGCAACTCCACACGTAGAGCAGATCCTCACTCCTAGTCTTCTCAGATCCGTGCCTTTTCCTTTTCTACCTGAGCAGTTTAACGCTTGACTGAGCAAACAGCGTTGCTGACTAAACTTTGGTGGGAGGATCGCAGAACCTGCAGACGCTGCAGCCTTCGAGGACCCGGAGTGAAGACCTGTGCGCTGCAGTTTTAGCTTCCCCTTCCCAGATCCTCCAAGCTGTCATTCTGGGCCCCGCTGCGAGTCGCTAGTACAGCAGCCATCTTGAATAGATTTTGTCCAAAGACACAACTTATGCTCAAACTGGAATGAAAAGCGATTAAAACTATTTCTTGTAACTGTGGGTAAGAGATTAAAAAGAGTCTTAATTTAGTAGATTATAAATGGACTTGTCAAAATCTATTTTGATTGGTATTTACTATAAATAAAAGTTCGTAGAATAATATAATGCAGCCAACAGATATCTGTAATGATTGATCTCCAGGCTTCGCAAGGCATTTGCTGCAGTAAATCTTCTGCTTGGGTTTGCACTGACACAGCTTGGCTTAAAATTAGATGCTGGCTTTAATTATTAAATAAAATAGCATCTTTGTTGCAACTGTGAAAATAGGGAAGTGTGTGTATGAGAGAGACATAGGGAACTGAATCAGCAGAGCTGCTGACGCCAACGGCACCGGGGGCCCGGGGCCCGACCTCTCACCACGCAGCCTTGCTATGCATAGCTGCAATCTCACCCGCCATTCATGACTGCCTGACGACCTGTGATGTTGCTATTGTGGATGACAGCAGTTCACAGTGAGCGTTGAGTGTGTAGAGAACCATGAGCTGATGACGAGTTAATCAGCGACTGTTTGCTATTAATGCAGTTTTAGTTTGATTGTGATTGTTAAGTTCTAACTGGTATTACTAATTGATATGGAACAATACTCCTTTGAGGGTATTTGCAAAGTATTTAGAAGTAGCTAAACTGGCGACTTGCTTGTGATGTTTGACCTACTTTGACCCAGCAAACGATCTGCTAAACAAATATATGTAAATGTGAGTCAGTACATTGTTCTGCACTTGTTATGTGCAGCGTCAAGTGTGCCACCATCAAGTAAGCCTGAACATTTTACTTGCTGTGTTTCACCAAATGGGATTTTTTGGCTGTTCTGATAGACAGACAGACAGACTGACTGACTGACTCAAATGTCTGAAAAAGTATTTTTAGTTTGTCTAATGTTGGATTGATGTAGCTAACACCATTTTGCATTTCACCTATGCTTGCAGAGGTGGAAAGGTCAGGTTCAGAAAATAAATATCCAGACCAAGAGTATATTGAGTCATAGTGACTGGTTGGTTGAAAGAAAACCTTGGTCTGGATTTGTAATTTTTGGACCCGAACTTTCCACCCCTGTGTGGTTGTATCTTTAAGGTTTATGTAAACACCTTCTGTGCCATCTCGCAAGCAGCCATCTTGAATTCAACTCAATAATTACAAATGAAAAGGGAGTCATGTGACCTGTCTAACACGTTTAACATTTCAAAAGATGTTCAATATTTGGGTGATTCCAGACATGACTCACCTTGTGATCATTTGAAATTGACTCATTATTGCATCCGATTTTCACCTCCAGATAAGTTATATTAAGTGTCTAAGTCATATGATAATTATGATTGTATTTAAAATTAATTAAAACTGATTACATTGCAGGGGATTTCTTGCATTGTGAAGCCTCTGCGTTTGGTCTTCATACGCTTTCAGGCATTTTTTCCTGGCCTTCTTTGCCCCGCAGCTGAGTTTCAAGTAGCCACCAGCAAGGGAAGGGAAGTGTCTGGGCTATTTATGAAACGTAGCTTCTGTTTGAGTGGTCAGGTCTGTCACGGAAGCAGTCGCCGCTGATGAAATTCTTCGTTCAACTTCTCAATTGCCATTGTCATCTTGCATACACAAAGAGGGACAAAACAGAAACACGGACACGGTTACCTCTCGTAAAGACCCTTGAAATGAATTGGTGTCGGCACTGAAGGGCTGGTTTTGCTGAGATTATGGCTGGGATATGTAACCACGCCCCATATCTGGAGATAGCGTATCACTGATAAGACATTTGCAATTGGGGGCAGAGACCGTGTACCGTAAGATTGTAAATTATGTAGATGATTGTTGAACCTCTCTCACTTTTTTTTTTCCCCAAAGACCAGTATAGCATGGTCCAATGGCTGTTTAAAAAACTGGGTTAATTACCTGTAACTAATTGGCTTAACTGGAAGCAGAACTAATGCTATGGGTCTTGAATTTTATGCATTGCTCATGTGTCAGGCTGATATGATGTTGTGCTTCTCATACAGCAAAGATACAAGGTGTCTGTGATCGCAGCGTAAGCCCACACAAAGCTCTTCTGAAGAGCCTTGACAAATATCTGACACACTTCAGGGTCTTCGAGACTGAAGGTGTATTAATAGGAGGTTTTAAGCTAAATCCATAGCAGCACGCTTGGATATCTGTGGTATAAGTGGAACATCTTTGGCATTTAGAGGCTTTTTAACATTACTGGTGAGGCTGAAAAAGACCCTTTTTGTGGTTTGGTGCCTCTCCACCATTTGCATTTAGCAGAGCAGCGTGCATAAACCGCCAGGAACAGCACTGAGCGGTAATTATGTCTTATGCTGTCATGAGGTGGTGGTGGCACCAGTGAGAAGATCCCTTTTCACGGCGCTGACATCAGGAACATGGCAGGTGGCTGCTCGGAACAGTGTGACTGGCTGAGATTTGCATACACATAATGGGTCCCAGTCACACCACCTGCACCCCTCCCTCCCTGAAATGGACTGTGCCAAGAAGGTAAAAATCTGCCACGACATGGAGGCAGATGGGAGAAAAGGGGGCGGAGCCATGAGAGGATGAATACAACCTCAAGATAAAGGGTGGATGGGGTAGAGGATGGGAGAGTGAGGATCAAGTTGACGGGAATGGCTACGGTGGAGACTGAAGAAATAATGATAGAAAAAGGGAACGAAACGGGACCTGGATGAGGTGCGAAGAGGAAGAAGAAGGGTGTGTGAGTGGTGTCCTATCCGGTGTGTACCATGCTGTATGGCCCGGGGATTCTGGGAAAGGCTCCGCATTTGCACACGGCTGCCCGACGCTTCAGCTCCTGTAGACCAGTATAACATCGAGGGTGCGACAAGCAGGACGACCACGCGAGTACAATAATCACCACCCTGTACTGAGTGCTTCAAAAAAACAAAGGTGGTTAATAACCTAGCAGCCCAATCTCATCATTTGCGAAATCGTCGACGGGTTTGCAGTCATTCACGGTCAAGTTAGTACAAGAAACTAATTTTGTAATAGCTTGGCTGCGAGTCCCTAGAGTGCTTATTGTTGAGAAATCCCCGCTATTACGTGTGGAGTCTAGCCAAAACATTTGGCATAAAGTGTTTTGTTTAATTCTGCATGTTGTAAACCATACATATGCCTTTTGTCCTGAGGTCAGGTATAAATTCCACCAGTGTACCATGTTGCTGTGTGTCCCTGCACCTTGGCACTGCCCTGTGAGCGAGTGTGTGTGCGCTGCGAGAGCCGCTGACGTCCCGTTGAGGCTGTATCCTGCTTTTCAGCGGTGCTTCTTGGGCTGGATTCTGTTCTGCATCACTCTGATACTACAGTGGATGAACCGTTAATGAAAAAAACACAACATAATGCAATGTTATGGTGGGGCTTGGGGGGGGGTCATGTGACATATGTTGCAGATTATCCACTTCCAGTGTGAACTAAATAAAACAATGTGTTTTCTCTTTACAGTAATCTGTAGTAGCTGAATCGGTCAGGTGTGAAAACCATCTGAAAACATGCATTTTATGTATGTAAAATCCCGATCCCCTTTATACAGCAATAACATCCCTTATTGCTTTTATTAACTGCTCAAGCAGGCAGAGCCTTGTTGTTTTGATGGTGCTACTTTGATGTGTCCGCTCTGAATCAGCAGCTTCTCCGTAAAAGGCAAGAAGCCCTGCCCTGGACTCGTCTCTCAAACGGCACTTACAGAGGTGGTGTGCCGGCATGCGTGCTGCTTTTGAATGGCCTTCTAAAACCCCGGGCAGACTTCGCAGGTCCTTCGTCACTATGACAACTTAACTGCAGGCTGCTACATTCCCAACGGGCCAAATGATGAAGATAATTGTTTAAACAATCAGCCTCCAGCCAAAAAAACTCCCTGGTATGATGCCACAATTTGTAACCAGCGCTATGCATTGATATATTTACAATTTTACATTTTATTTTTCAAAACCTGAATACTGAAGTTTTTTTTTTGACTGCAGTTTTATTGATATTTACTACAAACGTATGCAGATTTTTTTTTAGTACTTTTCCTTGTGTTTTCAAAAGGAAATTCCATCCATCCATCTTCAACTGTTTATCCATTACAAGGTCACTGGTGGGGGGTCTGGAGCCTATTCCAGGTGGCACGGGGTACTAGGCAGGGGTACACCCTGTAAGAAATGCCAGCCCTTTGCAGGGTACACATTATAATTTGCCTCCAAATGCCCTTACAGCTAGCACTATAAATGATCTGGCTGACAGTTGGCTGCACTCCTCAGCTATGCACTGCCACAGTTCTTCAGTGTTTGACGGATGCCTCTGACAGGTTGATTCCAGGTCTTGCTCCGTGTTGTCAGTGGCATTCGGATCAGAATTCGTCACTGCTGTTCCAGAACAGTCTAGCGTTTCTCAGTGAGCCATTATTTCGGTTTCATTTTGATGTCCTGCTGAAGGATACACAGCATTCTGTGGTGATCTAGGCTCTGATCTCCATGACCTTAACCTGAATGAGAGTCACAGTGAGCCTGGCACAGAGCTGGTTGCCAGTCCGTCACAGGGCACACGAAAACCAAGGGCCATTTAGGAACAGCAATTCAGACGAAAGATTTTATCGTGGGAGGTAATTTGGAGAGCATGCATACTCAGAACTGAGGCAAGGATTGTACCCCAGCCCTGGATACAGGAGGCCACAGCACTGCAGCGATGAGCGTTTCATTGTGCTTCTTGCTTTGATAGTAGATTATAATGGTATTGTCAGACGGGAGCAGGGCATGGGCATCCA
Source organism: Mormyrus proboscirostris (assembly GCA_026779585.1). Classification (NCBI taxonomy): domain Eukaryota; kingdom Metazoa; phylum Chordata; class Actinopteri; order Osteoglossiformes; family Mormyridae; genus Mormyrus; species Mormyrus proboscirostris. Next base: position 2,223,937 of record JAODKF010000002.1, read on the forward strand.
AGGCCGGGGCAGAGTCATGTGACTGTCCTCTTGCCCATTTTTAGTGCTATAGCACAGTCTTCTGATTTCTGTCTCTGCTCCAGGCTGCCAGGCTTTGTTACACTTCCCCAAATTTTACATCAGTTTTGTGCCTCTGAGTTCTTCCGCACTGCCGGTGCTGTCACTTGTTCTCCTTTCATCCCTTGCTCCCTGTTCCATCCTTCCATTTCTGTGTCACGTGGAGCTATATGTGTTACACACAGGTACTCCATTGCTCGAGGCAACAGAACAATCTAACAATTCCTGTTCCCCTGTCATGGTACGGAAGGAATTCTTTTCTTGAAGATTTTATTTGCTTGTTTTGGACTGATTTTTATTGCTAAAGACCATTTAGCTAAATTAATGTCTAATTTTACTTCATGTCCGTTGACGATTTTCATAGAAAAATGTTGGTTTTATTAACCAGACAAATCACTCCACCAAATAAGAACGGCCATGCACCACCACCCACAGAATCGAGAAAGAGCTATCAGTCTGTCAATCCTTTCCGTGTCCGGGCCG
>JAODKF010000002.1:2224576-2239224 GCA_026779585.1 Mormyrus proboscirostris
GTTTGCATGTATTAGCTCTAGAATTGCCACAGTTATCCAAGTAACGGTTGGAGCGATCAAAGGAACCATAACTGATTCAAAGGTTTGTGAGAAGTTCATTGACACTGTGCTTCTCTTGGGCTCTTCTGGGGTCTCTGACTCTCTGCTGTGGTTTTCTGCTTTCCTGATGAACATTCTTTCGGAGTCAACCTTTCAATTTTTGCAATTTGTGCAGCCTTTTTCCCATCAATTTTAAAGATCTTTTAATGAAATCTTTGTTCAGTTTTCTTCTTATACACATCCTGGGGGCTTCGCAGCAATTGCATGGGCTTCTGATGTTTTTGGGACATTTCTGGAGGTCCCCTGACTGCTTTCAGGTAAATTTCTGCTTCTGCTTGAGTAGGCTACTCTTGTGGACTCCTCAGGGCTATGGAATTCCAGAACCAAAACAGTAGAACTCACTGAATTTGACCAAACATTGAAATCATTTCTCAAAACAGAAATCCGAATAATAAACATTATGGATATTTTTATTGCAGTACCTGGGTGAAAAGCGTATCAAATGCTATAGTGAATCTGAGTCTGTCCGAGCCACGCTGTCAGAAATTTAATGGAAAAAAAAACGCAATGAATGAATATCTCTTCAGCAGCATGTTATTATGCGAAATCAGTAGCTTGTGTTCTCTTTTATAGAAGATCATCTTATAAGAACTGATAATAGTTGTTACAGGCTGAGTGAATGGAGAATCAATTTAAAATGCCTTTAGGAAAGATCAGTATATTTAAGGATGACTCCAATTAAATGTAGAATATTAAACAGTTTTAAAGATAATATATAGTAATGGATTGATGCATTTTTTTCACAAGTAGATGGATGTGTCCATTTTAAATTAATACAGATTTGGCCTGGGCAATTGAACAGCTTTGCTCTTGTTGCACTGCTCTGTGCGCTCTGCTTAATAAAGTCATTGGCTTGTGTTCACATCCGTTTAGGTTAGTGTAACACATGAAGGATGTGCTTTGAATAAGTGTTGATACAATGCTATTCAGTCTACCTTGGGTTAAGATGGGTTTGACTGTGAAATATCTTTGTTAAGACAAGGAATTGTTAAAATACCCATACAGCCTTTATTTTATGTCTTTGTACACTCAGTCTGTCAAAGGTTTTTCTCGCTGAGTTGCCAGATATGGTCAAAAATGTAATTCTGTTTTGGAAAGCATTTGGAATGCAAATAATAAGACTGACATATACATGGTTGGGGGATTATGGGCCGCGCAGTGAAAAAGAAACCGTGATCTTGTTAGGCTAGGCGATGGAGCATACACGTGGGTGGGTCGGTGGGTGTTCTCCTGATTTGAATTTTGGGCATGTAGCATGTTTTTTTGCCTTTTTATTTTGTCATGGATGACAGGCCTATTGCTTGGGTGATTCAGAAGGATGGGAGGGAACGTCACACGGCATCACTGAACACAAGCTTTCAGAGAGCTGTCTCCCGGTGCCCCGAACATGAAATGGTTAGACATATAAAATTCAGCCTGTGTTTCCCGTCCGTGTCTCATTAACAGGGAATGCCGGTCCTGAGATAAATCCATTCTTTCATTGCTCAAAAGAATAGATTGCGATTCTGATCTGCTGCACCATCTCTGGGCTGCTTTGGGATTATGTAATGTTCCCAGGAATAACATAATGAATCGTTAGGATCTCTCTTCGTTAGGAGACATGATGCCGTAACAGGTTATGATCTAGGTACTTCTACTACAGTTTTACTGTATATTATGAATATGCAGAACTAAAATACAGACCTTTCAGCTATTTTGCTGCTGCATATCTATCCCGGAAAGCCAGTATGATAGCAATTTTCCCGTTAAGCCAGTAGATATTTTTCCATTCGCTAAATTTTGATTTATATTTGTGATCAGCGTTATTTAGTGCGGTGGACTGAGGAGGTGAAAGTATTTTCAGCAGATCTGCTTTCAGTTTAGAGGAGGAATGAATGTTTGGCTGAGATGTTGATGTGAAGGAGGCTGCGAAGTGGGACCTCGGACAGCATAACGCAGTTGGACCATGAAGTGGTAGTTCGATCGATAATCTGCCCAGTAGTATCAGACACTTAGATTGTGTTACTGGTTCTTCCGTCTGCAGAGAATGGGTTCGTACTCAGAGCGAGAGAGAGCCCAGCTGCACATTAAATGTCTTTGTACTTGCTCCTTTGCCAGCTGTCCTCTGTGTTAAAGTTTCAGCAGATAGGCCTGAGGTACAATATAACCACACTGTTGTGTCGCTGTGTATGTATTGGTGTGTATGTATTGGTGTGTATGTATATGCATGTGAGCGTTTGCATATTTTGGTCACAAACACGATTATAGAGTATCAGTAAGACTCAGGGTTAGAATCTCACCTGATATTAAATGCTTTCATTATGAGCTTTGCCAAAATACCATCCCCCATCACCTTGGCTTTTGTTGTGTTTTGTTACTACTTGGAACAGTATGTTAGTTTGGTTGAATAGATTTTCTATGTCTTTGTTGGAGCTCTTATCAAGACTGGACTTTAATTCTGCTTCTCGGCTGCTCTCCCGAGACCCTCGCGTTTGTGCCGTGTCGGTCCTCATGGACAGTCACGCATTGTGTTTATTTCCTGAAAACCACGACTCCTTGGTTCAATAAACAGCCGTAGTGAATGTCCTTTTATTGTAATTTGGATTACAGTACATTTAAATCCTGACGGACTAGCTGCCCTGGAGATATTTCACGTGAACTGTACTTTATAGTTTTGCTAAATTTGTGGGAGAATTGCAGCCCTTGCAGGGCACCCGCAACCTTCTGCCACATGCTATCAGGGATAGGCTCCAGACTCAGCCCAGAGCCCTGAACTTCTATAAGTGCTTATGAGAGACAGAAGAAGGAATTGGATTGTGTGAATCACTGAGTTCGTTTGCACAAACAGTCGGTCAAAGACTTTCATCTTGCCCTTACAATGCATTCATCATTTTAATGTGCCTTCACCTGATTTTAGTGTACCGGAATCCTAATTAATAGGAAGAAAACCATACTAAGGAAACTGTCTCCTTCCCGAGCCGTAGGGAGGGGTGGATGGGACTTTGTTCCCCACGGCAGAGAAGGTGTTCACTATGCTTTTCTCCATGCCTAATTAGAGTTAAGATATTTTTCCAGAGGCTCTCTTTCAGCTTCCATTCTACTTCAAAGAACGTTTTTGACGTGCTGGTTTGAGATACTTGGGGATAACAGGTAATGACAAAGCGACTTTAATTAATAATCCCTCACTCGGCACAAGCAAACAGACTCTTTAAATGGTTCCTCATTGGCTGAAAATGAACTTGCTTGAGTTTCAGGCATGACTGTTTGAAACAGGCCCCACAGCACATCAGTGTTCCTTCCTGAAGTTGTGCACATACGTAGGAAGACTGTTTGCCCCTAGTTTACAATTTCATGTGCTACTTTGCAGTCTGGCTTTTTGCAAGTCGTTTTTGAGAACATTAACGTACAACATTCTTTCCTTTTTCCATTTTTCCACTACAGATACTTTGGATACTGCTTCTGTTGTTCTGTAACTGCCCATGTCTTTTTGTTCTGTCCCAAAGGAGTAATTCTTCTGATAATAATTCTCTTAATAATTGGATTGAAACTATTTTCATCTGTGTATTGAAAATTATTTCCTCTTATCAATGAAGACATTGCCCAGCACTACTGCCCTTAAGAATGATCTCATTTTGAAGGGTCTTACACACTCTCTTATTCTTACATGATTCCTGTAATCTTTGCAGCTGAACATGGAGGTATCTTTGCATATTCAGATGGGATATTGTCTGACGATTTACAGTCATGTAAAGTTGTTTTCTAGGGGTTTGGATGTACCGTTTGCAACTGTAATGCTTAATCGGGATTTCTTTATTATGTATGAATCTGTGATAAACTCAACCCAATACAATCTGAAACGCATAAATGTTTTAGAAAAGTAAATATAGCCCATATAATGGCATCTCCTGTCAATAATAGTGAGTCCAGAGCAGGGGCTGGTCTTACTGCAGTGAGAGGATTAGGCAGCTTGGACAGGCTCACCATGGGAGTGTTTACTCCTAGGGTTTTGCATGACCTCCCTGCCCCTTTTACGGTTCCGAACTTGCATGTGCTATGTTGGCGATGGTGCAATGAGCCTATTGAGCCAAGCCTTCTCATCTCTGTCCAAAGAGACTCTGAATTGCTGGGAAATTTCAGCGATCAGGGGGATTGGCAGACGGTGTGCTGTGCTCTTGAATTTAGTGGAATAGCAGTAGCTATTCCTTTTTTCATAAAATGACAGTTTTTGTCTTGAATAAAGCAGACTAATCATAATCTGCATAGACTGGAGGTTGTCATGCACAAATGGATTCCCTTAGTCTCTCTAAAAAATTAAGAATTCTGACTCAAAAGTTTTACATAAACCAATAATGCTAAACTAATGATAATGATAAAATAAAATAAGAAATATTTCCTAAATTCAGTTCTAAATGTATGCGCTATATAAAAGGACAACTGTGGCAACACGGTGACGCCCGGGTTCGAGTCTCCACCGTGGCTCCATGTGTGTGTGAGTTTGCATGTTCTCCCTGTGTTGTCGTGGGGTTTCCTCCAGGTACCCCAGTTCCCCCCCCCCCCCACAGTCCAAAAACATGCTGAGGCTAATTGGAATTACCAGTGCCCAAAGGTCTGCAGGTTGGCACCAGTTTCTGTTTTTTAAGATCAACCGTGGGAAGAACAAGTCAGTGAAGAACAGGAAAAACTGCAGAGTTTTGGTGAAGTACGGTGGCTGTATTAAGTGCCAGTAAATGACTGAAGTGCATTGGTAGATAAACATCCTATGTGTTTTCTCTCATTTGCTCCATTCTCAGATCTTTCCAAGAACAGGTTTTCGGAAATTCCTCCAGAAGTCTGCCTCTTCGCCCCTCTCGAGTCGCTGAACCTGTACCACAATTGCATCAAGGGAATCCCAAAGGCCATCATCAATCTTCAGATGCTGACATACTTGAACATCAGGTGAGGTCCTGCTGTTTTTTTTTTTTCTTCAAAGCAATTTTTGCTTGCACCGGCAAGTCTAGGATTTCTTTTAGACTGGGGTGCATTAGAGGGGGCTTTAGTCATACAATGAAGCCAGCCTTTTCAGCCAATAATATTTTTTTAATTTTGTGAGTGACAGGGGAGCAGGCCAATCAGTTCTCAGCTGGGGCCAGCGCCCCTTTCACCCCACCCTTGTATGTACCCCTATTTACATATTATAAACCATCTTAGGAAAAGAGATCAGCAGACTTAAGGACTCTGTAAGTGATGTTTCAGACTACAAAACTCCTAATATTATGCTGTTGCCGAAGGCTACTGTAAAAGGAGCTCAAAATAGAGGCTTTTGGGTATTTTTCTTCGAGGAGCTGCCAAGCTATCATCTTGTGTTGATTTTAGCTGCTCGGTTTCTCTGTGGAAGGTCGGTGTCACATTCTTCCTCTAAAAACTATAAACACCGGCGCAAGGGGAATAGAAACGGTAGGGAGGACCTGACACTGATTTTTAGAGGGAGTGGATGAAATCAGCAGAGCGGCATGTCAGCTGTGGTATTGTGTAGTCTGATTTTGATGAGTGCCTCTCTTCTTCCGCATTTTAGTTCCACATTCTGCCACATGACTGAGTTAATGCAGAAACGTTGCATTTCTAATGGGAGATGACTGCAGGTTGACAGAAGCAAACAATGTGGGAGAGGCCCTGTACACTGTCCCTTCATGTCTGCTGCTGTCATGGGCTCCGCGCCAAAAATACCCTGATGTTTTATTTATTTATTTTTGTCTTTAGTATTGTTCTCACACTCTCTCGCTTTCAAAGCACTGTTACTGATACACATCTCCTCAAATCTAATGTCTGTCTAATTTCCTTATTTGCCAAGCCTGTTTCAGATAAAATGAAATTTTAAATTAAAAGCAGTTTTTTTTCCTCGTTATTTTCAGTCGAAACCTACTGTCAGCGCTGCCCAAGTACTTGTTTGACCTGCCACTCAAAGTGTTGGTCGTGAGCAACAACAAGCTGATGTCTGTACCTGAGGAGATCGGGAAATCCACTCACCTTATGCAGCTGGTGAGTGGGTCAATACCCCTGAAAACAGTTTGCTCTTGTCTTGCCTCTTCTTGTCTTTTGCACTAATTTTTTCACGAGCGTACATGTTACAGGCTGCCAGCGTCTGCATGCCTGTGAGACCGTCTGTGCGTATATTTCATACCTATTGATTGGACCGGTGCTGTTGTTGACAGTGACTTACATAATTTATTGGCTTAGTGGAAGCATTGGCTCACAGATTTCTCCCATTAGTTTGACACAGATTTTATACGTTTCCAGCTGGATATATCCTGAAGGTACTTTCCCAAAGGTGGTTTCTGAACCGCTAAGTGACACTGTGAAAGAATGCCCCTGTTTGCATGTGTATGAGGAAGGACCTGCAGTTGTCCTCCTGTTTCCTGTTTTCAGGACATCAGCTGTAATGAGATCCAGGCCCTCCCTTCTCAGATGGGAAACCTCCAGTCCTTACGGGAACTCAACGTCCGCAGAAATTGCCTGCATTCTCTGCCAGAAGGTGTGGAAATCGATCCCCGTGTCTCCCCATCCCTGTACTATTTATTTACTTTGTTCACTTTGTAGATGCTTAGTTGTCTGTCACATCTGTTGTTGGCAATTGACTTATTTTTTGTAAACTATATACATTTAGACAGCTGGATTTTGCTGAACCTGCTGTATGTTATCTAAGGAAACAACGTCTGGAATTAAGTGGCCCAAAGTCCAGTTCTCTTAAGTCCCTGGCCCTAGGTAACTTCTTGCATGCAGGACAGAGAAGAGATTCCCTGCTTTTTATTTAAGTATACACACACACATACAGACACATGCTTGTATTCATATCCTTGTGAGGACCATCCATTCATTTCTGTTGGCAAAACCTTAATCCCAAGAATGACAATCTTAATAAACCTTTATAAAACTGAGTTTCCCTTTGTGGGGGCTGAAAAATTGTCTCATGCACACAAGTAGAGCATGATGTTCACAACACAAGGATCCTGGGTTCAGATCCCAGGCAACACACATAAATTGCAACCCTTCTGTCTACTGTGCATCCCTTTGGATTAACGCGTGAGATGAATGAATAATTGTGTTTTTTTTTGCCTCATTGCTTTGTGTCCCCCTATGGCTGTGAGCCGTCTGCATGACAAAGCCTCAGGCTGTCCATGTCCCCCATACCAGGCCTGGCACACCTGCCGCTCACCATCCTGGACTTCTCCTGCAACAGCATCACCGAGATCCCACCCGCCTTCCGGAATCTCAGGCATCTTCAGCTTCTTGTTCTGGACAACAATCCCCTGCAGTCTCCACCTGCTCAGGTGTGTTTGTGTCCCACACTCTGGTAAAAATGAACAGCAGGACTGTAAAGGTGTGAGCTTCCTTCCAAACAATAACAGCTAGACGCAGCGTAGCAAACAAATGAACTAATAAATGAGCCACTATTCTAGATTCTCCAGGCTTTTTGTCCAAATGAAAAGGTGATAGTCTTTAATGTGAAATATACTAGAAGTATGAAACTGCATGTTAATGACACCCAACCTAGTCATACTCCTAGTCATAGCCATACTTCTGAATTTTAATTAATTTTGTTAATACTACAATATTGATAACCTTAAAATCCATATAATGTGAATTCTATCTTGACATACTTCATTTTAGCGTTCTGTCTGGTCGAGCCTCTGAGCGATAGCTCTCCATTGCCCCCTTGAGGGGACCATCTGCTCCTGCATGTGTCCCTTAAGGCCAGTTTGTACGCCACTTGTCTGCGTGCGGTTTTGGTTGCAGACAAGGTGACGTGACATAAATTTTGTCATCAGAGGTCGGTGCGTGTGTAGCTCCGAATTTTATGTCTAGTGGAAACCTCGACTGCAGCCAAACGTGCAAATTTATTTGGTTAGGTATTTCCAGTAGGTGGCAGTGCTGACTGTCACAGATCAGTAGTCAACGACAGAAGAGTAGAGGAAGAATAGGTGTTGGTGTAGTACTTATGGTGAGCAGCTGTATGAGGAGGGTCGTAGGTACCCACATAATTTTTCATACTCTCCAGGCATACTCAGGTATGCGGTATTTTTAAAAAGCAGCACTATACTTGCATTTTGAAATCTTGGAAATAAAGTTCACCGAGGGAGTAGGTGGAGATCTGGCTAATTTTGTTGTAAGGATTTCAAAACACCGTGGTACGCCTTATTACCATAATACCACCCAAGCCTTGACTAGTAACTCGTGCTGTTAAAAACAAGTGCTCATAAAAACTTCACTACACTGCTTGTATTTGTGTTTGTACATTTGCCCTCTGCTGGTCTGGTGGAAAAATCACCGCTGTATGCATGCGCCAACTGTAACCATCCGCAGCCAAGTGTAGTAAGAATACAAGCTGCCGCTCACACGCGGAAAGTGAAGCGTGAATTAGGCTGCAGTCACGCTCCACAGTCCTCCTGTAACTGATGACGATCCTGTTGAAGAATGCCATCCAGGGGGCACCTGCAGCCTGATTCCTCTTGCTCGTCAGCGTCTGTCTGTCTGAGTCTGACTGCAGCCGTCTCCTTCCTTTCAGATCTGTCTAAAAGGCAAGGTGCACATCTTCAAGTACCTGCAGACGCAGAGCGGGAGAGGCGAGAAGAAGCCCGACAGCCTGGAGCTGGCGTCACTGAGCAAACGTAGCCTCCCTCCACCTCTGACAGGCAGGTATGACCTAGGAGCCCTCCAGAGTCTGCCCTATTCGGGGCAAGTGACACCACGGCTAAGGGCTGTCAAGGAAATCAGAGCTAATTCAGCTGGAATCGTTGCTGTAATGAATATTACAAACTCCATAAACCTTGAGGCCGCAGAATGTTTTCGATTCAGCAGATCCACATGAGGGTAAAAAAATGTATTGCAGAGAAAAGTTGAGCCATATTAAACAATATGACAGCTCTTTTAAAATTAATGTTACTCTTTATTAACAGCTAATATCAGTTAAATGCTAGCAGTGTCACAGCCAGGGAAGCCAACAATTTACACGACACTCAGGGATGCGCGCTAAACACACGCTTTTTCACTCTCACACTCACACGATCTCCAATCTAGATTATGGTGAATCAAAACACTCGTCACAAAGTAACATATTTGGCGCCATCTCTTCCCTTTCTTTGTCTAGACCCTGAGTATAAGACAACACCACTTTTTCAGACGTATTTTAAGAAAAATAAAACCCATCTTATATTTGGGCCAACACGGCACAATGAGGATAACTTCAAGGAAGCCCATCCCTGTCTGCAGAATGATCATAGTGACACATAGCGTCCTGTTGGTGCGTCATACTGGTTGAATGTTAGATTAGCTTAGTGACGTAAAGCATGAGATAAACAAAATTCTGTATACCAGCAACTGTCAAGATTTCATACTACGATAAGGTATGAGTCAGAAAGCTGCAGTGCTTACAGTAAATCAGTCTGGTATCTACTTTAAGTTCTGGAAATGTGCTGGGTAACAGACAGGGGGCAGCATGTGGCTCAGTGGGCTAAGCCGGTGTGCCTGTGATCACACCACGCCAGTGTTGTTTGCAGGGTGAATATGGCCTTATTTCTTGTTCTTTTCAGTACGGAAGATTTTTACCCCAGTAAAAGTCACGGACCAGATTCGGGCATCGGGAGCGAAAGTGGGGACAAGAGACTTTCTGCAGCAGAGGTATGTACAGATCCTGACGCCAATGCTCACTCAGTCACCGAAAGAGAGTCAGCCTTGGTCCCGTTGGTCTGTGTCCAGTGGCACAAGTGCTGTCCCTCAAACATCACTATGGTCACAAAGGCTCCTAGTATGAGAGCGCGAGTCAAAAAAATACCTGGAAATGTTTATATAGGTATTCATAAAGAGCTTTGGGTTAGCTGCTTTGGAATGGCTGGCTTGTAATCATCAAATTGGATGGAACTAATCTAGTGCTTACAGGTATGTGAGCAAGAGTTTGTCTCTTTGGTGTGTGCCAACTGCTTGCACCTGCTGCATGTTTGCATATCCATTCTCGCCCGAGCGAGTGACGTAGCCTCGTTGGAACTGATCATCGAAAATGTCTGGCACACGTTGAATTGTTTTCCTGTGGTCGAGACTCGATTCCTAGGAACAGGGCTGGTCTCACATTTCTTTCATGCCCCTCGAGTCTTGCCTATTTAGGGATGCTTGACAGATCCTTTGAAGAACAAACATGATTCACTGGTAAGATTAAATGGTGTTTCTGGGAAAGAATTGGCAAATTTGCTAGAATCACACTCATCCCAGAAGTAACCTGAAACTTTCAAAGTCCAATCTAAAGATCTGAGGATTTCCAAAGGGCATTCCCTGACCATAGTTTGAACTCTTTAGCATTGAAACTGGTGAGATCTCTATTACACAGTAATGCAGTGGTGCTATTAGGTGAATATATCTGTTACGTACTGTTCGTAAAGATAATGTTTACATCGTATTTGTGTGTAGCAGATTTATTGAAAATCCCCGTATAGTTATGTCTTCTTGTCTGTCAGAGAGAGAGGGGAGTTCATGCTGAAGCCTTTACTGGAGCTCTTTTCTCCGCTTCAGCCGTCCGATGACGACACGGTCAGCCTCCACTCGCAGGTGTCGGAGACGCCACGGGAGCTGACGCGGGCTGAGGCCTACACGCCGAGCGCCAAGCACAACTCGAGTAAAAGACCACGGCAGCAGACACATGCACAAGAACATAACGGGACACACTGACTGGAAAGATTCTCGTAACTGAATGCATGTGTCCTAAGCAGTATGTCTGGGAGTTGAGCACCGTCTTCCACTGAAATCTGATAATATTAATCCTGGGAGATACAAAAGTGAAACTTGGTTTTGCATAAACTGCCTTTGTTAATAGTTATGACCCGTGTCCAGATTTCCACCCCTACCATGTTTACCCGCATCTTTGATTTCTTTTCATTGCCCTGAATGCTCTTCCCCAGTGTGCCAGCTCACGCTCACCTTGGGAAGCCACACTTACACGTCGACTCCACGAATTTAAGTTCCCAGAAGACTGAGTAGCAAACTGGAGTAGCAACCTGGCTATGAATTTGTGTCTGGTGAAGGACAACTAAAACAGCTCCTTCGGCAAAAAACACCACTTTTTGTTTCTCCACAGATCGGGAGTCCAGCGACTTTGCGGATCTCATGGCGGAGGAGGAGCTGGCGCTGATGGAGGGGGACACACACCACAACACCAGCTATGTGGCTTGCTTGAAGGTTAGGGGCTAAACTAGGCCAACTGTACTCCTAAGCAAACAACACCAATGGAGTAAAGCACACCGACAGCTCTTGAGCCGGCCGGATCTAGGGTGTGGAGCTCAGATATTCGGGGGGGGGGGGAGGGTACTGAAAGTCGAGATGTTGTTGTTCCTCACCATCAACAGGAGTCGGCTGTGGTGGACTGGGCATCTATCTAGACTGCCTCCTAGCAGACTCCCTGGGGAGGTGTTTCAGGCACGTCCAACCGGGAGGAGGCCCTTGATATTATATCTCTTATTATATATCAAAATGTCCCCAAAATGCGGTAAAACCTGAAACTTCCTTACTTTTGGAGACACTTCTTCAAGTCCCCATTTGGATAACCTCAATTTTATAAAAATCTGTGAATGCAATCAAAGTAAAAATGCCAAAAGTCTTGTATTTTGCTTGGTTACTTATGGTTAAGGTTAGAGGGATAGAGTTATCATAGTTAGGATTAGGGTTATGTCCATAGAAATGAATGGACAGCCCCCAAAAAAAATGAAAATGCAAAAGCTCTTGTAGTTTGTTTGGTTACTTGTGGTTATGGTTAGGGCTGTGTAGGGGTTACGGTTGTCATAGTTAGCATTAGCATTTTTCCCATAGAAGTGGTTGATGTTATTAACCGTGTCAACAGAATTTAAGCGTAATGGACTATCATAAGTTAAATCCCTTTATCTAGCACCATGGAAAGCAAAACATGGTCAGAGTACCCTGCTGGGAGGGATTACATGGTTGGAATTATCAGACAGAAGAAGCACAATGGAGTGCCCAGAGCATGTTGATGATTTTCTGCTATGTGAGAACATTAGCATAACAGGCTAGGGTTAGCGCTGAACATGTTCTTTTCTTCAGGAGCTCGAGAGGGTGCTTCAGAGTGAAGACGATGACCTTAAAGAAGAACTTGGGTGAGTGAGCCGCCCTTGTCCATAGCGGGCGCCGGTGTTTCTTCGGGTGCAGAGGATTGTGGGTGAACGTGCCACTCCTCCCTTTTTAGTTCAGAGAAGGAGCAAGTTTCAGAAGATGAGGAGAAGGTGGAGGACCTTATGGAAATCACTGACCTAAGCAGCATGGCGGATGAGCTCCTGGAGCAGGAGCAGCAGCAGCAGCACAGGTGTGCTCCTGAGGCCTGAGGCCATCTCCGCGTTCTCACACTGACGTTCTCACGCTGACGTTCTCACGCTGACGTTCTCATTAATGTTTGAACGTTGGCTGTTCCACTACATGGAAATGAACACCAATTTACATCTGAGAATAATCAGTTTATCAACAGGGCAATTTTGCACTAAGATAAGATAGAACCTGTTGATTCCCAGCTTTACAAAGAAAAATCCCTGTACAACAGTTCCACCAAATAAACAGCAACAGGCCACTGGGACATGAGCACAGGTCACTGTTACACTGTTACAGCAGAACATAGTGGAAGGATGGACAATCCACACTGACAATTCACTACAATTCATAATGCACTATAATGGTCAGTATAAGAATTAAAGATGCTTTGTACACATTATGAAGGTATTTATAGTGCATTATAGATGACAGCTTCACTGAGTATTCATAATGTATAATAGACATGGTTATAATGTGTTATGCCTTTTTATAAATAATTATAATGGTGTTTATACTTCATGAATGCATTATACTGCATTATGAAGGTATCTATAATGCATTATAAATTACTTCTATAAGTGTTACCAGAAGAACTAGCTGAAAACCAATATCTGAAGTTTTACATCCTACAAACAAAACTCAGTTCTCTTAAATATTGAACACTTAAAATAGAAATGCGTGAGGTCTTGATATGCTGTCGTTTTGACCGAAGTGCGATGACAAAGATCAGTTCACTGATGGCTCAGTTAACTGGAATAGTGCAGTGAAATTCAATGATTATGTTAGCTTCATTTAAGCCATCAGTGTGGCGCCTCTGAGTGGAGAAGTCTGTTTACAGTGGCCCTAAAGCAGGCAGAGGTTTCTAGAAAAGGAAGTTCGAAATATTGAATGGGAGGTGTTGTATCAGACAGTTATTGACTCAGGGCTCTGATTGGAATGAAAATGAATGAGAATAATGCCTTTACTGTTTGAGGTCCATTATTTTCATTTGCAAACAGCTGATCTCTTAATGGTTTGTTTTGCGCTTCACTACTTTCAAAACCCCCAGCTATTTTCCTGTTTTTATTTTCTCTTTCCCTCTACGTCTCTCGGCTCATCTTGGAGTGCCTGGTTTTGTGGTTTCTGCACGGCATGTAAAACTGAGTCATCACTTCCTAAGAGCTCTGTGTTAGCGCCCTTCTGGGGGAACAGGCGGCGACATTCTCAAATCAGCCACAATACTTCCACTGTGGTTATCTGCTGAGAGACGACACTGACATGCATGGAAAGTGTTGCGACTCTGAATTTGACTCACATTTGATCTGCAGGTTCCTCAGCCATTCTGAAAACGGCACGTATTCCAGGCGAAGGCCACCCCCTGGAGCCTTCCGAAGGTATCCCGTCATTCTGGCGTTTTCCCTGTTTGCCAGGAGGCAGCTGTTTTAACAGCTTGCTTTGGTGTTTCGGTTCACCTCCGGTGTTGGTGTCAAAGGTTCTACTTTAAAAAGAAGTCATCAGACGACATTTACTTGAAGCTGCGTTTATTCACTTAGCAGATGCCTTTTCCCAAATAGGCATACAGACAAGGAAGATAATACATGATGAACTTGATACAGATATAAGGTATAATTGCACCCAGAGGTCTAGTTTCAACCAACCACTTGAGTATAAAGAGTCACAGTCACAGAGTACTCAACTGGTTGGTTAAAACAAAGTCTTGGTCTGTATTTGTACTCTGGACCTGAAATCTCCACCTTTGACTGCAGCTAAGCTGAGCTTCCGTTGAGGGATCATTACCAAGTACAAGTTAGTTGAAGCAAGATCTATGCAATACAGTGCAACAATACAAGATGGTGAAAGAAGAGCGATTTAGATCAAACATCACAAGGACTAGGTTCTTACTGGAGAAGTGATAAAACAGCCACTTAAACTATAAGATGCCTAGTAAAAGCTGAATGTGCTAGTTTCTTTTTGAAATTCGGTGCACAGATTTTATTTCCACTCATGCTGAAAACTTGGCATATACCGTCACTGACAGCATATACCATCACTGACAGCATATACCGTCACTGACAGCGTGTACCGTCACTAACAGCGTGTACCATCAATGACAGCGTGTACCGTCACTGACAGCATGTACCGTCACTGACAGCATGTACCATCACTAACAGCGTGTACCATCAATGACAGCATGTACCATCACTGACAGCGTGTACCATCACTGACAGCATGTACCATCACTAACAGCGTGTACCGTCACT
>JAODKF010000002.1:2261676-2274048 GCA_026779585.1 Mormyrus proboscirostris
TAATATAATATAATATAATATAATGAATAAGCCTACATGACAGGATTAATT
The DNA here is from genome assembly GCA_026779585.1 of Mormyrus proboscirostris. Lineage (NCBI taxonomy): Eukaryota > Metazoa > Chordata > Actinopteri > Osteoglossiformes > Mormyridae > Mormyrus > Mormyrus proboscirostris. The sequence continues at coordinate 2,261,728 of JAODKF010000002.1, forward strand.
GTCTGATCACCCTAGCCGCACCCTTCCCCCAGTTACTATATGTTTCCTAGAAATGATGCGTTTAATGCTGAGAACTTGCATGGGGACCCAAACCGACCCAATATTGTATTATACAGCCAGAGACACCTGCTGCAACATGAGTTTGCATCATATGAGTTTTTATTGTGTTATTTAACTAGTTTACGTTTTACTTTCTTTCCCGCTGCCATAGCTATAACATTTGTGGCGGTTTTCTGTTAATGGTGCGGCAGCTGTAATGAGCTGCCGTTCTGAGACTAACAATGCCCGCTTTGTTTTTCAAATACAAGGTAAAGACTGACATTGCAGGATTTAAAGTTGCATAGCAGCCAGTTCCCTGTCATCTGCCTTCTGAATGTCACCCATTTATGGATAGTGAACTTTCAGGGAACTTATTCTGTCTAAAATCTGCACTTGATTGCATTTATGTTGCATTGTGTAGTTATGGCCATTATCTTCCTGTCATTCTTTGTGTGACTAATTCTGCACTGCACTAGAGGCTCTGACATAAAGACATCAACTCTGGTGTTAATTTATCACTTACAGACTTTTGGTTTCTCAATAAAATCTGGACAACAAATGCCTGGTGAAGGGATTCTGCCACCATGTTCAGTCGTCGTAAACACTGACTGTAACTGAGTTCTGTGGTATTATATTGGATGGAGGATTCTGCTTTTAACCCAGATAAGTCATTTATATCCAGCCTGTTGGCTTTTTTTATTTTGTGCCCAGTGTTGAAGAATCCTGGTGCAGGTGACAGAAATCGCCATCAGAGGCTCATTATCCATCTTGTTTAAGTGGCTGGGTTGTTGCTCCCTGCTGTCTGTGTAAATGTTCAAAAAGCCAAGGGAGTGAGAACCGCTCTGTCTTTCATTCTGCATCACCTGGTTTTTACGAGTTACCTGCTAACTTAAGCTGAATGGCAGACACCTTAAAACAGTTAAGCTTGCTCATCATTTTCGATTCCTTTAAAGCGGCTGTTCAGTGGGTCATCAAAGGAACCAAAGATGTGTGTTATTTACGGTGTTTATCCCCGTAATCGCACCCTAGGAGGTTAATCTCTGAAAATACATTTGCGCTTCTGTTGTCATGTATGCTTTATTGGTACTTGCCAAACTTCTCTGCTAATTGGGATGTCAAAAACAAAACTATAATATCCTAAGGGAGACGTACTTTCTTTAGCCGCAGGTGTTATTTTCTTTGTAATTTTAATGGAAGGTTGCACTTTGGCCTTGTGTAGAGAATGTTAATCTTTGTAAGGGGATTATGAGAGTTTACCCACGACACAACACGTAGCAGATTGAGCTGCTGGAGGGAGGGAAATGCTTTTGCTAGTGAAGACAATGATCTTTTTCTGTATTAAGACACAATTATGTTGTGCATGAAACCGGTTGTCTGCTGATTTTTTTTTTTTTAATTTTTTTTTTTAATATTTTTTAAATTTATTTTTATTTTTTAATGTGCAATGATTTTTTTTTTAAGGTAAGGCACGGTGGTGCAGTGGTTAGCACTGTTGCCTTGTATCCCTGGGACTTGGGTTCGAGTCTCTGCCAGGGTTCCGTGTGGTGTTTGCATGGGCACTCTGGGTATTCTGGTTCTGCCCCCCCCAGGTCCAAGTCATGCTGTGGCTAATTGGTGTTAAAAATTGCCCATAAGTGTGTGTGAGTGTCCGTACCCTGGGTCGTTCCCCGCCGGACAGAATGGGTAATAATCATTGTCCTACATTTTATACATGCAAGGTATCACCTGCTGAAGTATTTATTTTTATTTTTTTGATGAAGGTCTTTCAAGATGCTAAGCTGTCTGATATCTGATATTTATTTATTTATTTATTTATTTATTTATTTTTTATTTTCAGTGAAGAATGGAGAATAAGGAATGTTTAGCAGCCTTCCTGCTAACCCAGCACACGTCTTTAAATGCTGAGACCCACTAGGAACCGTGTACTTTATTGAACAGCCCTGCTTGAATAGTTCACTGATACTAGCAATACACTGTCCAGGACTTGCAAACATGCCTGGCCAAGATGGTCTGTTGTCCACAGCGAGTGATGACATTCTAAAGTTATTTTTGCTTGTGAAAATATATCAGGTGCCTACTGATTCCATTAAATGGGACACAAGTCTGTTGATCTTTGATGGTGAAACGTTATGGCGTCATATTACATAAGGCCTTAAAATCCAGCCAGGCTTTTTATAGTGTTTGGTTTCAAAAATGGCTTGTCCTGTTTCATTTCGAACCCTCGTCGATCAGTTCGATTCTTCTCTGGAGTCTGCCTTAAGTCTTTAATTTAAAGTATCACAGATAAATTATCCACCCAATGCTTTATTTAATGGTTTGACGTTGAAGCAGTCTGTTTAAAGGTTTTCTTTTTTTGTTTATGCTGAACTTTATTTGAAAGGACGTCCCGGCCGTGCGGTCTGGCATGATTCCTCTGATTGGTTGAGGACCAGTGCCTCACAGCAATAGGACTCTTCCTGTAACGTTCAGCAGTTATGCTCAGATTACCAGACAGTCTCTTTAGCCTCCAAGTCCCTGCCCTTTAAAACATCCCATTTTTAGTGCATTCAGTTCTGAAATGCATTTGTGAATTATCTTAAGACTGGGCTACTGCCATTTAATACATTCCTTTTTCCAGCTGTGCACATAAAGGTGCCAGATCTTGATTAAGACCATTTCCTTTTTTTGTGGTCTGTAATAGCAGGTAATTCGGTGCATTTGATGTTGTGAATTGAGGACTGCTGCTTCCAAATTGACTAATATATGATACACCATGTACCTAATAGATTTTAGTGATCAATGTTGACACACCACAGTGCACAACAACGAAATGTGTCCTGCATTTAACCCATATATGGTGATGTGACATAGTAGGGGGCAGCTAATGCAGTGCTTGGGGGCGGTAACCTTATTCAGAGTCCCTCAGTAGTGCCTTGCTGGTTAGGGATTCAAACCTGCAATATTTCAATTACAAGTGCGCTTTCCTTACAATGAAGACCTCACTGCCCATGTATACTCTGTTTGCTGTCTGCTGCTGCTTTATGTATTTTTATGAATAAAACCTTATTCTGTTTTTATTTTTGGTTCATCCCCTGATGTTGGGTTCACTGAATTTTGGGTGTTTGTTGATCTTGTTGGATCCACTCAAATTCCTACTGTTTGTGTTTTCTTTTAAAAATTAATGAAACAATTCCAGATTTTAAGAAGTGTAATGAAATATTAGGGTTTGAGGTGGTGAACAGATTTGATGTGACAAAAGGGGTAGAAAATGAGGTATTTTTTTTTGGTATAGATAGTGTTAACTTTATTCTTATAGCTATCTAAAGCATTTGAAATGAATACAATGTGCAGCAAAGACCCATAACTCAGAGACAATCAAATAAATAAAATGGTAATAAAATGACAAAACAGATTTACATAGATAACCTAATTCAAGTGACACATTTTACAGTCCGGTTAACACAGTTGTGGTAATTTGACTTGATAAACAAGAAAGGGATTTGCAGTATCTTTTGTGGTTAACTGTTTAGGCTCCAGGCACCAGAAGGTTTAAGATTCAACAGTTGATCTGCATGCAGAACCCTGTAACAGTTTCCTGGGTAAGCAGTGGGTGCGTGGATGGATGGACAGATCGATGAATGGTCAGATGTACGTGAAACATTAGTCAACCATCTTATTTTTTATTTGAATGATATTATGTATTTGAAATTTACTTTGATAAAACCTGGTATTACAATACCTGTTGGGTGTATCTGAGACCCAGGTGAGTGGTGGTGATTATGACATCACAGAAATATGACTCGTGTCACCAGTGAAAGGTGTTGCGCGATTTCTAATGTTGTGGTCTGACTTGCTTGTTGCAGTATTAGATCTAAAAGGACCAGGAGATCTTTTTTTTTTTTTTGTTTTTTGTATCCACTCAAACCTTCCGTGTTTCACAAATTCCGAACTGAGGGATGATTCCGGCACATATAGTTTGATAGCTGTCACGTTCTGCATGTGCGTGGTTGGTGGTCACGCCAGCAGATGCCGTGAGCTGAGTGCTGGTGACGCTGTATTACGCGATGGCTTCCCGTGGCCTTGGCGTCAGAGCCTGTCACAGCGAATCCATCACTCAGGCAGGCCTGTGGCTGTAAGGCTGTCCTGTGAGGCCTTCTCTCTGAAGCCGGCCAGGCCTAATGCCACTTAATGAGTTTCTCCCTGGTGCTTTAATAACGTCCATGGCTTTGATTTGGGAATTTTCCAGGGCATCCCGTAATCTGTTTTGACATGGGCTGCCCACTGGCCAGATCATTTTTTGTTAACACGTTCTTTCTACTCCGTTTTACTTTATTTTTTTTCTGTATCTGAGTGATTTAATTTCTTTGTAGTTTTGTCGGGGTGATTGATCTGAAATTGATGATTTGAAAATAAGAAATGCAGTTTCCGTCCCTCTTTTACGAGCTCAGAGAGGGATTTCCATTTTCATTGCAAGTATCTCCTCCCCTGCCGGAGCCCGGTTTTTGGAAAAGGCCGTCCTCAGCTACAGCTTTTGTCCCAGCTGTGTATGCTCTGGAACTGCCAGTCATTAATGTCAGAAGGGAAGTTGTTCTTGCTCTGATGAAGGAACAGCTTGTAGGTTTAGTTCAGTATGTCATCGTGTGTAGTTTAATGATATCGCAAGACATGCATCAGTGGTTTGGGGGAAACAAAATGTAAATGATTACTATTGCTCCCTCAAATGCAGATTTCAAAATCTACAGATTTTTTTTTAAAATACTGTTATTAATAATAGTGAGTTATGCATCGTTTTGATGGTCTCATGCTGCTGAAACAGGGTTTTGCTGTTCTGCAAGTTGTAGTGGGGGGGGAGAGGGGGGGCGTAGTCCTATTTTATAGCCGTGCATATATGTGAATTGAATGAAAATAGCTGTATCTGCAGGTGTGCCAGTCCTTCAATACACCCTTGAATTTAATAGTAATTGCTGACGGAAATTTTATATGGTAGGATTGTGTGAGTAGTCTTAAGTGCCTATAATATTATGTGACTGGTGCTTAAGCCATTTTAAACACTCTTCTGAATGGTAAGGAAATGATTTTGCAGCAAGATGTAAATGATGTGAATAAACTGAGTCAAAAGGTTATTACTCAAGTTTTGTGCAATATCACACTCTGCCCAGCAAACGGTCTTGAGGTTCCTTGTGACTTGGGTCAAACTTGATATTTACCATCTTGTGTAACATTAACCTGTCTCTGTGCCATAACTACCTCCCTTTTCAGTGGTCAGGAAGCTTTGTTTATTGAGCACAGAACCCACACTACGGTGTTTACATACTAACGGGGTTGGGCAGAGTGACATAAGTTAGAGGGCTGAGACTCTCATCTTGCTAATGAGTTGAATGGATTAATTTTATACATGAATGGACCTTTTGTCAATGGAAGCGCTGAAGCGTACACTGTGTTATATACTAGGGATGGGCTGATCCACATTTTTTCAGTTCCGATCCGATTCCGATACAAGAGCACTTTTTTCCTTTGTTATACTTTATATATGATTTTTTTTTTTAAGCTAGTAAATACAGATTGGAAAAAATGTATGGCAAAAATATTTAATTAGGCTAGTACAAACATACATAACGTACTGTTCCACCTCATTTGTTTTAAGCGTTTTTGAGGCATTTGCAGTTGAATATGAATATCGTCATAGCAAGTACACACAAGTGGCGAATGCTTAAAATTTTAACACAATTTTTCTCCCATTGGCCCGGCTCAGTGTTGCACTTTGTTGTGATGGCAGCCCCTCTTGTATCACAAGCTGCAGCGAGTTCGCAAGACAGTCCAGGTTAACGACTCCCAAATCATCCATTGCTTTTTTTGTCTCACAGTTTTGTGCGCTTTGTTAAGTGGGATTGTCCATTAAACGCTATTCCCACCTCTCAAAACTTTGTTTTACAAAGACTGCAAATCGCTGTGCTACTGGTTTCTGTTAAAAGCGTAAAATACTCCCAGATTGTGACGTCTTATCTTACTCTCCTCATACTGCGAAGGGTACGCGCATGACATCACAGCAGGCGCAAGTCACTGTACTCACACCCACTGAGTACCAAAAAAGACTGAGGGTCTGCGATAGCATTTGATTTGAATGCCGAAAAAAAAAAAACACATGTAAAATGGGAAAGAGCTGTCGTGCGATTGATTGTAGAAATAGCTCCTATTTCGTGTTAAATCTATCTTTTTAGAGATTGACAAAAACTAAATAAGTAAGTATAGGACGTGAATTAGGCATGGCCGATACCCGATCCGTCAAATGGGTCCGAATCGGTGCCGATACCGATCCGAATATTGGATCGGTGCATCTCTATTACATACCTACATTTAAAAGACGGTGTTCTGTTTACTAGGTTTATAGTAATATAGATGGAAAAACCATGTCAGGAATTAGTGGGGGACAGTCAGGGGAGCTGAAGCGTTTCAGTGGGGGGCTCCGTGTGAGTTCTGCATTAATTCAGCCTAATTCTGGGAGGAATGTTTAATTCCTCTTGGATTTAATGAAACAAAGCCTGTTCTCCCCCCGATGTCCCTCCCACTGCCCCTTGCCAACCCTGGCAGATGTGAACAAATTATCTTTTTTTTGGGGGGGGGGACTTCTGTTGAACCTGTTGCACTGGTGCACTGACTGTTTGTTTGTTGACTGTTTGTCTGGACAAAGTGTGATTACCCAAGATGCATGTGTGTGAAAGGTCCGTCCAGAGCACCGATCTCACTAGGCCTCCGGGTTTATTCATACACCGAAATGCCGTCAGCAGAGGGGTTATTTGAGGGAAAGCAAACAGCTTTCAGACACACTAGTTAATGTTTTAGTGACCCGATCAACCTCCGCAGCAGAATCGGGTCCTTGGTGCTTGGCAGAGCCCTTCAGCCGCTGAAGCATCAGCGCCTCGTACCTCCAAGACACTGATTGTTTGTGCCTCTGGTCAGCAGGACACAAAGGACGTTTATTTTGCAAACCACTTACACCAATATTCTGGATGATGTATAAATGAAATACCCTTGAAACTATTAGCCTCAAATGGTAGAACTTTAAAACTTTTTGTTCCATTTGTTCAGCATGTCTAACAATAAAACTATCTGAATTGCAGTACTTATTCAAATATTATCATAATATTATTAATATTAAAGAATTTTGCTTCAAACAAGACCTATTTTCGCACCAAAACAGCACTAAAAGATGAGTTTTAATCATAATTACATGTTGTGGGGAATTTAAAGTTTAAATTATCTTGCACAACAACACACATACTTACTCCACAGATGTAATTATTTCACTTTATGGGGTGTGATGCATTGCCCCCCCCATGGACTAAAAGCCAGCCGTACAAATGGCCGGCTTTGTATCAACGGCCGTATATCCTGATAGTGCCGGCATTTTCCGTGAGATCGCTCACATTTTGCTCTGATTTAGTTATTACGCTCGGATATTAGCCATAGGCTCGCAGCCACTTTGCTAAGCTTGTAGGTAACTGGCATCGTGCCACAGTATACAAGTGAAGGGATTTCACTGAATCGCAGCAGGAAGCCATTGCAAATCTTTTTCAGGTTCACTGGTTATGAAATGTTTTCTTTTAGAGTGATTGATTGTTTTTCTTTTTTTAAAAAAAACTAACCATTGGCATGAAAGGTGGCATGAAAGGTGGCACAAAAGTGGCCGGTGGAATCCTGGCACAGTGAGGCCACCAACCATCTGCATCTTTTTGCTCCACCTTGGTTTCCAGAAACCCTGTGTGTTTCAAAGTCCCGTTTCTTCCCCATTGGTGCCTGTGAGGAACACTTGCTATGTAGGGATATTAAATCTCCAAATGAATGTAGATGTTGGAGCTAGGATCGCAGGATTTGCCACTCATGGAGGCGCTGTAGAGCTGGTCGCTGTAGCCTGCTCCCCCAAAGTGAAACCTGATTGCTGATAGTCCCTATCGATCGTTGCTCGAACTCAAAAAGTCACGTTATCTCAAAGTAATGTCAGTATATGATCTGGGTTTCGCATAACGACCCATCTTGGTCCAGATTTGTGGTTTTCTGACCTTTATCCAACAGGCCTTTTCTGCAGTGCGGGCAGCAGGTTCTTGTCACAGTCTAGCAGCCTTTTCGATGGTGTGTTCATCCTGACTGGTTGAGACTACGGTGAGTCTCTCTTGGAGATGTGCATGGAGCAACGTGCAGGAGGGAGTGAAACACAATTGTCACATCAGGAGAATTTCCCGGAATACTTCCTAGAGATGTTCCCAGTGAAGACCGCCTCTGGTGGTGTCATAAAGTCATTGACATCGCCTTCCCGTGCATAAAAAGTCATGCAAAAACTATATTAAATGTGTGGAATGTATCGGGGGACATTTACAGCTGCAGCATTTGGTACCTTGTCCTCACTGAGTATGATACTGTGTAGATTATGTTCTCCCAGATCAGGGTCGCAGTGGATTCACTGAGTTGCGATTCAGACACGCTTTGCGGTGTGTAAATATTCCCCGGCAGAGTGAACCCTTCATTTTCGGAGGCCAGGTTCCCTCATTTAAAAACAAATAACAAATCCTTTGTCAGCCGCTTCTGAATCGCTGTACTCACAAGCTCTTAGCTGACCCGCTATGCCCGGCTCTCCTGCGTTGGCACACCAGCGCCTTGAATCTGCTTTCCTCTGTGCCCCTTGTGTATAAGGGAGGCTAATGCTTGGACTCTTCATACGAAAAGGCAGAACAATGGACTCGGTGCTGACGGGTGCATTGAAATGTTTCGCTTAACAGAGAAAATGCCAAGGCTTTCACAGGGTCATGGGTACAGCCTGGTTAACCCTGGCAATACTCTCTCACTCGCCGCGTTACCTCTCTGAAAAGGCATTCAGGCTTGGCAGCTTCAATAGCTTGCAGAAGAACTCTGTAAGGAAGTCGCTTAAAACTCATCCTGCTCTCTGCTGCTTCCTTTCCCTCTTACTCCAGCCCATCCTGTGTGTGTGTGTGTGTGTGTGTGTGTGTGTGTGTGTGTGTGTGTGTGTGTGTGTGTGTGTGTGTGTGTGGGGTGTGTGTGTGGGGTGTGTGTGTGGGGTGTGTGTGTGTGTAGTTATGTGAATTGGAAATCGAATGAAACTTCAGTCCCTGCTTCGAAAGTGCAAAGATTAGTGACACTCTCTCTGCCATGTCCATGACTCCGAAGAGTATGACGGAGGGTAAACATGGGCGGGCTGGCCTACCCTGGGCAGCTGGGACTGCAGACAAAGAAGTTCAGCCTGGTCTTCATTTTCCTGTTGTCTTCTACACTTCGGCTCTGAGCAGTCAACCACAAAAGTAGGGTCATTGTTCTTTAAATGATTTTTTTTAAGTATTTTACCTTTGATGTTAATTCCACACGTGTCACTTGATGGATTTAATCCCTTGATAAAAGGAAAGACTGTTAAAAACCTTTTTTTTATTTTTGTTTTTTGGGGGGTACAAGGTAATCAGTATGACAGACAAATAAATAAACCCAGAAAAAAACATACTTTATGAATGGTGACAAAATGTTCTTTGTACTATTCAGTCCCGGAACTGAAAAGCACACAATGATCCACGAAACACCAGGAATCCTTGTGTAAATGTTCCTGAATCCTGTAATATCAGTTCCTGTCTGTCGGTGATCTCCAGGAAACGATGCATTCCATGTTTATGTCCCAGAACAACAAAGTTCCTGCAGCACCCACACACAAACTTAAATGTTTTTTTTTTTTTTTTTTCTCTCCTCCCCAAAGCACAGCACAGAACAGGACGCTGCAGAATGGCCCCGCAGTGTGGGATGTTTTTCTGGGGGGGGGGGGGTATCGGGTTATACACTTCAAAAGAGACATTAATTCTGCGTGGGCCAGTTATATAGCAGCCAGATACGAATGTTGTGATTATCCAATGAAATGCATCTCGACTTCCTTCTCTGTGGGGGTGTGAATAGGGAGCAAATGGATGGTAACTTACGGTGCTTTTCCACTGGCATGCGGGAACCAGATCGTACCCAAGCTGTATCGCGAAGGGACACTTGTTCCGGCGCGGTCCGCTTTGGTTTTCCGCTGCAGAAGGGCTGTCTGAGTGAAGGCGTTGCCGGGTTTGGAGACTCACAGTGACGTAAAAGCACAGAGATGCTCATTTGCTGTTCACGCCGTCTACATTGTGATTTACTATGTGCTAGTTTGCGCTGGCAGGCCTGAGCGAATCGCAGCGGAATTAGCATGAGCTGCGTAAAATTACATTACGAGTCCATTCTGTTCAGCTGTTCTATAGTACTTTAAGTAGGTGGCTGGAAATTTTAAGTTCCGAGTTATCGGGAATATGTCAGTACGTTCCGATGTGCAGTACTTCTGATGCACGTATATCGATGCAGATCACCGCGTCTGCCTTGTCCCCGTGCATTTTGACCAATCGGTTGGCGGTGATGCAGCCAGCTCAGCTTAGTCACACTTTTTTGTTAGATGGGCTGTGACGTCGGTCTGGATCCCTGTTGGGTCCGGCTGCTTTCCTGCTGGCTTTCGAAAAGCACAATTAACAGCAAGAGGAAAACCAGTTCTTAGGAATTATGGTTCCGGGAAGTTCTGCGTCCTCACAAAGTACCTCAGGCTCCGCTGGAGTCCATCGGGTATCATTTGTACTTTTAGCGTCACACTTGGCTTTTTATAAAGATTCAGTTCAGTATTTTGTAGTATTGGCTCAAATTAGACGGCAATCTTTGATGGCATCTATCTGCATGTAGATTTGCAGTCTTCAGGATCCTATTGTTAAACTAAGTCCTGAATAACATGATTTCTGTTAATTGATAGTGAACACAGCTGATGTAGTTTTGGTTAAACTGTGTCAAATTTCTTATTCTGCTATTTAATAGAATATATACAGAAGAATTATTTCAATATCAAAATTTTTTTAGGGTGAGATTAACTTTATTGATCCCTGGGAGAATTCTGTTTTATACCGCAGCAAGGTATGTACAGTTCAGACTGGCACCTAGTGCAAACAAATTTTAAAACTGCATGAAATATACACAAATAAAAGCATATCTACGATTCAGAAAGAGACCGGTAGCGCTGATCTTTTACCATGTGAAGCTATTTCTGCGTTGTGTTTGGAGGCCATGAGTCGCGGTCTTTCAAAACCCTCCGAGGGGCCGGCTTCCGAGGGGCGGATGAGCAGGTCACGGAGTGGCGTGAAAGAATGCGAGTCTGCAAGCGGGTGACAACAGTAGCGGGGGGTGGGGGAGGCTGCCTGGAATATGCGGAACTGCTCATGCCGGTCTGGGAAGCCGGTTTCTTTTTCTTTCCCCTTCCTCATGTTGCGCTGCCACGCTTGTGCGTCTTGGCCGCCCGCCCGCATTCCCCAGTGCTCAAAATGGCATTTTGCTTCACTCCCCATGGACAGCGAGGGGGTTTGGTCAGCGAGGGCAGTGCTGCGGACATACAGGGGCCTCTTCCAGCTCTGGATCCTGGTCTTGATCCATTAACTCCTAAAGAACATGTTTAAATGATCTAAACCAGTGTTTTCCAATCTGGTCCTTGGGGATCCGCAGGTAGTTTACATTTTTACCTGGAGTTGAGAGGGATCATAAACGTGGACTGCCTGTGTCCCTGAGGACTGGGTTTGGAAACACAAAATATGCTCCTTCGGTAATTCAGGGTGACCTCCAGATGCTCCTGATGTCTGATTTCAAATTTGCAGTTATGTCAAGCCAGAACTACATGGGATAGAGTTTATGGTTTATGCAAAAAAATATGATGATAATACGAAGAGAAAACTGTCTTAAGTCATTTTATCTGTCTACTGTGTTGGTCTAGCATTCGTACAAGTTATTAGTTTGTAAGGTTTTATCGCGTTTACTGCAGAATTAGGGTCTGAACTCTGTATATTTAGAGCTGATTAATATGGCTTGAGTTTGATGTGAATATTCAATTTTCATGGACAATGCTTTGCTGAATCCCTCTACCCAGCTTCCATGCCAGTAATCTAATAAAGCGTCACTGTGAAGCTGAAGCTGCCCAGGCTGGGGGTCCGGGCCGGTTATATGTAAAGTGCTTTGTGACAATGGCTGTTGTTAAAAGCGCTATATAAAGAGAATTGAATAGAATTGAATATCACAGGCAGCACGGGGCACAAGGCTGGGGGGGCCTCTGCACCGGAAGCAAGTCCAGCATCTCCGATCGTTATCTTTAATATTTTATTTATCGTTAATGTTATTTTGTGTGAACATCTGAATATGATGATCATTCCATAACTCGGTGTCTGTTTCTCTCCTCTTTCTCCCTCCTTCTCTCTCTCTCTCTCTCTCTCTCTC
>JAODKF010000002.1:2283643-2299739 GCA_026779585.1 Mormyrus proboscirostris
ATGTGAGTCCGGCTTCACGCCCCCCCCCCCCCTTTCTGCACCCTCCCACAATAGGACTTTCCAGTTATCCCACTCATAACTCAAAGAGCAGTCATTTCTAACTAAGTACACTGGGTTAATGCTCCTCAATGGGATATAATCACTGCCAGTCTGCAAGTTCCTCTAAACCACTGGTCTCCGACTCCGACTGGTGAGCTTCCGAATTGCGACAGTATATTTCTGAATATCAAGGGGATTGTAAGTGTCGCGATCAACAAGACGTGTCTTAAACGATTTGTCGACTTGAGATTGACCAATTCTACTTCACTGAAGCATAGATAAGTTAAGTGTTCATTTTGCTTGTTTGGGTAACTTCTACGGCAGGATCAGAACAGCTACTTGCTAACTGGTGGTAATAACCAAAATAGAGTATACTGAAGTTCATTCTGCAGTAGTGTTGCATCATGGAAACATACATAAAGGAAGGCTGCTGTGTGGCATGATCATCTCTACCTGCTTATGTCTAGCACCTGGAAGTACAACTGTCAAATACCCAAATAAACATTACTGTACTCATTGATGATTTTTACACTGGTACAACCTAAAACGTGAAAAATCTTGACCACTGATGTGGTTTAATAAAATCTTCATCATTGTCCGGTATATATTTTTAGAGAAAAGGTCATGCCTGGCTGTGTAAGTTAGGACTCTGCCCATAATTAGAAAGCCACCTGTTCCGATCCCGTTACCACCGGAGTGGTGACCTCGGCCGCTCCGGGGACTGACTGACTCTGGTTTCTCAATTGTGCATTAAGACTTCAGGTCAAAGCGTCTACCGAAGCTTTGTCTTCTGATCTTCACATTATTTATATTTAACTTATCGATCATACATTTTTATGATTTATCCAAAGCGGCTTGCACTGGAAGGAAGGCTTATGATTCATGTGTGCTCCTGGGCATTTGAACCCATGACCTTTGCATTGTTGGCACAGTGCTCTACTTGGTGAGGCATTGTTGGTTACATTCCTGCATATTAGTGTGAAAACATTGCATAGAATGACTTGTAATAACTCAAAAATATGTAACACCTATTCATTGTCATCATTATTATTATTATTATTATTATTATTATTATTATTATTATTATTATTATTCCATTGTCCGAAAAGAGCATCAGTGTGTTTTTGTGATCCATTTTCGGTGACAGAATAGCACGCAAAAGTTCAAATAAAGGCCGACATAGAAAATAACGAGCGGGTCAGATCTCATTAATTTATGAATGAGGTCACAAACTATTTACCGAGGGATTTGAGAAACACTCAATCAACAGATGATGCTGAATATGAGATAGCGAACTACTTAATGTCATGAAGCTTTCTGGAATTTCCCTTTCCCTTCAATTTCCCGAAATTTATCTAATGAAAAATTGTTATGTTTTGTTGAGTCGTTACACAACGGGGTGTTATTACATAATGCAGTGTTATTACATAATGCGTTACAAGCATTGTTGATTATTATCTCGTATTTTTTCTGGTATTCTCCCCGTCTCAGGGCTCCTCCATGACTACTTTGGGAATTACCATGTGGCATTTTATCTTGCTGGGATCCCACCCATGGTGGGAGGATTCGTGCTCTTCTTTGTTCCCCTCATCCACCTGCGGCTGCAACGGGCTCAGAACGGCTCCGACGCGGACCAGATCTCGGACAAGATGTTGTCAAATCCCAGCCACTGCGCCAACGGGGACATGCTGCCTGGCTTCACCGACGTGGAGACGCACATCTGAACCAGGTAGCCATGGATTGGTGGGCGGGCCCTGGGACTTCACCTTTTAACCTTTGACCCTTGCCCTTTTATACCTGAATTACACTTTGAATAGACCGATGCCATGCTGTAGAAAATGGGTCCAGTTGTGAAATGTCCTAAATCAGACATACGACGACCTGTTTCTTTTTGGCTTCAACATTTTATTGCTCAGTTAGTCTGGGACGCATGAAGCCTGTTGGCAGTGATCTAGATGAACCTTATTTTAAGATACACTGCCCATTGTAAGAAACTGTAACCTTAATTAAGCTAAAATTTAGACAAAAAGGCTTGTCCAACAGTTACTAGTAGTATTGTGCTTTTTGCTTATTAATTTGTAAGAGATCTTTTCTAATATGCAGATCATCGCTCAGATGTCTTATTCTTCTGTGTTTTCATTACATTTAGTATATGATTTTAAGGAAAAACACTAGATGACGATGCTAAAGACTTTTATGTATTCTGTCGATCTTCTGTTAGATTCTTATTTGCCATGCACATTATGTAGTGGAGGCTGGGGGTCGTTTGTGAAGGGGGGGAGTGAGTTGTTTGACACGATACAGTAATCCTCCTGCATCACTGGTGTTTAGCAAACTTGTACAATTTTGCTTTGAAAGGAAAAATGATCCACCCCCCCTCCCCCCGTTTTTATACATTTTATAAAAATTTTAATTGGGGAAAAAAAAAAAATCAATAATTGTCCTCTGTCTGCCCTACGACTCCTTGGAAAGTCTTTGGCGCTCTCTATAGATATCGTCCGTTCGTTGATTTCAGTCAACCTGAAAAGGTTGGTGTAGTTGGTGCTAATTAATGCTAATTCATACTACAGTAGATACAGTCTGTGGCTGATAGGAATTCTGGAGTTATTGTCTTGGTGTAATATTGACTTTTTTTTTATTCAATGTCATGCAATGAAACGTGTCTGGGTTAGTACGGTACACGTGTCTGGGTTAGTATGGTACACGTGTCTGGGTTAGTACGGTACACGTGTCTGGGTTAGTATGGTACATGGTCATGATGCTGGAAACGTTTCAAATAGTGCTTTGGGAATTTTTTGTGATAAATATTGTGATATTTATAAAGCAAAAAGAAGCTGAAAATGCACCCAAAATAAACCAAAACAGAACTTTGAATCACCCAATAGTCAAAAGTTGGACGAACTAAATTTTGGTTGCTTTTCCCTCTTGTCATTCATTTTGGTAAATTTCTCATGAAGTACCACACTGTCTGAGTGCGTGGACAAAAATGATGAAGATTGGCTTGGAAAGTGCATGCAGAGCTCAGGGTGAAGCAATGGTGGTAACCTTTACATTGGTTCTTTATCCAGTAAATGTTAAAAATCAATCATTAGAACTGCATAGATTGCTAAGTTTTCCTGTGACAGAATAAAAAATGTTTCAGCAAAACTTACTGATGATCCCAACTAGGCTTGGGTGGTATTATTCTAACCTGGTATACCGCTGTGTTTTGGATCGTTGGGAGGGCAACGAATTTTATCCCCAAGGTTTCAAAATACAAGAACAGCGCTGCTTATGAAAGCACTGTCAAAATACAATATCCCCCCGCATATCTGGGCAATATAAAAAATTGGATACCTCCCAAGTCGATCTCGACCCAGCCGACTTTCGCGGGGGGATTGTGATTACGATTGGATGTGCGTTACATGAGATGTGAATGTCAACATCACACATCCCGCAAGTCAGGTAGGCACCAGTTAAACAGGAACCAAAGTCGACACGCTCACTGTATGTACCTAATCAAAACCCTCTTCCTTTTTGCCCCACAGGTATCCTGCTTACCCCCGGCACATGATTACATGCTAGACCCCTCGTGTGGGATCAAGGCTCTCCCCACCGCACTAAGCGTGTTTTTGCGTTTCCTCGTTTGGAAGACCTTGGCGTGCAAACCACCAATCATACAACCTTGTTTCCCTCACAACCCGCTAAACCTCATCGGACCTTTGCATCTCAAAGAACTCCAAGGGCACCGTGGTGCACAGTCTAAACTCACGAGCTGCTGTTTATGGCGACGGATCGGGGTCACACCGGCGTGGGTGGAAGGCTCGGGGATCATTGGCGAAGGCCGATGTTGGTCTCTGGACCTCAGAGAAATACAACAAACAATCATGTTCCATGTAAAGTTTGACTCTTTTGACACTTGTGTTATGGATCTGCTTCTTCACGTGATTTATTTCAGCTCTTTAATCACCATCTCTGTTATAGTGGTTAATTTCCTATGTGTGCTTCTGTGCTTTTAGCTGAGATTCATTCACTCTTAGGAAGAGTTTGAATGAAAACAAACAAAATGACGTAATCCCGACACAAGAATGCTTCCAGCTTGATTGAGTCTGTCATTTGGTTGTACGGAATTAATTTCAATGCTTTTTCGCACTTTAAAAAAAAAAATGTGTGTGTGTGTGTGTGTGTGTGTGTTTTAGGCCAATTTTGTTGTATTCATGGGTAAATTTATACAGAATTTTTTGGCATTGCAGATTTTGTAAGAATATTAGAGTATTTTCGCTTTAAATTTGCAAATTACGTCTTGTGAAATGAGGCATGGTATGTTCTTAAATGGTTCAGATTTTGAAAGGATCTTAATGAAATTAGACTGAAGACCCCCCCCCTGCCCTAATTGTAAGAACAAATTATCAATAGAGTAATAGTCTGGAAAAACGAACGTTTTTTAGGTTGTAAAACTTTGATTGTATGTTGTCACCTGTTTATGGGTATTATGCATATGTAAGTATATGCAGAACTTTGCAATACTTAGTTACTGAGGTAAGAGAGGTTAGCGTGCACTTAACCCCAGAGATGCCCCTTCTTGGAGGTATGTTGTGACAAGCGGGAACCAGCAAGCTCATTTTTTAATGAACTGTTAGCGTTTTTAATTAAACCCAATCTCCCAGCCACGAACGTAACCTCAGCTTTGGTTGAGACTTAATTAATGTCCTACAGAAGATTGCTTAGGGACGGTAGATGGCTTAAATTGTTGCTGGTTTTGTGATTTAGAAGCTATGTCAGCTGACTTATCTGGCATTTTGTGTGTGTGTCTCAAAGGATGATTCATAGTCTATCGTTCTGGGTCGTGAAGTGTTTAAGGAGATTTTAAGTTTCACAACATGGAGTTTCTGTGAGAGCTGTGACTCTGGGTTGTGTGATCGTGTAGCACAGTCTTACCGGCCTGAATACGTGAATCGCTATGCTGCCGTTAGTGAGAAGACCTTCCATTCTGCCCATCTTTGTATACGCACTGAGGTGTCAGCAAAGTTTTTCAGGTATTGTCTTGGCATCAGGCGTTCTTATCACCACAAGCACGTGTGTCCAGGCGGAGTGGCCCTTGTGGACAGTGCGTCTGCCGCAGTATGATATCTCTTCTATTTTAATTTTTTGGGCTTCGAGAGGAGATCTCAGCAGATGAAGGAATTTATTTGTGACCATACCTAAGGGACAAGCTACTGGAATGCATAATGTACCGCGTGAGAGTTGCTGGTGTGACTGGTTTGTTCGTCCAACACCAACCTACACGTACAACACCTCCAGTGTCTGTCACTGACTGCCTCTGCCTTGGGCTGCGCTTTGTTCTGTATGTTGTGTTTTTTTTTTTTTTTTACATGAATGGGCGTCTCATGTGTAAGAGAGAATGTTTAGATGTGGCCTCAGTACTTTGAGATCCTGCCCATTATCTTATTCACAATGCTTTGTTTTCTGGCCGTTTGCTTTCCTCCCTGGCTGTATTTATATAAGGGGGGAAACTCAATAACAGCATCTGGCTCACGGCTCAGTTCCAGCAACAGGGCTGGATATCACTCAGGATTCGACCGGCCATTAGGCATTCCGTTACCCGTTTTTCTGATCCCTTTCTGTGTCGTTTTACCTGTTGGAAAAACCACAGTCAGAGACTGGTATATATTGAGAATCTTACCTTATCTTGGCAGTTTTGCTTTTCTCATTTTATTTTGGTGTAATTTCTGGTCACGTGACACTTCTGCTCATTTCAAGGTGAAATTGTTCAGGGACACTTAGTTACTAAGGAGTGTTAGGAGTTAGTAAGTAGATATAATGGTCCTGCAAATTTTTGATCGAGGGATGAACACATACCTCAGTGATATTGTGAATGCCGGTTAGTCACACAATTGTCAAAATCCGCACAGGGCAGTAGATTGTGAGTCAAGAAGTTGTTCATGTGACCAAAAGGTTGCAAGTTATTTTTAGTAAGTGGGCTGTCCTGTGCTTTGTACCCTAGAACAAGGTACCTCAACTGAAACTTTGTAGCAATTCATAATGTTTATATGATAGTGTAATAAATGTCTTAGTGTAACACTGTAATATCTGGGAAAAATATCATTTCATTATTAAGGGAGGAATTTTTATTACATCAGATGATAATTATGAATTACCACATTTTGGCTATCATTTTATTACATTGTGAATCACTACAAACAAAACAGGTAAACTATTAAACTGTAAGCAGTGGTGTGTCGCATTAAAATCCACTAATAAAACTTCAGTGCTTGTTTAGTACGTAGCTGTGTGAACAAAGATGGGTAATGTTAGGTCATTTGTACTTCTGTGATGAGATGGTGCCACTGTCACTCAAGCTTTTGTTCAGGTTCTTTCTAGTGGTACGGTTCTGCTACTCTCTGCTCTATCATCAAGGAAAACAGTTTTTAAAAATCTTTTGTTTACAAGTGAAAAACTTGGTTCTAGGCACCTTGTTTGTTTGCATGACATGTTGGAAGCAATTAATGTGGTTTTGCAATATATGGCGATGTTAAATATAGATTGCCGTTTGAATGCGGTTATGGTGTGGTAATGTGTATCTGGGGTCTTCAGCATTTTGCTCCTCATCCAGTTTCATTCATTTTCTTTTATAGATAATGAGAGAGGGCAGTTAGCCGAAGGGTGTTTGGCGGCGGGCTGTCCGGAGAGAAATCTTACTGTAGTGTCATTTTAAACGTTCAGAGTTTAAGCCGTTGATGCTGCACTTTAGACGCGCTTAAAAATTTTGATACACTTTTCTCTTGAAGTAGAGCTTAGATATGAACAAATGTACAGTATATCGAGGGATACACAGTTTTTGCACTACAGTAACAAATTATATAACAAAAATATTGAGAGGGAAAAAAAAAAAGATTTTCAGATGCATTTTGGCATTGTCCATGCCGAGAACTGAAGTTCAGTTCTGCAGAATCGTCGAATGCTTCAGTGGAACTTGGCACTTAATCCTATCCCTGTATCTTTGCATTCTGTCCTTTTACTTGCTGTTGGACCACAGAAGACATTGCCTCATGTCTGTGCCAGAACCATCCAGATTGTCTCATGCATGATGGCAAAAAAGTAAATTTCCTTCCTTAAGAAGGGACTTCTGGAGGGAGATGTTTAAGAAAAAAGATTGATACAACTGAAAAAAGATGAAACGTGGGTTTAAAAAAAAAAAAAACAATAAAGGGGGCAAACTTACATTTTTGTAAATTCGCAATACTAATACAGTATATGTATATAAATAATTGTGAAAAGTGCCAAAAGTTACCAAAAATGTCAAGTTATTGCGTATAAAAAAATGACATTTATTTTTTGTATCTGACTTGCTTTCTGCATTCTTGTGTATGTTTATTGTCTTAGTCATGGACTATGCATGCATGTAGCTGCCTGAATTCATGGAGATTGTGAGTGACGAGTTGAGCGTGGGGTTCACTGGCATTGTGGAGGGAGCGGCACTCAGACCAGGATGGCGATACACGTAGCATATTCCTGCTCGCGGGATTTTACGAGTCACCTTTTCCCGGCGCTTTAAAAAATCATGTTTATTGGATTTGTTACCATTATCTTTCTGACAAGCAGATAATCAGTGCAGTCAAGTTAATTCTGTCTTATTGTTTTATTGCAATTTTTCTAAATGAATATTTAGACTTTTCATCACTTTTCAAAATTTGTTGAAATTATAAACCGCAACTGGAAAAAAAAACATGATGTAACATGGCGTATGCTGGTAGAATTCCATGGAAATCTTTTATGTAATCTACTGCAAATTGTTAGTTTTTTTTCTACAGAACAGCATTTGCAGTTACAAAAAGGCTTGCAGATGAATTTCCAGGGAAACTTAATTTGAAATGTTTTCCTACGTGTCTAAGTATATATTTTTCAATAAAATGTATCCCTAATGTAACAGCCACATTTGGCAGGCAAGAGCTGAATTCTACAAAAAAAAGGAAATCTGCTTAAGAGTGTAGTGGTATTATTATGGCTTTTCTTCTTTTATAGAACAGAGTTGTCTAGCAAAGATGCTGAGATCAAACTACAAATATATGTTTCTGTAATTTAAGAATTTTTTTGTTGTTTGTATGCATTTCTATATATGTGGAACAACACACTGAGACTGTAACTTCTTCATACCGGGACAGAACAACGCGATTCTGAAAAAATGACCATGGTTCCTTCTGTAAAACCTGTACAATAATACTGGATCATTAAAAGTCAATTACCTTTTTATTGCTGCTAAATGACTAATTTTATGTTAACCGGAAAGGATTTTGGATCTTCTATAGTATAATTGTTTTGTTTTTCTATTATGAATAAAAAAAAAAAAGGTGTGTAACCCTGTGGATTTTTTTTTTTAATTTTCTGAACAATAAATATGCATCGTTGTGTTTGCCAGTGGATGTTGCCGCTAGAATCCTTGTATGAAGCAAATCTGTGACGTGAGACACTTCTTTTCCATTTCTGTTCCATATGGGCCTGCTTTTCCTTATATACAGGCCAGTGGTGGCTGGTAGCTGAAAGAAGAAGAGGTAAAATATTACATTTTACAATTTTTGTGATAAGGAATTTTTGTCCAAAGAGGAGCAAAAATATGTATTTCAATGACCAAAATTTCAGTAATGAGTTTTTTTTCAAAGATGTTTTATAATTTAAAATAGTTGCAGTATTACCTCCTCCGAACCTATGGACCAGCCACTTCTCATAGACACGTTTAGCTATAATGAGTTCAGCTTTCTTCAGTCTATTAAGTCCTTAAATGCTATTTTTTCACTAATTGAATGAATCGTATTTAAATTTACAAATGGGCATTTAGGTCATTCTGGACCTGTATGTCTTTCTTTCCATGTGTGATGGCCACAGTTGAGTGGTATGCCCTCTCTTTGCCAGCCAGTCCTCCCTGGCAGATGGCACGCTGACTGGGCATCGCAGTGAGCGGGTGACGAAGCACATGGACCCAGCCAGTGGGTTGCCATGCAGGGACACCCGCCCACTCCAGCCTGCTCCCCGTCTGGCCCTGTTTCGCTGTGCTGGAATCGCATGTGCTGCGTCGCGTGACCCGGAAAGGAACAGGGCCCCCCCGCGGCACGCCGTGTGTTTTTCGGCAAATCTGCGTAGAACGTGGTTCGCTAAAGCTTACAGGTGATGAGTGGGGGGGGGGGGGAATCCCACCTGTTGCAGGCGACCCATCACTGAGCTGGTGGTGTCTATTATCTGCATCACTGACCCCGATGCTAAACAAAAGGCAGGGTCATCGTGCATTTTCCAGCCCCAAACCAACTCTTGGCTCTTCACAGAGCTACGCAGATAATTTACAGTGTATTTCTGAATGGCGGGGCGCTAGTGGGATTTGTGACTGAAGCTATCGTGGTGGGATGGGAGAATTGTTGAAATATTCGGGTCTGGAAAGAAACCGTTACTTAAAACAGGTGCCCGGTTATGGAAACTGAGCGGGATTCAGCTCTTTTTGGTCAGTTTGCTAGGTATCGCGTGCGTCCTGCTCATTGAAAAACTGTGCCAGGATAAACGTGTGTCTGAAACCATACAGCATGTGGTCTGACCCATATCCTGTGGATTATTTCCGTGGTTCCCTCTGGGGCAGACCAGTTAGCACATGGTTATCTCGCCTACCAAGGATCTTCACACCCCGTTACTGCCATCTCCTACCAAGGATCTTCACACCCCGTTACTGCCATCTCAACTGAAATCAGTGCACAACTGGAATAATATGCCTTCCATTAACCGATATTGGTTACATGGTGGCAATATTGTGCTTTGAGAACTTGTGTGTACAGTAGCTGGACTGGGCTGAATGTGCCCTGTGTTCTGGTGCTGTGCTGCCGGGGATTGGATTCTGGCCCTCCACCCATGACCCTGTACTAGATAAGTACTAGATGGATGGATGGACCATGTCAGCTGAGTATTTACTTGTTTCCATGGCTACCAAATACATAGGCAGGGTTGCCAAATTTCACTCTTCTGGTGTGACAATCATACTTTCAGACTCAAACGCTCACGCAAGAAATCTTACAGCAAGTCTATGTTACTCCATTATAAACCTAAAATTAGCTGCATCGACAGCAGTGGGCCAGTTTGCAAACCCTATAGACTATTTATAAGGTAATAAAACTGTTACATGCATGTAAATATGTGTGCAGACTCGAACTGAAAATCTCACTCCAACCAGCTGGCCAAAGATGGCAAGCATGCACGGGGAAAAGGGCCGACATTAAATTGCCCTGCCGTTGTAAATTACTTGCAGAAAGCAAGTCATCTGAAACTTATTCTTTAATTTGCAGAGTTTAATGTCTGCTTTATCAAAATTTTGTCAAAATTTGTTTAAATCAGACTTCACCAGCTGAGGTTATTGACATAGAAAAGCAACATTAAGTTTAAAGATCTTTGCAATATTTTGATTGTCCTCCCCAACATGTTTTCAGCTGGGAATCAGATTTCATGAAATTATTTACTAAATGAAACACTGCCATTAACAGTGATTAACAAGAATTCAGAAGACATATACAATGGATACTGTAGAACAAAAGTTTGTTAGATGGGGTTATATTGACTGGCTTTATTACTGTCTAAGGAGACTATTGTGCACCATGATACAGGGCCAAGGAATGATCTAATTTAATATAATCTAATGCAGTGAAATAGTAAATCTGCCAGAGGCCCATTCAGACACTAAGCCATCACAATAAAATTATTATTTTCTCTTTCCATCCTAGCTGGAGTAGAGGGTAAACACTTGTAAATACCATTATTGCACCTTTTTAATTACAAAACAGCACTTACTCACCATTTTATGATCATTTAAAAAGTTTGAGTAAAATATATACATACACCACACTGACCTTTTCAACAAACTGCCCCCCCCGCCTCCCACTTTACTCCTTGACAACACAGCCAGGGGTTACGAGCAAGTAAATCAATGTCAGGTCCTTCAGCGTGCCTGCATGGCCATGGGCATCAGCAAACCATCCCCAAAACACCAGACTGATCGTGGTAAACAGGCCGAGTTTTCTTTTTTCAGTTTATAGGCTAACAGTTATCACCGAGCACTGGAGCCTGCAGATTGATGTTGTCTGCAATAAAGGTAGCTGGCTAATAGCATATTAATATACCGGAATCCGTGCAAATGCATTTCCATTTGTGCTACATGGACATGGACTTGTCCATTTCCACAATAATATTAATCAGAGTCAGAATCAGAATTCACTTTATTCGCCAGGTACAACTGCATGTACTAGGGATTTGTTTTGGCAGTATTGGTGCTTGCTTACGTTCACAGATAACATAGAAGAACCAAGAACATAAATTAAGAGATGACCACCATGATGATGATGATGACGATGATGATGATGATGATGATTTGGTTGCAGCAGTCGTGCAGTCCTGCATTAATGTGAGGTCATCTATCCCTCCTTCTTCCTGTGCCTAAGGTTGTGCACACAGACATGTACTGTATTATACCCTTTTACATTCATAACTACATGACTGCATCTAAGCGGTGCATGAATCAAGCTGCCTGCTGTTTCCACCATGTTGTAAAATGTGTCACTGGTCCTTGTTTTCAATAATGGCAAGACATCTGAGCTAACTGAACACATTTCAGTCACACTGGGTATCGCCCGGTGAAATACGAGCCGGGATAGCGTGACATCATAGTCATAGCCCCAAATAGCTCTGTAGTCATTCAGTTTGAGACATGCAGCCATATACTGATCACAATAGGCTCATTTGCTTGGGGGACATTAGGAACTGCTGCAGAAAACAGACAGAATTCTCCCAAAAACAATGCAGTTGAGACTAACTTAGGGCAGTGTTTCTGAACCTGGCCCTTGAGGCCCCCAGACGGGACACGTTTTTGCTCCCTGCCAGACAGACACATTTCCATCCCTACTGGGAGCTGGGAGGGAGCAAAAACGTGGCCCGTCTGGGGGTCCCTGAGTACCGGCTGGAGAAACACAGTTTCCCGCATGTAGATGCCATCCTTCAATAACACTCCAGGTTTTGTGAACGAAAATACCAGAGGTATCTCAACAATGTTCTATATAATGACCTACAGATGCAATTTAAACTGCTGATGTCCCCTCCTGGCATTCAGTTGCTAGGATGCAAATACAAACAGTCAGAAGAAAACGGCTGTGAAAACATGATAAAAGGACACATACAAAGACAGCAGTGGTGATAATGAAAAGTCAGGTCTGTAGATGTTTAGTCCTGCACAATTATTATACTTCCTTGCATGTTGAGACAGATTTATCCATTTTCTGCATCCTGCTTTTTCAATAAATTGGTGCATTTATATTTGCTTAATTATTATCGTCATCTTCATTATCTTTATGTATGTTTTACTAAATGCTCATGGTATTATTTCCTTTATTAAAATGGCAAATCCAGGCTTTCTTTTCCATAGGTTATTCAATTAATTTATCACCTGCATGTATTAAAATATGCATGGTTTTTAAATGCCAGGACACCTCTCTTGAATTAAGGGAACAACAGATGATAATCCATAAATACAAATGCATGACATGTTAGGACATAATCTGGGCTACTTGTGATGCTGACATACCCAGGATGTCGCCTCGGACAGTAGGTGCGGGCACTGATGCTCGCTCAGGGCACCGTGCAGGACTTAGTTGCTTAATTCTCTTAATATAACTCCTCTACAATTATCGTATGTTTATGCTGAAAGTCTTGCGAAATCCTTGTTTCTTTAGAGGGTATTTTGACTTTTATACACTAATGG
Organism: Mormyrus proboscirostris; assembly: GCA_026779585.1. Lineage (NCBI taxonomy): Eukaryota > Metazoa > Chordata > Actinopteri > Osteoglossiformes > Mormyridae > Mormyrus > Mormyrus proboscirostris. The sequence continues at coordinate 2,296,437 of JAODKF010000002.1, forward strand.
CGGGAAGTGTGGAAACACCCAGCAGTTTCAGCGTCACACTATAAAAATTACTACATGACTATTGGCAATAATGTCTATAAACAATCAAAGAGTGTTTACAAATATCATACACTAGATGATTAAATAACCGGAATCACTCTAATAAAGTTCTGCGGTCCCTAAAAATTGGAAGTGTTTCCACCATTTTGGCCACTTTCATATATATTATTACCCTGCAATTACTGCTTGTACTGATATGGGAAGCAAAGGCACTTAAGGCCTAAGATTCGGGTAGCTGGATGTGCGTTAAGGATACAGCCATCGTGTAACATGAGCTGTGAGGTAAATGGCTCTGATAGTTCAGCAAGAGTTACAGTTTGACAACAGCTCTTAGAACACAATATAGATGTATAGGTTTTACAGTAAGATTAATGTTTTGCCGGGTGGTCAATATCCCCCACCCGCTTTAGAGATTGTGTACAGGGGGATCAGCTCACCCACACTTCCTGGGGGGCAGGGATGAAGGGCTTTGCCTATTATTATTATTATTAATATTATTATTATTAGTAGTAATAGTATTGTGTTGCATCATTTGTACAGTATTGTGTCTTGTGGCTTCTGTATATGCACTATGAGGTCACTTTTTGTGTACGCTGCTTTAACTTTTGAAATTTCCTTTGGGATCAATAAAGTACTACTACTCCTTCCCGTACCAAAAGCTCTGACTGATAACGGCTACTGTTAATCTGATATTAATCACAGGAAACCATAGCACACAGCTGCTTGTTTATTTGAATATATAATTGCGAATACAATAATCCGAATTAGATGCGGTCGCAAACCTGAAGACCAGCACTGTGTGTGAATATATTCTGCTGTACCCCATATTGTGAGACGACCAGCATTTACTCTTGTTCAGGCCATGCCAAACAGCCATTCTATCTTCAGGGTACAATTTCAGGGTACCGGACAGGCCCATATTAAACCAAGCTTTGTGTTTGTAGGAACCTCTGAACCAAGATGCTAGACGTGTAGTGGATGATTGTTTATTAGCAGATGATAGTACTCAAAATTTTCAGCATGTTATTAATCAATAGACTATGAACAGAAAAATGATGCCCCTGAAAGCACACGGTGTACGGCAGTCTGATGTGACCCCGGTAGTAAATATGTGATTGGCAGGACATGGGAATGTCAAGACACATCTCTATGAGCAATTGTAACAAACCCACCTTTTTTAGGGTCTGCCTCACACGTAAGGACTTGTGAATAGTGCCTGTTCTCATTTGAAAAGACCACCCCCTAGTGGAGAGAAACAGAACAGACCGCACGACGCTGAGCTTATGGCCATACCTGCACACGCGCAAGCGCGCGCGCACACGCACGCGTCCATCCATCCATCTTCCTACTGTTTATGTTAATCAGGGTCAGAGGAGATTCTGGAGCCTGTCCCAGGCTGCACAGGGCATGAGGCAGGGGTGCGCCCCGAATGCAGTCCCAGGCAGCACAGGGCATGAGGCAGGGGTGCGCCCTGAATGCAGTCCCAGGCAGCACAGGGCATGAGGCAGGGGTGCGCCCTGAATGCAGTCCCAGGCAGCACAGGGCATACTGTACACATCACACAATATGAGTGTGTTATAGTTGCAAACTCACCGGAGTGTATGTCTTCGGAGTTTTTGCCTGATTTGATTAAATAAGATGGTAAAGATCTGCGACCGACTCCAGTTTCCTCACGTTTCTCATTGTCACAGAAGAGCTAAAAGCCTCCTTTAAGCACAGGACCTATTATTTGTCTTGACGAAAGACTCGTGAGGTACAGCTGAATCGTCATGTCTCATATAAGAACCTCATTCAGCCGTACGCAGTCCCAGCAATTTCCGCATGGTTTTTATTAACGGAAATGTTCTTCGTAAACCAAGAAATTTACTCCGTCTCTGTTCTGCTGTATTTCTTTACATGCTGTTTTTCGGATTACATTTATTTTAAGATTAAATTTATTTTAAGATTGAACCATCTATCCCCCAAACTGATACAGTGTTTCTTAAATCTGCTAAAAGATATGGATGTTTATAATGGATGTTCTTTTTCAGCAAAGAACCATAATCCAAACTTTGATACGGGCCACAGTATCAATTTACATGTAAGATGGAGAGATCTATCGATGGCTATTTATTCCAAGTGTCTTCAGGTGACATCATTAATCTCTCAAATACCGCGTTTCCAGTTATTGTTACCATCTATATCCCATAAGCACTCAGCCAAAAGGCAGGATGTGGCGAACGTGTCAAAGGAAGCATAGGTCACAAGGCAGGAAACACCCTGGACGGGATACCATTTACTTGCAGGGCATGTACTCCCACAAGTCTGGGCCAGACCGAGATAGCATCACCACCAGTTAATGATTTGCTCAATATTAAATGTTTGTATCGCCAGCTCCCAGTGTTTTGTTCTTGACACATTTTTGACACCGTTCCCCTCCCCTGACATCATAACAGCACAGGGCCTCCCCATGTGAGACAAAGTGAACTTGGCTGGCAGCTTAAGTCGGCATCACTTCAGAAGTTGGCATCCCGCATTGCGTAGCTGTTCTGTGCTACACTACAGCGGGTGCGAGCAGTTCTACGGGTGCCCTACATCAAATACCCGTTTCGTGCCAGCACTGCAGGGGGCGCTAGAACTTCTAGGAGAGCCGTACATCAAGTAGTTGTTGAGTGCCAGCACTGCAGGGGGCGCTAGTACTTCTAGAGATTCCCCATATCACATAACTGCTCTGTGTCGGCACTTTAGATGACATGATGACTTGTAGTGACGCTGAGGCAGAGAGTCATTCCCACTTTTGGTATTTCTCTGTACCAAAGACACAAAGATTGTACTTGAAGTCTTGGCAACTAAGACCGGTCTTGCGAACTCGCCTCCCAAGAATGAACTTGGGGTGCAATGAATCATGGGTCTGGTCTCGTTTGGCAAGCGTACAACAGATGTATCCTTGGTATTTGGGGTGGGGCAAGAACGACATCTAGGGATTTTTTTTATCATCCTCTGTACTCCTGTTCTTAGTATTGGAACTGGCCTTTGGCAATGGAAGATGATGCATAACAGGGACACTAGTACAGAAGTAGGGTCAAGTGTGCATATTGAGAAACACCCCCTGTCTCAGACGTTGTGTGTCACTTTGCAATTGAAATCGAACTGGCTCAGTCACCTCCCCGCAGGAGTTAGAGGCCACCACGATTTACGTAACTTATAAGGGAAAACCACGGATGGACTGAGATTAATAATAGGCCTTGCACTTTTGGATCCTCCATGACCATTTTTGCAGAGTGA
>JAODKF010000002.1:2299839-2317831 GCA_026779585.1 Mormyrus proboscirostris
CAAAGGCAGAATGTGATAAATACACACACACACACACACACACACAATACTGGAGATGGAGTCAAACCCAATAATAATCGCCGTATGGATTATATTACAATATGGGAAGTGCAGAGTGAATAGCTTTAGCGTACATTGTTGATGTGCTGACTTACTATTGCTGACATGCGCAGGCGGCGTCACTTTAGACACCTAAACTGTCCTTCGGCAATCAGACATCTGCGGCTCTATTCTGAGAACAGCTGCTAATGTGACACTAACTGTAAACAAATATGATTCCCATCAGCTGTTCATTATGTCTCCTGCACTCGTCCACGCATTAAATCCTTAAGGCCTTGAAGTGAAAATATTCAAAAGTCTTTGCTTGACTCCATCCAACAGGCTCGATTTTATCAAGTGCGCCCCCAACTAAAAGCACACATTCGATTAGGCTGTAATTACGGTTGTAATACTGTACACTAAAAAAATACTAAATTGACCCAATAACACTAGGTGGGGAAATAATGAGGTAGGCTTTTCTGCAAAATTGAGGATTTTTATCCAGCTTTCTATTACATGTTACGTTTAACTACGTTTAACACTACCGGAAAACAGTCTCTTACGCCAAAGATGCAACATTTTATTAGCTGATTGGCTTTTGCCAAACAAAAATACCGCGGTTTCCCACTAGAGGGAGCAAGAAATCAAATTTACCGGAAAGACATATGTTGATTCAAGGCTATTTTTGTATCCTAATATCTTTTTTAAATCTGATTTTCGAAATGTGAGCTATACCAAGTCATAGCAAGGGCAGCGGTGGCTGAGGGCAGTGGAGGCTTAATGTTTAGGGAAGCGCACTTGTAATTAAAGGATTGCAGGTTCAAATCCCCGACCAGCAAGGCACCACTGAGGTACCCTGAGTGAGGCGCTGCTTCCTGGGCGCTGAATTAGCTACCCGCTGCTATGTCACATATGGGTTAAATGCAGAGGATGCATTTTCTTGTTGTGTGCTGTGTCAAAAAATGATCCCTGATCTCTAAATTCTAGCAATATGCTGCAAGAATTTTACAAATTTTACTCCGTGCTCAAATACGCCAGAATGTGCTTGGTGAGGAAATACTTAAATTAGCTTGTCACCTCTTTAGTCTGTGATAGACAAGAAAGAAAATCTGAGCTTGACTACCAGTGCAGTCTTTTACAGTATATCCCAAACAATGCTCTCCAGCCAAAAGCAGCCATAGCTGAAAGAAATCTGAGGGCAGGTCATACTCGCCGAAATTCTCCTGCATATTTGATCTTGACCTTACCCCTGTTATGAAATGCACATAAAATAGAAAACGAATGTTTTATTTGTTTGGTCATACCGTTTAGTTTTTGAACAATGACAAATGGCACCAGCGCTGGGAAACCCATTAGAGTGGCTGCCTAGAGCGCCACCTTCAGACGGGTGCTGGTATAGCTAGACAATTTCACTTTGTCTAGGAGGCCGGTGACGGAGGAAGCTTGCCTAGGCCATCATGTGGGCTTTGGCTGGTACTGAAGGCACGGTGTCGGGGGCACAATGGGGAGAGGGACCCATAAGAAAGGCCTGATATGATATGTTTTGAATGGTGGCATTTTGTAACCCTGGTGACAAGGTGAAGGTGAATTTTAGCATAAAAAAAGCACATTGCTTTTGAAAATACCGTCAAAATACTGAGAACCATGGTATAGGTCTAAAATGTGGATGGTATGACAGTATCACAGAGATATGACAGAGATATTGGATACCGGTTGTCACGGTTCGAAGGGCAGGCGAGCGGGCAAGGAAGTGAGAGGAGCCAGAAGGACAGGGAAAACTGGGTTTACTGGGGTTGACACGGATGACAGGTACGAACAGCAACATAGCAACAATGACCGACATCAGACCAGGGGAGACGTGGACTCATATACACCACGAAACGGGGATTAACAGGACACAGGTGAAAACAATCGGGCAGGAACACAAGGTAATGAGGTGGGCGTGGCACACGGGAGGATCGGACGGAGCGGATCATGACACCGGTCAAGGGGGGTTTTGACTTCATTCACCCCCCCAATAAGCAGCCATTGTATTTAAATTATTAAGTTGTGTCCCACCAATCACCTTTGTCATTGTCTGTGTCACATCCTTATGACGCAACTTAGCTTTAACCCTGTCAGCCATTCTCATCAGCAGGTTCCATCTTACCATGCAGAATACATTCAAACAAGGGTTTGATTAGCCTTCAATTCACATGTTCCATTAATCGGAATGTATTATATGCTGAAGAACGTAGTCATTTAAGTCATTAAAGATATCAAACAGGAAGCGATTCTGTTTTGTAAAATGATTTCTATATTAAGTCAGGGTGTGCGGCAGGAATGAGGACTTTCATCAAACAAAAGAATATCAGCAAAGCATAATGTAGTTTATGTTACTGTTTCTGACGAGATTTCTAAAGTGTCTGAGTAAAACAAAACAAACCTGCCTGCTTTTTATTATATATTTTTAAAATGCTGTAATATATGTCCAGCCATTAAACAACAATGCCAGGATTCTATGCACTTGGACCAATGGAGAAGAACCAGGTTTCCACAAGATCTTCATTCCACAAGCGTTTTCTATAGGCTCTTTGGTGCAGTAGATATAGTTCCTGGACCACAGCACACAGTATCTCCTTTGGGGCCCTGTGTTCTGATAAAACAACACTAGCCTGCCCTTGGCATCTCATGCTAAAAAGCCTCCGTGGAGAGATACTCTAGATTCCCAGAATACATGCTTCTTAAAATAGAAATGTATTGATTCGAGCCATCTGTGCATAGGCAAACAGCTGCGTGACACAATTACACGCAAGGGCTCATGCGTGAACACGAAGCGTCACCGTAACTCTCTAAACCTGCTTCAGTGGAGGCCAGAAATGCTGATTTATCTCTCATAAAATGGACCAGCTTGGTAACTAAGGTAGAGGGAATAAAGCTGTCAGTCCCTGACAAGTGATAACACTTTATAATCAAATAAAGCCAAATATGTCCACTGCCACAATCCGAGATGGGGAGACAATATCATAGCTTACTGTGCTGTGTAAAAGTGCTTTTGCACTCAGCCCATTTAGACAGATGGGTACCCATTTTTAATCACTTGATTTTAAAAAAAACTTTGCCTAACTTACAGGCTGATGCAGACAGGTTGGAAATGCTATTACTGTAGAGCTAGCAGCAATCTTGAAGAGAGAAGGGTGATGTCATAGTTGCTAAATTAATGTAACAAAAACACTGTATTCTCATGCAGATCCTAATTACCCATAATTACTCAGAAACTATATTCAGATTAGCAGGGAGTTCAGAACAATGTCTTATAATATATAGGTCTTCAGTTGCCTTGCTCTATAAACAAAATGCCATTGTCATGTTTCTGTCTCCATTTTTAGTAACTGTTTATGCAATGAACCTGACTATCCCTGCAAAGAGAACGGCCAAGGTAAACTTTGAAGGGGACGTCCTCTATCACATGACACGTAGACACACACACTAAGGACAATGCAGAGTCACCAATTTATCTGAAACGCATGTCTCTGGAAGAGAAGTGGAACAAAGGAAATGCATCCTCAACTCGAGGAGAACATGCAGACTCCGTTGGGGCTGAGGTGACCCAACCCTCTGAGCCGTTCTTCTGTCTTCTGCTTTGCTTCCTGGAGGCCAACCGTTCAGACGTTTCACTGAAGACCACCAAGGACTTTTGAGTAAGAAATAAGCTATTTTAGTACAACAGGCTTATTAACATTTATTGTATAACATGCAGGACAGTCCAAGTATGTGCTGTCGTACAAATGTGCGAGGAACGTCTAAACTCAGGGTGAACCTTAACCGAGGACCCACCACATAATAAGTCAATGTTATTAGGAGGGAAAAAAGTCAGGATTTATATGTTAAAGTATAAAAATGATGTCCGGTCTTGCAGTGACCAAACCTCTCACTTTTATGATTTATGAAATGTTCAGTACCTCAGTCACATTCCAGACCTAAGCATGCAAATCAGAAAGCAGCGTTGATCTCGGACGTTTGGTAGCACTTCTCCCGTCGACCCTGATGACAGTCCAGTGTGTTGCCAGGCCAGTAATACTACAGAAGCACAGACAGTCCTGCACTTGGGTGGCCTTCTTCAGGAGACCTCCTGGCTGGAGACATTCCCAGCTTTGTTATACTGAGCAACCGGCAAGTCTATGCCCAGGCAGAATTTCCCATATGCTTTAAATTCATCTTTAAAACATTCACACTTAAATCATTCAGTATATGGGAATCCATCCACAGTTCAGCAGTTTGACAAAAATAGGGCCACATTAACCATAAACTACTGCAAACGAGGAATTTTAAATAGATTGCAGCTCATGTACTTACTTTGCTGATGCTGTAATAGCAAATGGGTTCTGATTTTTGATATATAATTATAATTCAGGATAAGTGTCTGGTGAGCATCACGTGCCTCTGATGACACTTCATTATACTGTATGTTAGCATCCCGACTCCACCTGCTGTACTACGAGTGACAGGAAATATACCGCAAGTGTACTTTGCATCATTTGTCAGACATCTCCTTTGCGTGTTCCGTCACTGGTTGTCCTTTTCAGGGTTATGGGGTGGGGGGGTCCTGGAAAGTATCCCGGTGGTTACAAGCACAAGGCAGGGAACAACCCAGGATAGAGTACCAACCCCTTGCAGGGCACACTCACCATTCACATCTATGGGCAATTTGGTAACTCCGATTCAACTTGGCAGGTTTTTGGATTGGGAGTGGGCAGGAAGCTGGGGTACCTGGACAAAATCTCACAACAACATGCAGACTCCAGATAGCAGAGACTCAAACCCAGGTCCCAGACGTGGGAGACAACGGTGCCAAACCCCCACACATCCGCATCACCCCATTTATCAAACATCGGCGCTGCAAAGAAACACAGCTACTAATTCATATTTCAAAATGCTCGTCTTATTTTCGAGAGCATAATTTCGGCAACGGCGAACGTCAGTAAACTACTAAGAGCTGTATATGCATGTAACATATATTGGGACAATCACAATATCTGAATGGAACTCATGACACGGGTGGAAATTCTAAGCTAGATCCCTTCAACTACAGAAACAGCATTTTGGCAGTCAGTCATTCTACTGATAAAACAGGTTCGCCATTTCTCTCCCACTATACAATAAATTTAACATTTTTTGCTATGTACATATAGTTCAGATTTTTCTTTTGATATAAATCAAAAAATATGCATGAATGCAATACATAGTTGAGGGAAGCAAAATGGTATTATTTAAAAATAATCACTTTAAAAATTTTGTAGTTTTCATATCACCACATTCAGTGAATATTTAAATGAAGTAAAAAGAATCGAATAACTGACAAGCTTTCTGCTTTACTAAGCACTAGAAAGTTCTGGTTGACGGAGAATGAAATTATCACTCGCGGGCAGTGCTTCAATTCTTAGACGCTTCTGGACTCGTGCTGATGGTGTTGGTACTCTCTGAACAGCTGTTCGTCTCGACCTCCGGCCTGCTTACGTGCCGACAGGTCCACAGTCTGTTGGCATCCTGCGTTCCGCGTGCTGTCAGTAGAGGGCGTCCTCATACAGGTCTGTGCGGAGGCAGAACAGTATCCCACCCCCCAGCATGAAAATGGTAGCGCCCCAACCCAGGCCGTAGCCCCAGTTAAACTCATGGTAGGTTTGAAGGACCTTCCCATCGATGAACTTGATGGGGTAGAGGACCAATGCACAAGCCTGCAGGACCACTGTAACCAAGCAAAAAAAAAAAAAAGGAGAAACAATTACTACGGATGCTTTTTCCAAAGCTTTTGGTATTTATAATTTTTTTTTACCTAAGAAAGTTACAACCAGACAAGCATAATGAAATTAATTTCTACACAGTGCGATTTATGCCTAAGGCTACTTCTGAATAAAATGCCATTTCAAATTTCAGTTAACAGCTTGTCTGCAGTGAATATCACAACACCAACAATTCTGCCTTAATAACAGAGACCCATGTGTTTTCCGTTTTGACGTCCGCTTTGGTGGCATAAATCATTTGGAAACACCTCACTCTTAGTCCCCCAGAAAGCCTTGCTGAGCCTCTCATAAAAATGTTACTACCGCATGAGCAGGGATCTTTATTTTAGGAACACCCTACAATGTTATAATAAAAACAATTATTTTAAAAATGTAAAGAAAAAGGGACTGGCCCTTATCACCATTATGACCCTTCAGAAAGACTTTTAGAAGTAATGAATCTTAATGTCGATGCTCTACTGAAAGCTGCCATAGAAACAAGGGGATGCGGGTCACATGCATCAAAGCAGGCGATGCATCTCGACACGCTGTGATCTATTTCCATGTTTCCGTGGAGATCTTGCCACTGGAGTGCCACAGTGACTGCAGGATTTAATTCCACATAATAAAACTTAACAAAACATGACGATCTCTGTGAGAACCGGGGGACAGAGGTGTTTACAGGGAACCAGGAAAACTGCGCAGGCTGCAGCTGCCTGTGTCTCATCGCAAGGCTATGAGCTGAAGCAGACCGGGGCGCTTGGGAAAGACCACACGTCCCTCCCCAAGGGCCCCCTTTGGCTTGGACTCAGCCAGCTGTGTTTTTGGGGGGAATGATGTGAGTCCTAGGCGCCCGGCAAGCCAGGAAGGGGGGGTCCGGCAGTCAGAAGCTGTGGCCTGCCAGAAGCCATTCTGCGGATTGGGGGGGGCAGCATTACACTTAGAGGATGGATTTAAGGCCATTACCCAACAAATAAAAAATAGCTGTTTAAATATGTTCCCTTCTCACAGTGGAGCCCTTTATAGACTCGGGTATTTGGGAAAAATGCATCTCCCACTTTGGAAACCGCGGCGGGGGGGGGGGGGGGGGGTCTTTTAAAATTATATGGAAAATAAAGTGGAGTTACTGGTTACGCGTCACGCGGTGGGCCGGCAGGAAATGAAAATAAACGATCACTGGGAGACACCAAACAACAGCCGTAGGCATTTGTACGTTACATGCGAAGAGGCCAGATCCTGAACACACTGTCCTTCAGTCTTTTCAGATGAATGTGGGATGGGCCGCTAACGCAGGGAGGGCTTGGCTGAACCCGACCAAATTCGCATGCTTTTCCATTGACACTACGACCCAGATGATCGTCACTTCTGGCAGTATTTACTCCTCAGGCTTCCAGGATGGAAATCCCTGGTTGAAAGGAACAGAGTGAGGACCACACAAACGTCCTCTGACCACAGAAGATTACCAGGGTCCTCAGTATCCTTATAAATTTTACCGTTCCCAAAAAAAATCCACGCCTGATCCCTCACCTTTTTGAAGCCCACCCCCGACATTTCACGGGAACGGCAACCCTGTTCTTTCTTATTAACAGCGCCTCGAGGACCGCGGGGATCCCAAGCGTGCCGATTACAGCGCTTCAGGGTGAAGGCCTCTGCTAAATTTACACGCCAGAAGAGTCGCCGGGGTCTGCGAGCCGTAATCATTCTGCCCCGTGGGATCCCGGCCTGTCTGTCACTGGACTGTCACATATACGAAGGATGAGGGGTCTCATTCGGTGGCTAATGAGGCCCAGGAGGGAAGAGAGTGTCCATCAGCGGGGCATCCAGTAGTCAGCGGAACAGGATGTGCGCCGGACGGAGAAATAAACTCAACCGCCGAAGAGGAAGTTGACTGCCTGATGTCACAGGAAAGCAGGCATTGTGCTACGAACAATGTGAGGGGGCGCGAGGCTGGCGGGGAGCAGCCGCTGACAACCGAATGAGTCAAGGCCTCTAGGTGAAGATAGTAAGGGGGGGGGCGAGGAGACGTGGGGGGTTCGAAGAGGTCGACTTGCCTGCAGTGAAGAGGAAGATGGCGACGGTGCGATAGTGATTCCACTGCGTCCCCTTGCACAGCGAGATGAGGGCGATGAGGAAGGCGACCAACGTGACCGCAGCCCCGGCCAGCAGCAGCACCGCCGTGGCCACCTGCCAATCTGCAGACACAGGAGCGGTCAGGCTCTGCGCAGGAACATCCAACAGGATGCTAGCGGGCACCTACAAAGGACACTGTCCCACAACTTCAGCTGGCTGCACATCCGCTCCATGCCCCACCTAAGCGTATCCCAGTCGCACATGAATTATTACACTGAGGCTAAAACACCAGGGTTTGAACTCGAGCGCTTTGCAGTCTCCATGCCTCCCCGCCGCTCTATTTGTCGCTCTCTCTCTTTTTAAAGGCCGGGCCCCTTTGTGCATCGCAGAATGTCATTGTCCTTCCCCATATGTCCCCTTAAAATCCCGAATGACCCTTCTGCCTCTTCTCAAAAGCCCGCAGCCCCCACAGCTACCCCCGAAACAGACGACTGCAAACCCCGGGCACATTCCCGTCCGCCCTCCCCATTCACCCCGGCAACCTGAAATCCACCACTCAAGAACAAGAGAACCCCAGTTCATACCACCTGTCTTTGCTCACTGCCCCCTACCCCCCACATCCCAAACTGCCATCAGTCACAGGGTAGTCCATTACTCTGCTTCTTCAGAGTGAGTTCAGCGAGGGACTGCAGGAATGGATCGCTATATTAGGGCATGTTGGAAGTGCAAATTTTCTATTCCTCAGAAAAGATGACTGTCGGGGTTTGGTGGGGGGGAGGAATTCAAATACACAGATTCTTAAAAAGTAAAAGAGCTCGCTGGGGCTGTGAATGAAAACTAAGCAGGGTCGTCTTCCAATGGAGCAAAGTACACAGTTGTTTACACTAACAGCAGAGGTTAGTCTGTAACTGTGCAGCTAAAGCACAGTCCTCTGCTGGATTCACTTTTCAAAGAATGGCCTCCACTCACTCGTCTTACATTTTTTATACTCTTAAAAGGGCAGATTGTTACTTTACGCCTCGCTTCATCAGCTTGCTGTGGTATACTCACTATGTAATACCCCTACGGTTTGCTGACCCCATTTCCCGGGCTGCAGGAGAACCGCGTCCACACTCAGGCCCTATGTGGCAGTCAAAGAAAACACAGAGCACTGGTGGACAGGCAACAAACGCGGCAAAAGCTTCACAAAGTTTGCAGGTGTGAACAAAAACACACGCAAATGTTTCAAGCAATGAGTTTAAGTTACTACCTCCTTGAAAGATCACGAACGTGATGGAGTCGTGTCTTCGAGAGTCACAGGCTTTGTGAAAAGCGAAGGGAAAGTCGGTGTTTTCTATTTAATGTGCCTTGTGTCTATGTCAGCCATGTTTCTTGAGGGGAGGGGGGTTACACAGGAGTGCTGCCCACCCACGGCTCTGCCAATCAGCAGCGGCTCTCCTGAAGGACACGGTGAGCAAGTCTGCCGTGTTTCTGAGCGTGGTGACAGGCCTCAAATGCTGGCCCACCGATCTCCCTGCCAGGGCGCCTCTCATTCCAGAGACCATTAACGTAATAGATGTGTGCTGCTGTGACAACTGCTTAGCTGGGGTGGATCAAGCCACACCCATTCACACGGAATGGAGCCTGATTACAGAGTAATGTGAGAAAACTGGACCCGTCCTGCACCATCTGCCTCACAGTAAAGCCTAACTGTTCTCATATAACTGATTTACAACAGCCCATTATCAAAACCGCGCCTTAATGAGCGCATTCAGAATATGCGGCAGTAACTATTCATGCTCCCAATGTCAGCTCCCGCTGTGTCATACCTCTAGCAAACTTTCTGTCTGTTAGGCTAGAAGGCTGCAATAGCCAGATGGCACTATCCCAGTAAACGAGCTCGTCAACGACGCTGCAAATCCCTGCACAATGGTGTACGCGCAGTCCAGCGCCCCCTATGGTTCGTCGCATAGCCTTAAACACACGAAGCACGACGCCGTACTCAAAAGACGCGTACAAAGCCATTACATGTATAACATAAATTCCCAATATAATACAGAAACCATACAGCTGAACTGTTTTAACTCGATTTAAATTGATTTGTGGATATTTCAACTTGACCCTAAAAATAATTGCTGCATTATTTCCACATCTCGTAGTATAAATAATTATTTTATGTATCACAAAGTAATATATTATAGTTGGGCGTAATACGTAGCAGTTTAATTATTAAATCTTTCACAAATAAAAATTCTTCCTGAATACCAATAAAAAATTTGGAAGAATTTTTAATCATGAGCGGCACCTGGTAGCTCAAGTTATTGTAAAATATGTCTTTACCTACGGGTGAAAACATCAGTGCTTACAGTTACGCACTGATAATGACAGCTGTACGAAACATGCACTACAGTCTAACTTACGCTTCATCAAAACATACAAAGAGAAAGCGATTACTGATAATCAACATACTATTATTTTTTCCAACAAACATAAAGTTTCTGATACAAAGCAACAAGCACCATGGACGACAAATACAAACAAGAGGCGTAAACTGGTGTAATTCAATGGCACCACAGTCCGATCGCGGTTTTCATTGTTTTCCCGAGCAATCGCATCATCTTACCAGTCCTTAAAGTTGACAAGCAATTCCAGACAGCAGCTTCTTCCCTGCAAGACCCCCACAGCGACAAAGAGTAGCGGTCCGCGGTGACCCAAGCGGGACTGAGCAGCGCCACTATATCCAGACTCAGGGCGAGAAATACGCAAAGTAGAGCGATCAGTTTAAAAGGCCGGCACACATATGTTTCATTCGCGGACATCTTCCCATTCCAAACGGACAGCCTTCGCTTGCAAAGAATATATTTCTCAAAAGCTCTTATGGACTCCTGCGTCCTTCGACTGAAAGTTGGTCTGGGGTCTAAAGGCGTATGAAGGAGACGAAATCCACCCACATCCTCGGGCTGAAGGGCTTTTAAAAAGAGCGTCCTTGCGCCCCCTCTCGGTCCATCCAAAAAACGGCCATTCCAGAAGCCGCTTCTCGTTGACTGCCTTTCTGCCCACTCCCTGAATGAAAACTGAAATACACGTTATTTTCTAATCCCTGGCAAAGAGGGAACAGCTCATTATACCTACACTCCGAAGACGATGGAAATTTGATCGCACAGTCAGTTTCGTTTAACAGTATGACAATAAGAAATTCACCGTACTCCCATGTGGACATATTATTGGCACAGACTCATTTTTACTGTTTACTTTTTTTAAGTTTCATTTGGACTCATTTGACCGCAAACAGTCACCACACTATCCAAATAAAGTGAATTTAAAAGATTTTGTACGTAGAGATTCGGTACACAAACGTTTCCGCCGTCATTTACAGTAGCATGCTTTCTGTGGCCAAATACCTGCGGTTCTCTTTGCTTGCATTTTCAGCCTGGTGTTAAATATACATTTTCGGCTGGTTGTATTGCGTAGGAATAAAAACATGCCTTTGAAAACTGAAAGCAAGGAAAAACAAAGGAGAAAATAATACATTGTGTGACTCTGCTCTCAAAGAGAAGCGAGGGGAGGAGCTGTGGCATTAAACATTCCAGGAGCAAATTTAGATTTCTGCATCCCGCCATTAAACCTTCACAGACAGGAAAGGCACAGATGTGTCTGAACTGCTGATGCTAGTTTATCTTCCTCTCATTATAGGGGCTGTGTGATCAGCCTCCTGTTGTTGGCCTTATTAGACACCTACTGGTTTAGTGCTGAGAGGAAGTTGCAGAAGCAAATTGCACCGGCATATTCAACTTCCCTCAAATAAGGGTATAGCAAGCGGCCAAAAGTGCGGCAAAGCCTGAAATGTCACTTATGTCACGAAGATGTTTCTTTTTTGTTCTCTTTTATGTTTTTTTTAAAAAAAAAAAAAAAAACTTGGGGCAGTGTCTGTGCTCTCTAAAGAACGACAGACCTGTGCTGACATTTCCAGCAGGGGAGCTCAAATACGCAGCTAATGGAGTCGGCTTAGCGTCTTAACGCTGCTGCACAGACAGACAGCGCTGTGCCGTAGCGCTCCAAGGACGCCGCTTCCCATCTCATCCCCGCACATTTCGCCTTTGTACTGCATCCCCATGGTTACTGATGATAGCAAGTAAGAGCTCACTAACATCAGTTATAACATAATGGATGTAACAAGATATATTTGAAACTTTATGGATTTAAAATCCGTTAAACTGTATCACACATCCATGCCTTGTCTTTTTACATAATGCATATCATAATCTAAATATCTGTGTTACCTGTGTTACATTCTGTATATCTTATTATGTAACACAATCTGTTTTCTGAAATGGCTTTGTTTTGTACTGACAGAATATAATCGATTGTTGTAAAAACACAAATACAGCTTAGATCTGATATAGCTTTATTTCAGGCTGACTGGGCTGACCTTCACCCTCCACCCCAATTAAATTTTTCATCAATTTGGGCTCAATTTTGAGATATTAATGTAAATCTACCTTTGATGATGGAGTCTGCAGCCTGGATAGACTCCTCCGTGATTTATCACCAAGTGCCCAAGCCTACCAACCATTGATTGGCTTTCAGGCACCTACGAGTAAACACATGCAAAGATGTGGCTCTGATTTCCTGCACACTGCTGTCCTAATCTGGAACAAGCTCATCATCCATGTAGACCTGCTCTCCTGGGGGGTTGGGGGGGGGGTGATGAATGAGAGGTCCTGCGATGGCCCCATTCAGCATGAAGCTGGCCTGACCTCCATGTGCGTCTGGCTGTTGGTCGGCCAGAGGGTAGCTGTGAAAGGAAAACACGGATGACGCGAATGCTCCTGAACAAAAGAAGCCGAGCTTTCCAGCAGCGCCTGTCGCTTTCTCTCTCAGTGTGCGGGGGCCTAAGCTTCCACAAGGGGCGGGCCGTGTTGTCGCTGCTGACGGGACCTCTGCCCTCCCGTGCCGCAAACATCTACTCAGCTGTTAGGACCCCGCTTTGATATCACGGGCCTCTTTTCAGTGGATTGGAGCTGCATCCCCAACAAGTAGCAGAAAAAGGACAGTCTGGTCGTGCAGTTCGGATATATTGCTTGCGTGTGTGGATGCATGCGCACAATGGTTGTTATGAATGGTTGTCTAAAGAATTGTTAATTAAAGTGTTTCTCAACCACATACATTAGTGACAAACCACTATAAAATAATCCGGGAACAAATGAATCATTTTATTGAAGGGTTTGGGAAATTTAATAGTGAGAAGCCTTTATTCTCTGGAAAAATAGCTGGATGATTGGCAATATGTTACCATGTAGCTTTTATTTTCCTCAGTGAAATTGTGCAAAAAGCATCATGCATTGTGTGACAAAAAACGGATGTTAAATTGAAACATGGTACATGGTAAGAAACAATGAGAAGTATAGTAACTTAACCATTTAGTCCAGGTTGTAAATAATACCTCTGCACTAATGTTGCACACTGGACCTTGAGCACTGGATTGGCTGTGTAATATTACAGACACGTCATTCAGGAGGAACATTTTATTGAAAAAGTGTTTCCAAGCGCCCCTGTGACTCTGACCAAGATGTTAGAAGATGAATGGAAATCTCAGAACATTCTTCACAGGGGCTTAGGAACCGTGTGTGTGTGTGGGGGGGAGGTATAATTTGACTTCATTCGTCCTTCAAAAAAACTGAAATTTGTATTTAAATTAATATGTTGCCCCCTCCCCAATATCAAACTTTCCCCTATGCCATTTATTCTTCAGACAGCAAAATCAACATATTGTTAGCATTGCAGACAGGGTCTGAGACTGCAGCCTTGTTTCCGCCTGTCTTTGGTAGACAGCTGCACAGCTGAGCAGCAGCTCAGGGTTAATCTGAGCTGATGTCTAATAACTCTCACCGCACCGTTTGAAGAAGGCGTATCTGGCATAGAGTAGACATTTTTCTAGTTTAAGTTAATGATGTGAGGAAATGGGATGGTGGTTAAAAATAAAAGTTTAAACATAACTGTGGGTCTAGTTGAATTTCTGGGCCTCCCTAATATGTTGTGCAAACATTTACATCTTCAGAAATGGCTGCTGCTCAGATTTTGCGCTGCCTCCGGCTGCGTTTGAGCTCCCAGTGGGCTGGGTGGTCACCCCTGCATGAAGCCACAGAGTGCCTTTACTCCACTTTAATTCGAATCCCATTACGACAGTGTATCTGCTAATAGTTACTGCTGAGTCGATGCCCTGTAGAACTGCTATGTTCTCATCCCAATATCTCGCTCAAAATGCAGGTTGCACGTAAAGAGCATTTTCGACTCCTTCTGCATATTTTTTGCATTGCCGACTATACAAATGTAGATAATTCGCATGGATTTTGCGGCCTTCCATCCCAGGTTCCCCCGATGGTCCAAAGCCTGGAGGTTATATCGGTGTTTCTGATTTGTCTGTAGCGTACGCTTGCTCCCGTAAGCGCGCTCTGTTTCCTGGGACGAGCTGAGGTCTCTCAGTGTCCTTGCATCCAGTGCGCAGACACGGAGAATGGGTAGAGTGAAGAGGCGCACCGTGCAAAGTGTGCTGTAATTTATGGGAAAACAAAAGATGAGATATGACTGCAGTAAGTAGATCTCATGGTAAGGCCAGTAGGAACCGCAGTGTGAACATTCAGAATGCATTTAAATGACCATATTCCTCAGCACTGGCTGTTAATAAAATGCAGTCTCAGCAGCCTGGTAAAAATAACGCAGAATCATTTTATATTTGTTTCATGTTGACTACAGCTGAACACGAGGATTGATTAAAGGCATTTTGCTTGCTAATTGTGTCTCATTACAGAGCCCAAAACCTCCAGCATTCTACTAGCTGGGGAAACTGTGACTTCGCCTGTGCGTTTTCCTCTCTTCCTTCCCTTCCCGCAGCAATATCCGTATGCGAGACCCGTTGCTGGTTTCACCCCCTTCTCAGACTTCCCGGTCAAAGTCATTTCTGTCTCACCATTGTGAGACTTTTCGGCATCCGCCCTCCGGCGTGCTACCGGAATGCAGGCAGCCTCCTCGGCCATTTTCCTGCCTAAAACAGGAGGAGATTACTTTGCCCTCCAACTGCAGCCGGATTATAGAGAAGCAGTTGATTGCAACAAAATGCCCAGCTGGGAATTAATAAAACACTGAGCTGGAGCCACTTTCATTTACATATTTCAGAACTCTGTGTATTTATTAATATGACCGCAGTTACAATGTAATAGATGTAACAGATGTTTCTTTTTGCCTCAGTGCCCATGGATGTTATAGTACTATTTGTGTTGCTGTATTCCCATTTTATTCTGCATGGGTTTATTTGTTTCAGTATTCTTCTTTTCACGAGGTGCAGGAAATTCCAATATGTTCATACAGTTTTGGCCTAAAAACCTGATTGCAGTGTGTGACCAGTGTATGTAAGTGAAAGGTGCTGTCTGGCTCAACGGGCAAAGTCTCTGTGCCTGTCATCAGAAGATCATCCATTCAAGCTCCTGCTGAGGAGAGTCACACATCTGTGAGCCCCTGAGGAAGGTTCTTAGCTCCTGGCTCCATGTGCATGGTACACTGATTTTACCTGTGCTGTGACCCCAGGCGCGTTGTACACTGGCTGTACCTGTGCTGTGACCCCCAAGCACATTGTACACTGGCTGTACCTGTGCCGTGACCCCCATGTGCGTATTACACTGGCTGTACAAGTGTTGTGACCCCCACTGGCACGTTGCACACTGGCTTTACCTGTGTTGTGACTTCCAGGCATGTTGTACACTGGCTTTACCTGTGTTGTGACCCCCAGGTGCGTTGTATACTGGCTGCACCTGTGCAGTGATCCCCAGGTACGTTGTACACTGGCTGTACCTGTGCCGTGATCCCCAGGCACATTGTACACTGGCGTTACCTGTATTGTGACCCCTAGGTGCATTGTACACTGGCTGTACCTGTTGTACACTGGCTGCACTGTACCTGTGCCGTGACCCTCAGACTTGCTCTAGCTTGTTTGTTTGTGTCATGGAGAGGAAGATCAGGTTGACAAAAAGAGTATCATCCCACAGGGATTAATAAAGTATCAGTATTCTGTTCTAATTCAGTTCAGTGTTGTTGAGATTGCTTTCATTAAACAGTATGCAATGCTATACTTAATGATGCCCTTATAGAACATCCCAGCTTGAGTACTGCAAAAGCTTCCAGTAACAACTGGTTAGACACAATTAAAATGTATGTATTACTGAGGTTATCTAACAGAGCCATTCATTTTCACAAGACACTGTTACATGCCTTGATCAATTATCATGAACACAAAGACATCTGCGGCATGTCTGCGGTCAGTCCAGCCACCACCAATTTATCTGGCTGTCCCACCAAAATGCTTTTATATAAGAGGCTGATGTCTATAGTATCACAGCAGGGCTGAATAGGAGTTTCCTGGATATTTGGTCTTAACACCAAATTTATGCTAATCTGCAGTAAGATTCTCCTCTAAATGCTTTAGTTTTTGCAGGTAATAATAATAATAATAATAATAGTAATACAAACAGGTTATGATTAGGTTGTAACACTGTAAATCTTTACTAGACTATTATACTCAAGTTATACCACAGTTTTCTTCCTATTAATGAGTTACTACCATTTATATGGCAAAGGAAGCCTTATTGTAAAGTGGTACCTTTTTTAATTTTCATTTGGTTTCATGTAGTGAAAATGACTTTTAATTATCTACTCCCTACATAATATCAATTTTTGCATGTAATGTTTTAAGTGGAGTTAGCAAATTTCTGGATCAAAATGAGCTTAATACATTTTGGTTGAAATCGCACCTTTAGTGCTTTTTAGTACTTTTCTAGTTTGATTATAAGAGCCTTTATTATGGAAAAATACCCTTAAATCCAAAAAAAAAATAAAAAATCCCAAGATCATGTAATTCCCAAGTCATCCACTGGATGGCATCTCTGCAGTAAACTCAGCATATAGCCTGATGGTGTGTGTGGCTTGTTAGAGCATAATGGACTGAATACTCAGCTGCTCGTTTTCATTTAATGATATTTCCATCCTCACCAGTTTGGGATGATGAGAAATTCCCATCTGCTATGAATGCAGGGGGACTTGGAGGCTGGTTATTGATTATCTCAATGTGACCTGAATATGCTTAATTGTCATGAAGGACCGCTTGATATGACAATTAACGTAAAATGGAAATACAAAGTATGCCACACCTTATAAAACAGCAGGGCTAGAAGTGAGGGTTTAAGGATGTTTCTTACCAGCCCTTTACAATCGTTTGAGCGCTGTCTCTGTAAAAGGAAGCACAGCACAAAACACCTACATCCTGCACTTCCTGGCCTAGACACAGAGTTTAACGAGCCAACTCTGCATAATTTGTATAAACAGGCAAATGCATGCTTGTTTTCTCTGCCTCTCCTTCAATTTTTCTCTGTAATTAGTCTCCCTTGGGAACCCTGTGGTTAATTAATGGGCAATTATTGGTCAATATATATACTTAAGACTAAGCATTTTCATATTTGGAAAAAACATAGTTCTGTTTTTCTTATATTTATTGCAGCAACACATAATATGCATGTACTACAATTATTTAATTGATTTATACATTCTGGGGGCAGCATGGTGATGCAGTGGTAATCACTGCCACCTCACACCTCCGGGACCCGGGTTCCATGCGTGTGGAGCTTACATCTTCTCCCTGAGTTATTGTGGCGCTTCCTCTGGGTACTCCAGTTTCCCCCCCCAGTCCAAAACCATGCTCAGGTTAATTGGAGTTACCAAATCACCCATTGGTATGCATGCATGAGTGAATGGTGTCTGAGTGACCGGTGAGTGGGTGACCGGTGTGTGACTGAATGGTGTGTGAGTGACTGCTATGTGAGTGACCGGTGTGTGAGTGACTGCTATGTATGTGACTGGCGTCTGAGTGACCAGTGAGCGGTGTGTGACTGAATGGTGTGTGAGTGACTGGTGTGTGAGTGACTGCTATGTGAGTGACTGGTGTGTGAGTGACTGCTATGTATGTGACTGGCGTGTGAGTGACTGCTGTGTGAGTGACCGGTGTGTGAGTGACTGCTATGTGTGTGACTGGCGTGTGAGTGACTGCTGTGTGAGTGACCGGTGTGTGAGTGACTGCTGTGTGAGTGACCGGTGTGTGAGTG
>JAODKF010000002.1:2332652-2347211 GCA_026779585.1 Mormyrus proboscirostris
CCCCCCCCCCCCCCCCCCCCCCCCCCCCAACCGCTCTGACTCCTAGGGGTCAAGATATGTCCTATGATTCCATTTCACGAAAACTTTCTCACAGAATTCTAAGATGAAAATTGTTTGGGTGGTGGCCGCCAGATTATCATGGAGGTCTCTATCTACTACTAATCTAACCTGAGGAGTTTTTATTCTTCTCATCTATCTCCTGTTGTTTTCTGGTTGCACAGTTCTTTATACACACATATATGAAGTGCTCTGGGTAATTATTATGGGCGATAAATTGAACTGTATTGAATCGAACACAGAGCTGACATTGACCTCAGCTGAACATGCAACTACAAATAAGATACAAAACACTACAGATCTAAAGCAATACAGGTATATAGGAATGTTTTGCTGTATATATAACTCTTAGGGTAAGTTTGAAACTAAGGTCCTGCTATTGGCTTCCATTTTGGCCCCATGACCAAAAGGGGCCTGTTTATGTAACTGAGTGCTTTGAAGGTAGTGCCAAATGACATTCCCATTGAGAACCATTAAATGTTACACAGTGCTGATTGGCCCTGAATAAGAAACACATGCTTCCACTAACTACAGGTTCAAAAGTACATTAAGGGGGAGAATCCATATAGGATCAATGATTTATGACTGACAGGTCAATGTGTCTTCTAATAGAAAGGTCTGCCAATTTAGCTGGTTATCATTGTAAAGCTTGGCAGGTTGGTTAGTGACCAGAACTGTCAAGGGGTGCAGTTCCAGTGCAATAATCCGTTTATGCTCTGGACGCCACTCTGCCCCATCGGGGGGGGGAAGGGGAGGGCTCACACAACAGGCTAAGAGCATCACCGGTTCATTTGAACGGCATGTCATGCTAGCATGTAGCAGCTGCCCTGTGAAGTCATGGAAACGCTAAGGCAAGTACCCTTTAACAGCGGAACCGATTCGAACCCGCAGCCTCACAGCCATGAGGTGTAATGGCTGCCCGCGGAGTCGCTGTGCCACCCGGCTTTGTTTTAGCAGATGGGCTTCTCTCCGGCCATATTTTAGGGGGGATTAAAGTGAGGGGCTTTGAGCCAAAGGTCCCTGGCCGGCCCTGGGCCAGAGCTGGCAGGATTTCCCCGGGGGCAGGCCGTCGCGGAGTTCACCGAGTTCAAGCCAGTCACGGCCATTACTGTGTTTTTTTTAAAGTTTGGTTTTATAAATGACTGAAGTTATCAATGAATGCTTTACTGGTTACGATTATTGTGGGTTGCCTTTGATCTATGTTTCATGCTTAATGAATTGTTTTTCATCAGAAATACAATGATTTTATATATTTTTTTAAAAGACAGTGACTTGAAATTGCTTTTGCAGTCATGGGTGCCTGTAGGCACTGTGCACACCTTTAGCATTTTGACTTATTAGTTGCCTAATGTAATTTTTACGTAGTTTTTTTTTTGCCTTGTATTGTCTAAAAGGAGGTGTAGGGCCCCCTGATTCTGGGTAAAATATGAATCACGTGTGATTTTTTTTCCCCTCAAAAAATGATTTGCTCACACACATTCTTCTGCAATATATTTCTCAATTTATGATTATTTTTTATTATATACTGTCCTTATAAAGATGGAACAAACAATAGGTTGAGATGCACAAAATATCGGTTAGCATACCGATTTTATTATTAAAGCTTTATCGAAAATCAAAGATAGCGGCATTGGAGTTAAAAATCCTCACTAAAATACAGAGATTATTGTACTGAACGATCAACCAATTTCAATAGTGGACGACGAGAGATTTATTTGACTCATTCACCACTCATATGGGATCTACATGTGTATAATTCGTTATT
Source organism: Mormyrus proboscirostris (assembly GCA_026779585.1). NCBI lineage: Eukaryota > Metazoa > Chordata > Actinopteri > Osteoglossiformes > Mormyridae > Mormyrus > Mormyrus proboscirostris. The sequence continues at coordinate 2,334,475 of JAODKF010000002.1, forward strand.
AAACCTGACCCATAGATCGACAAGTGTCTCAGAGGTTAACTATATTGGCAGTATTACGCAAAAATATATCAGTTACGGGTATCGGTCAAGATGTCCATCGGTGTGCCGCTAACAATATGGTCTTCACTGAAATGGAACTTTCACATCTACTCTGCAGAACAAACAACTCATTTTCCAGTGCAAGAAATGCCAAATTTAAACGTAAACACCTGTTTTTATACCCCCTCTTTCTATCATGTCCTGTAATGCAATTCTGCAACAACAGACAGGCTGTGGGTCGGGCGGGGGAGCTGACATAAGATCTTGCATGTGCCCCTTTTTTGAGGCAGTGTTTTGTTCCAGTTAAACCAGCGTTTTGTTTTTAGCATCTCAGCTTGAGGCTGGCCCGCTGGCTCGGGGTAGTAATGTAGCCCCACACCTCCGGGCCTGGGCATCAGTCTTGCCTCAGCTCTGTGTTTGTGGAGCCTGTGTGCTCTCCCCCACGTTGTCCTTTTCGTCTGGGTAGCCCGTTTTTCACTCACAGTCCAAGGACTTACGCTTAGTTCAGTTGGGGACACGGAATTGCCAACTGTGTGACCCCTGAGACCTTGACCATGATAAACGATGGATGTTGCATCAAGATGAAATTCTGTGGGGGAAAAATAAAGTAATAAGCGATGGGAACAAATCTTGTGGGGTATTCTTCTTCATTTATACTTAGAATAATGGACAATGCTTTACATAAAGCAAATCTTCATACCTGTAATGCATTCATTAGGGATGTAACGATATACTCAACTCTCGATGCGATACGATTCACGATTCTGAGTTCACGATACGAAAAAATTCGTAATAAAATTTTGTAACAGAATGAGCTGTAGACAAATTTATTCAAATATATACCTTTATTTATCTCTACACTGTGCCTTAAGAGCTGTAATATACATCAATAACAAACATTATATGATGTTTGTTTGTGATTATCGGAAAGCTAAAATGCTACCACACTGGCGATATAAGATTAGGGGGTGTTTCCTCAATTTTAAATTCACTCGCCATCTCGTGTTCAGTCAAAACCAAAACGTACGACATCAACGTAAATACACAGTGATAACTGACGTCGAACTGACTTTGTGATATCAAATGTGATATTACGCCAGTTTTTCTGTCAAGTGAAGTACCTACTCCTAAAGTAGCGATGCATTTTCCACATCAGCCGGTTTAAATTGTCATACATTTACATCGATTTTTAACCGATTCGCTATTCATCGTTACATGCTTAGCATTCATAGAACATTCAGTGCACCTTTGTAACACATTTATGATGCATTCATAGAACATTCATACGCAGCATGTAAGTATACCATAACATTGTAACATTCCTGAACAGCTTTAATATACGACTGACAGATCAATATATGTTCTATGAATGCATTATTAAGTCATTATGAAGGTCCACTTATTGTAAAGCATTACCCATTCATGGTTTAAATTTCAAGTTTACCGGACCACCAAGTATATAAATCTGGGAGAAGAGCTGCGGAATGAATGGAGTACCATCCATGTGATAGACTTTGCAGAAAAATAGAATAAAATATTTATGTATGTCATGCAGTTGATGGAAACTACAACATTCGCTGACATATTGGTCTGAAACTGAACATTTCAAAGACCAAAGGGTTCCCTTCGTTTCGCTTTGATCTCTTAGTCTTCTGAATGTAGAAGACGTTACTATTCCGTTATTAGCAAGCTGGCTCCTGTGCTGCATTTTTTGCTGAACACTCAAAGACGGTGTAGAAGTATGTCATTTATATTCCATGTGTTTGAATCTAATTTGCAGTCTTCAAAAAAAATCTCATTTTGTTTGATGGTTTTCACCGGGAAGGAGCCCTTAAAGCCACAATCAGCATCATTTTTCCCACTTTACATTTTACTGAACTCTATATCAAAAGCATAAAATTGTCAGTGCACATGTGACGCTAATCCATCCCCAGACTAGCTATGCGTCGTAATTTAACATTTAATGTTTTAGTCGCTTTTTCTATTGTATTTTTCTCAATCCATTCATTAAATCTTGATTATAAAGCAGGAGTGTGAAAAAATACCACATATTGTTCTATTGTAAGTATTTTTTTGTTATAAATTTAATGACACGGCATCTGCACATTAGATCAGTTAATAGAGGTATTTCGATATTTAAAAATAATTTATGGTAAGAACTACTTCATTAATTCAAAATATCAAATCTTTTCATAAAGCGATTTTGTCGTATTTAGCCACTTGGCTCTTGAGCTGATTTGGGGCCTTGAGTCGGTGCTCTTTGCTTTGGATCTTGGTTCTCTTCTTCATGGCCTGATGCTGTTGATGGACACTAATACAGGGTTAGGAGCAGAAGTCGAGGAGAATTAATGTCCCATACAGACGCAGATGTCTTCCATTGCTTTTCTGGTCCCTTGATGCTATTGGCACTTCCTACCACACGGGACTGAAGCAGGAAAAGCCTGCTTGCTTGTTTGTTGCCCTTGTCAAATTCCACACTTGGTGAATCATGGCTATGTCAAGTCATTTGCTTTCTCCGGAACCTATAAAATCAATGCTTACAGCTCTTTATTGTGTGGTGCTAAAAACTGCCTTTCCTCGCTCAGAGTGTTATAGGGAGGACTTAAGATTGATGTGGCACTGATTGTTGTGTGTTTTTGCCACTCTGTAGAATCTAGGTGAAGCTTCCATTGGTCAACAATCTCCATCATTCAGCAGACTGCACCTTTATGCAGGAAACAGAACAAAACTTGCTAAAAACAATTCTGGTGAAAATTGGCAGTTTTAAATAGAATAAGGGGATTTTTTACTATCAAAAACGGAATCTGATGCATCTGCGTAGATGCACATGCATTATGTCATTGATCCATCCACATGTGACACACTGATCTCATCCACAGCTACACAGGCTACTCTGAACTGTCCATTGCCACGTCTTGAATGGGGTTTCCTGTCAGCCTCCCAAATAACGTGGCAGACATTTAGGCACAGAAAACTGCGCAAAGTACTGAATATGCTCATCGGCATGTAGATGTCTGTTTAACATAAGCTCAAAATATGGACTGCCAGCCTGGCTTTTGTTCTCTGAACGCATTTTCATATGATAAAAGCAATAAATCATGCAAAATTATTTGAATGATTATAAGGTTTGCTATTGTTGGAAACAGATGAATGAGCAGTCTTGACACAGTCAATGACACAGTCTGTGTCATTGCCTATACCCTAGTCTTAATTAACTAGATTTTTAATATTTCATATTATCACCATTATGACTCATAATGGATAGTTTTATCATTACAATTGCTTTTTTATTAAGTTGACAGTTTTAATTACATTCAGATTAAAGAGAAACATTCTCTGCAAAATGGGTTCCAGAGGCACCATACTTTTGTGTATGTCGAAACATAAGCTTTTCTGTTTTAATTTTTATAATTAGTTCAGCTTCAGCTGTTATGAATTAATATGTCCAAGCTCCGGCACACTGACCCAGACGGCTGAAACGGACTTGGGGTAGTCAGTGGCTCTGCGTGAACGTTTTTCTGAATAATAAGACACTACAGGAATACTCAGAATGATGATAACGATAGTGATGATGATTATTATTCTTCAATAAAGCGAAGTCAAGTGAAGCTTTATTGTCCTCTCAGCCATGTACAATACAGAGTGAAATGAAACAGAGTTTCTTCTGAACCCACAGTGCAACATTCATGACGGGACAGACACTAAAGTACAAAAGACAATTTAAATAGTGCAATATTCTTATTTTTAGCATTATGTGTCATGTGCTGCCTGGGATATGACCATGTGATGGGTGGATGGATGGATGGATGGATGGATGGACAGAATATGATTGTTGTTGTTGCTCCTCCAACTGTAGTTGTAATAGTTTATATGCCGTATGTCACATACATTTCATAGTTTAAAATCCAGTTTAAGCGCTTCATACATGCTAAAACAAGGGGTCTTCATGCAACCATGCTCAAAATATGCCAAATAGCCAAGGTTATGTTAGACTTAGTCAGTTTGTGGAAGAAAATCCTACGATCCTAAAACTCCTAAATGGTAGCAGCAGTAGCTACCAGTCATTAAAAAATGCTTCCTTTGAGATGAAAATCTCTGAGAGTGTGTTGGTCTAATGCTTTCGGCTTTAATTGGCTTTAATAATTATTTGGCTTTTTGTTTCGTTTCCAAAGTGCAGTGGTTCGGTAAGTTACTGGAGTTGACTTTACTTGTCATCCTAATCACATGTGTAATGGCAAAATATCCAGCAAAATTACATGGCTTCTGTCATTGGGCTCGTGTACCATATGCCTCATCTCCTGTGCCATCCTTAATTGGGCAGCCCATCCCCGCAACAGTTTGCCCATCCGGCAGACGTCGTTAACGGCTCGTCATGTTCTGCTCGGACAATAAAACACGTCGTCCTTTTTCAGAAAGCGACCCAGACGTTAAAGAGCGAGGAAGCAGGTGGATGGTTCGCGAGTCAGTGTGAGCTGCTTAAGGGGATGATGGACTCTTCCATGTCCCTCCATCTCCCGAAATCTTTGTTACAGTGCCAGGGTGCTGCAGGGTGCACACAAATGTTCCCTGGCCTATTTAGAAGGATTAGATGGAGCGTATCTGCACTATGTCCTAAAAAAGCAAGTATGAAACTTCCCAACCTTATTTTTTTATCATATGTTTCAATGAGACATTCAATTGATGCTTTACTGATTTGCTTTTGTCATTTTACATTTGATTGTGCATTGCCTGGGATCCTTGCCATAGGGCCCTGTGCTGTTTACCTTTAATGAGTTACCTTTAATGGGTAACGGGTACTCCTATTTGGAGTGAAAATACTCTTTTGATTTGGGCTTCAAGCACCTTTGAAGAACTTCAAGGTCTTAGGAACAAACCTGTTATACATTTTAATAAGGTAGTTATAAAAGTTGCAAACTGCAAGCTGTGTAGGTTTTGTCAGATACATGTACTTGCTTAGCCACAAAAAATAGGTTATTTAGTTTGTTTTGCAGAGACTTGACAGTTATTTGTAATTTTGTTCCATGTATTTGGATTCACATGGTGCCCATCCATCCATCCATCTTCTGTACCCACTTGTCCTATTCAGGGTTGTGGGGGGGTCTGGAGCCCATCCCAGTGACCACAGGCACAGAAGACCAGTCCAATGCAGGGCACACTCATACACCATTTGGTAACGCCAGTTAACCTCAGCATGTTTTTACACTGGGGGGGGGGGGCTGGAGTACCAAGTGGAAACCCCATCATGACTTGGGGAGGACATGCAAAGTCCATACACACAGAACCCCAGCAAAGACTCAAACCCAGGTCCCAGACGTGTGCGACTACAGCGCTAGCCACTGCACCACTATTCCTCTACACAGTGTCTGAGAATGTGCTTTATCTATCCCTAATCATACATAAGGGACATGCTTTCTATATAACAAGAGCCATGTGTAGATTATCTGAGGTTCAAATGTAACACTGTTTGGGTCAATTCACCACCAGTGTTTCGTGTTCTCCTTCGCAGGAGAGAGCTACGTCTGTGCCTCAGAGAACTACTACAAGAAAGTGGACTACACAAAGAACGTCAACCCCAACTGGTCGGTGAATGTCAAGGCCTCTGCATCCCAGAGGGGCCTGCAATCGCTGGCCAGCGCCAAGGGGGTCAACGAGGTGAAGGAGAGCAAGGATTTTGTACGGCCCAAGCTGGTGACGGTGATGCGCAGCGGCTCCAAGCCGCGCAAGGCCGTCAGGGTGCTGCTGAACAAGAAGACGGCGCACTCCTTCGAGCAGGTGCTCACCGACATCACCGAGGCCATCAAGCTGGAGAGCGGCGTGGTCAAGAAGATCTACACGCTGGATGGAAAGCAGGTAACCCATGGCCACATCACTCATGTCAAACCCCAGATGCACTTAGCTTCAAATGAGATGACTCACTCGCAAGCTTTAGCATTACAGGAAATGACACGGGTCACTGCATGCATTAATGCACGATAGACAATATCATTTCTCATGGGTCGCAGTCCTGCTAGTTCTCCATTTTATTGCAGTTCTACCTGAGAAAAACCACCTGAATAATGGCTTGAACAATAGAACGCTATGACATCAAACTGAAAACAACAGTCCCTTTGATCCCAACAATATGTCAGTGGCTGTATACTGTATAGAAAGTAGCACTCTCCAGAGTACAACTGATACACTACTAATGAAAACTGAATTTGGAGCTTTGTTAACCCTGATCTGTTACTTTTGAAACATTTATTATTAAAATTTTTTATACCTATCCAGCCACAAAGTCAACCCCAATATGAAGACATTGCGTACTTTTATGAACACATGTTAAAGAAGCATTATCTAAGTCTCAGTATTGTACACTTTAATATGATTATTTTAAATAGGAGGGCAGGCAGCAATAATACTCAAGTAATTATATTAGTATGTAACAATGAAAACCAGGATATCTATGGTGATTTAAGGTAGCAAACCTTCGCAACATTGCTAATAGCAGTATCCTGCTCAAATAATGACATAAAACATACATTCAGATTATGTACAATGTAATTGTAGGGATTTGGACAAGCAACAATGCAGCTCGATGGGGGATTCTTTAGTGCTGAGAGGGGGGGTAACAGCCCAGTAGGGGTGTCAGTGAAGACAAAGGGGGGGCACACAATTTATTTGAAAAGATTAGAAAAAAAATACCATACTGGGCCGGGCGGTATCCTGTATTGAATTTTTACGACATATTAATATTTTTTTCAAAACCAGATATAGGATGACACAATACCATTAATATTGACTTTAATTGTGCATAAATATTAGGGCTTTATTTAAGATTCCTAATAGAAACCAATAGTATTCCTTCCTGGGTGATAACAGTGCAAAAGCTTTGGTTGTGACGTTACACAGAATCCCAGAATTCACAGTTAGAATCATTCAGTTATCAGTTGGAGTCGAGGAATTCGACTCATTTTGGTTTACAACATTAATAAAAACATCGTAATTTGCAATGTTTGTTTTATTTCGTTGAAGGCTAATGGTAAAAATGAGGATCTTTTCAGTTTTTAAGCACACGTTTAATGGTTGTCTAGAGCTGTATGTCAAGTAGGTTTTAGATTACAGTAGATCGTTTTTTTGCTCATTAACACTCAGCTTCTGCTTTAAGAGCAACATCATAAACTTATTAAAACGAGTGGTGATGGACAGTGGAGGGAAATGTTGCTTGAGTCATGATGAAGAGAAATGGCATTTTTTGACAGTGTAACCAAATGAAAATGTTTATGATAATAATTACTACAGTAGCAATTTTTGTCATCAGTGTAGAATTCATACAAGGCAAATAATATCATGATCTATGTCCTTGGATAAAAGAGGCCAAGAGCCATTGCTCTGGTGGAATGAACTACACAAAACAAATTTCTCCACATCACTGAACCGTTATTGGGACACCTTGAGATATTGCCAAGACATAGTCAAGCGTGATGTTTGCCTCTTCTGATTGTATAGTAAGACACCATGTTCCTCGTGGTTCTTCATATGCTTTGTTGGGTTGGAACCCAGTCCTCCTCACTTCATCCTCTTCTGGGTACTGCCATAACCGATCATTCTTTACTCAGCACTGGTCAAGTAACGATAAGGAATTAATGAGGCACTAAGTGTAACTATGCAGTCTGAAGGTGGAGAGTATTATATGCTCAGACATTTCAGGGCTTCTGTTCAGCTGTCATTGAAAAGAAATGGCTTAAAGCTTTTATGACATGCAGTGTTTCGATCTTCCCTGTTATTGATTAATCATCATTTGGTTCCTTCCATGATGGACACAGCAGTGACTGAAGAATCGCTGTGATGGGTTTGAAAATAACTTGTTTTATTCTGTGTGATTTTCTTAGGTTACATAATTTACACTTTTGTTGTCAATTTTTAAAGAGTGTTACAGCAAGATTTGAGGCAATGGTTTGTTTTTAGTTGCAATCCACTTCATTAACTTCAGTTGTACCTTCTGGCCTGGCTTTGTATTACGCAAGAAAGTGTAGTGGTTATATATTATAAAACTGGCAGCATATCACATTTTCTCACAGGCATTCTTACCATCTGTCGCTGAAATAAAAAGAGATGCTCTTGTAGACTTGGAATATTGGTTTAACTGGGATGAGTTGCGGTGCAGAGAGTCACAAGTAAATCATTATTTCATCATCACCTTCATGAGTAGAAAAACAACGTATTACAATGTATCAATGATAGTCTCATTGTATCAAATTTGAGGGTATTCTTGAGGAGTTGCTCTGGTTTTTAATGAATCTGAACTATATCTAAGACAATGCAAGTCCTGCCAAGTGCTCAAGGTGCAGTGAACAGACACTGGTACAGGTTTAGCCCCCTGGGACAGCGATGAATCATCAGGTTGCTTTATATGGTCGTCCACAGTGGATGCCATTATTTAGCACACAGTCAATGACAAGATGAAAGCTCTGGCCTCCTTTGATGTCAACGGCGACCTGAGCTTACATAAATAATACCCAATAGAGAGAATTGTCAAAACGAGTTCATTCTTTTTAGGCTCATCAATGCCATGGTAGATAGGTTTTCAGGATCTAAGAATCATACAAAAAGAATTATAAAAACAAGTTTTAAATAGACACTATACAGGTATATATATATACAGGTATATAAAAGGGTGTTATCCAACACTGACTTTAGTTGTACGGTGAAGATGAAGAAAATCTTCATTTATATGTTCTGTTTTTATTGCGTAGTAACTCATATAGTGAAACTGCTGATCAGATGCTGATTCCGAAAGGATGATTCCACCTACTCAGTTGAGGAAAGAGCTGTGTTGCACGCAGTTGTATCATGTGACAGATTCGCGACAAAGTCCATTCATTTATCTCCCAAAGGGTTATCCTGGTCAGGTTCACAGGCAGCATACTGTAGGGCACTAGGTTGGGATACATCCTGGGCAAGATACCAGTCCAACAGAGAGTAAGTTCACGCACCAACAATAGTACTGTACAGATAACTTAGATATTCTTTGGTTTTCACATATGCCTTCATGCTATCCTATACACATACAGTACTGTGAAAAAGTCCTACGCAGTCAAAAAAAATATGATGTTTAAATGATCTTCATGTTGGTGTAAAACTATGATGTTATGTCTGTCAGAGTGCGTCAGCTGAGCCATTTCCAAACCTCTCCTAAGTCACCCCAGGATTCGCGGCAACTGTCCAATACCCCAGTGTATTTCTTGACTCGACCACTACCCCACCTCGACTGGCAAATCAATACCTCATTAATTTCTTCACAAATCCAGTTAATTAACTAATTGATCTGGTGGAGAAATTTAACAAACATATGGTGCAGTGCCCCTGAGGAGAGGTTTGGGAACTGGGTGTTCATCTAGCCATCCAACTAGATATTACCAACTTACAGGAGATCAGAAGAAACTCCTGCTAGCTTTTTTTATTGTGTTACTATTAATTTGCACATGCTCTAATCTTAATTTGTGGGGTTTTTTTTCTGAGCAGATATTCATTCACTACCCAAGCTAAACATTTTATTTGACTGCTTAAGATTTTCACAAAGTACTGCATATATAGGTGGGAGTAAAATTTGGGGTCAGAACATTGCTTAATGATCCAACAGCTATATGATTACTCTGCTGGTGATGGCATTTATTAGGTGCAAAACAAAAAGGCACTTCCCTATATTGACTTTACCCCTCTGCAGAGATTGTCGTGGTAAGTTTGAAAATGACCTTTACTTGACCTTGAACCCTCAATCTTTTCAACTTGAAATGCAAACATGCAGGAATGTTTTCACTTAAAAGGCCGTTTGTTTTACAGACTATTCACAGTACTTGCCTTTTAATGTTTGAAATAAGAGTGGAAAGACCATTGATGGGCGGAAATGACCCCTGATGTCCTTTGTTCTGTGGTGCTAAGAAGGAGCAAACTGCTTAAACTTCAAACCAGCTTGTGCAGGAGCCGTTTAAATGGGCTGCATCCTTCTCTCATCTCTGTTGCCTTCTGATCTTACCAGGTTGCTGTGAGTCATCAGTTTCTCACGTATAATTGTGGCATAAAATTATTATCCATTTATAATGCTCTTGCACATCTTACTGTTGCGATTATTTCGACACAAATATTAATATCTGGAAACTGTAGATATGAGATAGAGATGATATGAGATTGCTGAGTATTTTGACTAGGTTAATACATACATTGATCATCAATAACATTAAAACCACCGAAGGTGATGTGAATAGCATTGATTATCTCTTGACGACGGCATCTGTCTCGGGTGCCAATATATGTTAGGCAAGGCTGTTCTTGAAGTTGATGTGTTGGAAGCAGGACAAATGGGCAAGTGTGAGGACCTGAGCGACTTTGACAAGGGCCAAATTGTGATGGGTAGACTAGGTGCAAACATTTCCTAAAATGCTGGTCTTGTAGGATGTACCTGGTATTCAGAAGTGGTCCGAGGAAGGCGAACCAGTGGAGGCCGTGTGATGCTCAGGGCCATGTTCTGCTGGGAGACCCTGGGTCCTGCCATTCGTGTGGATGTTACTTTGTCACGTACCACCAAGCTAAACATTATTGCAGAGCGAGTACACCAACTGCGATCAAGCATCTGTTGGACCTGCTGGACAAATAAGCTCGATCCGTGGAGGTCCCACCATGCAGCTGACAGGATCTGCTGCTAACGTCTTGGTGCCAGATAGCGCAGGAGACCTTCCGAGGTCTTGTGGAGTCCATGTCTTGATGGGTCAGAGCTATTTTGGCAGCATGGGGAGGACCAACATAATATTAGACTCGTGGTTGTAATATTATGGCTGATAATGTAGCGTGCAAATGATTAGTGGATCCCAGTCTTTACTGGTGAATTGTTTTAAAATATCCTCTTTTTACTTGGTTCTGCCCATCACCAGCGAACGCCCCCCTTCCCCATTTACACCCTTCCAGTGACCTTGCAGCTCACACCCTGCAGCTCACACCCAGCCTGCTGTTCCTCAAATGCCGACTCCGCATTTCTGGGTCTGTGCCTTCGCTCCTGTGCAGGCTTGCTATTGCAGAGAGAATCTTAATGTCGATTCCCCCCCCCACCTCCCCAGTTCTGCAGTGCACCTTATCTCCCCGCTCCTTTCTGACGGCTGGTGTGACTGGTTGCTAGGAGACTGCATCCGCAGCTCAAAGGGAGTCCAGCTGGGGTTGGGTCGGTCTGTCCGCCACCACTTCCTGGAAATGGCGTGCGTGCGAATATTTATGATGTGCTGTAATTACCTACGTCAATAACTTCTATTCTCCATATTGTCAGTCTTTCACCATTTACTTGCGCATATTTGTGTGGATGCACGGAAATGTGCTGGGCGTGTTAAGCTATCTGTAATGATCTTTGAGATGCCTTCAGTATCGATTTTGTTCTCTGAGTTTGGCTGTTCTTCATGCAGTGTTATTTGTGTTTGTCAGGGGGCCGAAGGCAGCAGATGTGCTTCTCTGCGAAACAATTTCCGCCGTGTGATTTAGTTGGTATTGCGTATGCAGGGTAAACACCTGAAGGGAGACCTTGTACCCATGGCCTCTGGTAGACAGCCAGCTTGCAGATACCATTCCAGGTCCATGCTGAGCCCCTGCTGACTGTCCTCCTCCCATTGGCAGAGGAAGGACACTTATTTGGGCCATCAGGGGCTGTCAGTCATAATTGGCCGCTGAACCATGGGCTAATACGGGGACAGTCAGTGTCCAATCAAAGATGGTCCTTTTAGTGACTAACGTGTTCATTTGGCAAACGGTGCACTTTGTGACAGAATGAATCTATCCGCCTATACATCCATCCATTCACCATTTTTTGTGATGACTGCAAGGTTGCAGCAGTGGAGGTTCCCTGCTATTTCAGCTTTGGGTGGGCACACTGGAGCCAGTTGTTCTATTAGGGGAGCCAGATGCATTTGACCTTAATGTCCTCTGACTCTTACTTACGCTAGATTGCCAGCATTAAGAATCGAAAAATGATAAGTTACTTAAGCCTTGCTTTGCAGTCAGATTTTACAGAATTTACAAATATCTAACTCATTAGGGTACATCTAATCCTGTAGAATTTCTTGGCCTTTATCCAACTGTGGAGAACAACCATTTGACCGAATGTCTCCCATGAGATGGCCACCCATACTGTAACGGATCACCCCGAGTTGATATCTCTGAAAAAGTGTGAAAGATGATTCAGTTCTGTGATCATTTTTATCATATTTAGCAGCTCTCCAGCTACGTGTCCATCTCCATGAGCCTCGACCGTGTCAATATCCCATTGTGATTTTGAGACTGTTCCCTTTCACAAAATAGATAACGTTGCATTTTTTGTGGTTGACGCACCTGCAGCTCAAGCACTGACTCTGTCCTCTTTGGAACTCTGTTGGATACCTTATTTCTCTTTGGAAATATATCAAAGTTCTCATTGTCAGACTTATTTTACTGGCTATTGCTGGTGCTAATGGGCATCTAACCCAATATGACTCACCTTTTTGCGCCTGTAATTGTGATTTACCTACTTCAAAGTCCTTTTCACATGTTTTGGTTATTGTATCCTCACCCTCTCTTAGCTTGAATTGAATTGAATTGAATTGAATTGAATTGAATTGAATTGAATTGAATTGAATTGAATTGAATTGAATTGAAACGAAACAAAATGAACCGAAACTGGAAGAAACAACTGGCAGAGTGAGCTGCAC
>JAODKF010000002.1:2347311-2359316 GCA_026779585.1 Mormyrus proboscirostris
TGAATTGAATTGAATTGAATTGAATTGAATTGAATTGAATTGAATTGAATTGAATTGAATTGAATTGAATTGAATTTCAACTAACATTTAGTTCTGGTGATAAAATGTATAATCTTGAGTTACCAGTGTCCCTTACCTGCCACTCAACCCCTCCCCACTGGTAGTACTGAGTAGATCAGGGTCTGACACTAAACGGATGGAATGCCAATAATGTGTCCCCATAGCCAAATATATTACTTTTGATGACCTGGTTGTTTCCATGGTGATGGCCAGCTGCAAAGCAGAGACCCTGAGCCAACTGCAGTTGCTTTGGAGCAGGTGTATGACATCAGCTTCCATTCAGCAGCCACTGCTTCCAACAAGCTCCACAGGCTGCGAGTGTGTTTGACTGCTATCCATGTGATCTTTCCCAAAGCAATTTGAATAAATCCTTGTGTTTTTTCATGTTTTAATGGCAAAAACTTCAAAAACTTGACGCTGGAAAAAGCCTCTGATAAATCCTTCTGTCCATGTTTCTGTCCCTCAGGCTTCCCGCTCTTGGCCATTTCCATTTGGCTGTGGCTTATATTACATAAAGTATAAAATCCTCCTAGCCATGCGCTGGTTTAACACCTGCTTGAAGTTATTTCCTTTGGTCCTGTATATGTTAAACTCGATCTTTAAATATTTAATTTTTCATACAATATTATGCTTGCAAATTCAAAAGAAACTTTCTTCCTCGTAAAAAGAAAGGAAACACAAGTTCATGAAATTCCATTATAAAAGGAAAACACTCTGAAAATGTGCACTGCACATAATCGTTTCTTGAAGCATAAATTCTCAGCCCATCTATTCACCTGCCGTCAGCTTTTCCTGGACAAGGCCACTGGAGGCTTGGTGCCTATTCCAGGCAGCAAAGGGCGTAACGTGCAGGGGTTTGGCTTGGAGGAGATGCCCGCCTGCCACAGGGCACACATGCACGTTCAATTTAAAGATACCAGTCAGTCGGCCTAAATGCATGCAAGGAAATTCTGCATGTCAATGTGGAGAACTACACACACACACACACACACACGCACACAGACACACGCACACACGGATACAGACACGGACGCACACACACAGACACACACACGTACGCACGCATGCACACACACGCACACAGTAGAGGTGATATTCAATGCACCAACACCAAAAAAAAACTTTCATTTTCTGACTTAAAGCCAGAGGGCCAGTTGTATGTATTTTCTTATACTATACAGCATGGGAATCATGCAGTAAGGCTTTCATGTCTGTCCTGTTTTCTCTGTGCGCTTGTACTGTATTACCAAGGTCCATGGCTTCCTATCTGCTCATTCTATATCTGTGAGTCAACAGGCTGCAGTGCCTGCTTTGTTTATTCTGCATCAATTTGCATGAATTCTTCTGGGTCAAAACTGATTGGGTCAGGGTATTCATTTACTCACTGAACCGTATGGTTGGTTGGTCACTGAATAAACTCACAGCTCTGATCAGCATACCGTTAAATGTATGCTTGATGCAGTTCTCACTGTGGTTGACCACTGTGATTGATTCTGAAGGTTTGGGGAACCTTTGCATCGTAGCTGCATGACGATCAGGCAGTGTTCAGTTTGTAATCACATGACACCATGACATCACTTATCAAGCCAGCTTCAATTTAAATTACAACATGATTGTTTGAGGTTCTTATTGACAAACTTACAGAACAGATAGAACATGAGAAGATCTAAAACTTTGTGTGGCCTCTCAACTGTGATTTTATACATTGCATTTATTTTGCATGTGCTTTTATCCAAAGGAACATGCAGTTGAGAAAACAGAGTTATCCAGTCTCTGGAGCAATTAAAAAAGGCCTTGCTTCTGGGTCCAAAGGTGGAGTGACTCTGCTGACCACAGGTTTTGAACCAGTGATCTTCTGATCATGGGCACAGCGTGGAAGCCACACATCACCCCCATTAATAGTGGCAGCAATTGTTGCCAGTCGCACATTTCTGTATGCAGAGACAACTGTTTTACTGGAGCGCCAGTGAAAGGTGAAACTGGGAACATTTGCAGTTGTCCAGGAATTTCACACACAACGTGAAGTATGACTGGAATTTGAAAACTGGCGTGTTAAGATATCTTGGAACATGCACTAATCCCTCAACTGGCCTCTGCTGGAAAGACTTTCTGAACTGTGCTTTTAAATTACTGCATATATAATCTTATGATTAACCATATTAATCCCATAATTAGATGTTATACATTGTCCACATGGTCTAAGGCTATCTGTATTTGAATTGAATGGAAATTAACCTTAGCAATTTCAAAATATTCTGTAACTTGTGGTGTGGGGAAGAAATTCTATAACCAAATTCATAAAATGCCGTGATTTGTTTTACATGCAGGACACCAGAGAGGTAAATATACAGAAGTGCTCTTAGAGAAGTATTCTGAGATGAAAGTTTTAACTTCATTACAGCCATGTAAATATCCTAGATGAAGTAAACCTACCTATTCTAAACCTAAGATAATTTTTCACATGCTAACAGTGTTATCAGTTGAGTGATAAGGGTCAAAATGACCAGTATTAACCACTGAATGAGATTCATTTGAAAACATGAATCATTAAATGAGTCTCTGCTATTTCTGGAAACTGTTTCTGCTGCACGCTAATGCTCTGCTGTGCATCCCATGCTCAATGTGGCATTTCCATGTCCTAATTTATGGAAATCTAGTTTAGTAATTATTTAGTATTTATAATCTGCTAGTAATTAATTATGGATGTGGTATGTTAAGGATTTTAAGTAACTGAAATAGCTTAAGTAAACCTAATTAATATTTCTTATAATTTTATATTTGTCTTCAAACCTCAAGGGTGACACTTTGTGTTTAGATTTGGGATGATGGTTACCACTAATTTCAAGACTGTACATCTCTGAAATGGAAAAACTCACATGCAAAGAAGTAGCCTTTCATCAGATTACAACATCTACAATGGTCTTTATTAAATTAAGCAACATCCTGGGACTTTGAGTGTTAGCCACTAAGCTGAGTTATATATAGAATTAACAGGTTTGTTTTTTACATGCGGACTTCTTAATACAGTCAGTGCATCAATGCATTTAGCATTTTCTGTGGGATTTTTAATGTGTCTGGGGTTGAGTTGAATGGTGCTGATTCTACAGTATAATCCTACACTGCTGTGCCACAGCTGAACTTCATGCACATGCATGTCGCTTTTCCAGTAACGGGCACATGGAAACTTTTCTTTTGCCATGGGAATGAAAGTTTTAGACTGTAGACTTGACTATAAATTGCCATTGATCATTTGGAATGTTGTAGACATGAGTGTCTTTAGGAAATGTCCAGAACAGAATTCTGTGGAACTTGCAAGTCCGATTTTGCCTGCATATATAACATTCTCGATTTTTGATGAAGTGATGCATGTGTCCATTTTACTTTGGCTCAGATTTATATGCAACATTTACCTCCATTTATTTATTACTTTTCGGGTTTTAAGTCAATCAATAATGTTTTATTATATGTCTGTAAAGTGTTTTTCTTTGGGCTCATTGCCTTCGAAAAAATAACCAAATGGTCTTATTTTGCTGCACAACAAACAGCAAAATGACTCACATTGACTGACAATCATACAATAATCACACACACTGATTCTGTGAACCACGACCCAAAACGTAGCTGTGTTTAAATGGCAAGATGATGATAAAATTCTGGATTGGTTTGATTGGTTTGATTTGCTTATATTTCTTTTGCCATTTTGAGTGCCAAAAAAAAACATCTGGACTTCATTCCCTAAGAAACCTTGGCTGTATGGTTTATTGTTTCATTCTCCACTGTATTTGTATTTGCATTCACAGATTTTTATAAAATAGTTTTAAGACGTTTTTTAACATTGTGGGGATCAAATATTACCACAGTGCAATATATACATGACCACACACGCACATACATATTTATATATGTATTAATTTATATATATATATATATAGTTCATTCATATTCAACATTAGCACTAAAGCACAGTACTCCTGAACAATCACAAACTAGGCCTGTTCATTACCTAATTGTATTGTACTGCCCAGATGAATGAAACATTGATTTATTTTCTACTTCAAAGTGCTTTGGCATGTGCCTTACTTGTCTCTGGAATGGCAGTGAAGGGGTGGGTCGGCATTCTCCTTCCACTAGAAATTCCATCATTTGGTATTTCGTCGACGCTGGTGGACATCGCAGTCTCAGGCGGTGCTCCAGCACCTCCCGGTTGGGCTGAGATCCGGTGACTCAGATGGCCGTGAAGCGAGGCTCGTCCCGTCAGTTCGATCAGATGCAGAGCTCGCAATGGCTGCGAAGAGTTGGTCGTGTACATTATTACAGAGCCTCACCCATTTGCTTAGAGCTTTGTTTGTAATGTAGCAAAGGTATTTAGGAAGTTATTGGTGTGCGCTGAGATAGAGGACAGGACAGCTTGGAATGCTGTGTCATACGTATGGAATGAGAGTTTAGCCTTTTTTACAGATGACAGGTACAGTACGACTCTGCCTTTTTACTTCAAGCCAATAGAGTGCCAGCTGATAGTCTTTGTATGAAGCAGTAAAAACCTTTGGGAATAATATTAGCACCCTGTACTGCACTATGAAAAATTGCTTGACTGTGTGTGTTGTTTTTGAGCCCTTCATCACAGTGTGGACATGGGCATACTGGAATATACACACATATCAGTGACTCAGTGGGTGGTAGTTTACAGTATGTGTGTAGGTGTCTGTGTGTCTGCCTGTGTGTGTGGCTGTATGTGTGTGTCTGTGTGTCTGCCTGTGCACGACTGTGTGTGGCTGTATGTGTGTGTCTATGTGTCTGTCTCTGTCTGTCTGTGTGTCTGTGTGTGTCTGTCTGTGTGTCTGCCTGTGCACGACTGTGTGTGGCTGTATGTGTGTGTCTATGTGTCTGTCTCTGTCTGTCTGTGTGTCTGTGTACTCTGGTTTCCTCCCATGTACCATCGACAAGTAGCCAGGCTAACTGGTGTCACTACATTGCCTGCGCTGTGTGTGTGTGTGTGTGTGTGTGTGTGCCAGATATCCAAATGTCCCCACAATGTTATAAAGACCAGTTATTTTGACATTGTGCAGAGCATTTTTTCAATCCCCATAAGAGGAAATTCAATTCTATAAAAATCTGTGACTGCGATCAAAAAACTAAAAATGCCAAATTTTGGTTACTTATGGTTAAGGTTTGGGCTGGGGAGGAGTTGAGGTCATCATGTTGGGATTAGAGTTTTTGCCCATAGAAATGAACGGAGAGTCCCCACAAAGATATGAGTACAGGTCTGTGTGTGTGTGTGTGTGTGTGTGTGTGTGTGTGTGTGTGCTGGACTGTGAACTGTCCTGGGTTTAGCAAGCCTTGTGACCTATGCTGCCTGGGAGAGGTTCCAACTTGACCCCCCCCCCCAAGCTGACCCCGTACTGGATAAATGGCTGGGAGAGAGATGGATGGCTGATAACGGTGCATTCATTCTTTCCCAAATTAATTACTTTGCTGAATCTCTGAAGTACCTACTTGTTGCTTTAGTATGTCCTTTTCCGGATAATTATCCAAGTGCTGCCTTCTTTATATGTAAAATATACAATATAGGGCCAATTGGTTGGTTTGTAATTATAATGCTGACATCGTGGATGGAGTGTGGGAGGGGGCAGGGGCGAGGGGCACAGTGCCCCCTTAGTCGGTATTTTAATTAATTGGTAAGACTGGCATTGCACACGTTGTGTGCTGGCACTTTGTGCCCTTGCATAGGCGATGTGTTGGCACCCTATAGGGGGACAAATGAATAGGTTATATGTGCATCATATATGTGCGTTAACACATACTGTAAGGTAAGCAGGATGAAGAATCATCACACCTGAAATAAATGCCTAAAGACCTCGGAACAGTGACTCTCTTCAGCTTTGAAATAGCGAAGAGAATTCCATCAGATCAGAACATCTGTGACATCATCTATGACATCACATTTACACATTTAGGCAGATATGATTTACACCACAGAGGTACGGTATACGTTTTTCACAGGCCCTCTACCGCCTTATATATTTCAGTCTGCTTTTCTGAAGCCGTGTACTTTCAGTTTCGACCTGTCTAAATGCCCCTTACTGGTTATTTGGGAAAACAGAGGTGATTAGTGCACACTTCTGGTAAGAGGCTTTGCAAATTCTCTTTGAAAGGAATTATTCTCCATTTCTGGAATATCTAATTTTTACACTCTCTACCATTTGTGTATTCCCTATTGATGTACCATTTGGTGCTAAAGTATCCTAGTTAATTTTGAGTTGGGTTACAATTGCCTATTCTTTGTATATTAATCAGAGAATCAGAATCAAATGGATTATATCCAAAGAGAAAAATGTTTCTTTTTCTGCTTGTCCTTTTGTGTTTCTTCTTTAGTTGGATTCCTATTGATGCTTCAGCCTGAGGTCCCACTCCTCTTGTTACAAAGTAGCCAGCAGACCCTAATACCAGCACAGCCTTTATGCCGCATCAGCTATGCAGCCATTCATTTCTGTACAAAGGAAGCTGTAGGCCAATGGATGCCATATTCACTGCTAAAACAAAAGCATCATTTACTATGCATATGTGCTAGTGTTTCTGAAAGAATCTATATGGCTGTATTAAATGCGGAAACGCTGCTTTTGGGTCGTGGGATCGGTCCGGCACTGTAACTTGTGAGGAGGCCTTGAATCGCTTAGCGGTAATGCAGTATCTGTCAAGGGCCAGGTGGCAGGTGGGCCGGACAGCTGGCAAGGCAGGGATCGGGTTTTGGTTCTGTGGCCGGGGTTGGTGGAGGGGGGTGGGGAATATGGCAGTGGGGGCGTGGGAGAAAGGACACCAGGGAGCTGACGGCTGGCGTTCACACATGCAGGACAGCCGTGGCTGCGCGTTCCTCCGAGGCTACAGCAAATCCTCCGGAGCTCGCAGATCCAGCTGTACTTAGCATCGCTGACACCCCCTGCTGGCGTTAACTGTGAAGTGCGTGGAAGACGGCAGCAAACTGCTCAAAGCTTTCTTAAATTACTTCAAACCTGTGACTGCATAGCCAAATTTAGCATTTGTAGTTCTTCCAAATGGCTTGCCTCCCTTGCTTTTCGCAGAACTCTTTGTATTCATCCATTGTCTCCCCTGTCTCAGCCGGTAATTTGGCCCAGTTTGACGCCTGAAAGGTACGCGGTTTCTCAAAAGTTGTGCCAGCCAGGATTCTGGTAGCCCAGTAGTCTTTGTGCCTAGAGTTCAGCTCTGGCGTTGACAGGATGTTTTATGCAGCCTGTCTAATAATTTTTCTATAGAATATTCATTTGTATATTTACACTCCACAAGTAGTTTTTCCAGGGGCCGTGGTGAATAATGGTGTATGAGATGGAATGCACCCTGAACGTGACACAAAATATAAATACATATTCATTTGATGAGAGGCACCTGTCCATTTAAACAGCAGGTGTATGGATTGTGTGTGGAAACAGCGCAGGAATACAAGGATAGAGACGATGATTTCATTTGTAGTCTAGCTGCATGTCCTGTGCCAAATGCAGATGAAATATGACTAAGATTATTCTGTATGATATACACAGTCTCTTTGCGGGATAGTACTGATTCCAGCGTCTCACCCTCACCCCCCCCCCTCCCCCCCGCCTTCTTCCCCGTATCTTAGCTTCTGAGTTACACTGGTCCACAGCTGGGTCACTGGGGTTTTCTTCTTCCTTTTTAAAATGGCCGGGTTCGTTCCACACTTTAGGTAAGTTGCTCTCAGTCCTGTCTTTACGGCCAGGAGTTGGGACTCGCGGATACAGGTCTATGCATCAGGCCCGTTTGGCTGGCAGCACCGTTACCGCCTGGGCCGTCCCTTGCTGTGATCTGCATGCTACGCGGTGACGTGCAGTCGCAGGCTGGCTGCCATTTTTAATGCTCTAATTACTGCCTGTAAAAGCAAGGAGGACAGAACTCCTGTCCTCATCCTGACGTATAGAAATATCTGACGGATGGAAACGTTGGAATGAAATCTCTGCCTGCAACGAGGACCCCGAGGAGAGAAAGAGTGAGCATATGAGTTTGCGTTTGCGTTGACACTCTGAGCCCCCCTTCCGCATGCTAATCCCCCACACCTGCGATTCCCTGTCTGCTAATGAAAGCAAGACTAATTGCATTCAATTTTTCCAGAGCGCTGAAGTTTGCTAGGATTACCAAGGCTGGTGACAGCACTGAGATGTTTCCATTGCCTTCAGGTTAACAGATGTTTTTTTCCCATTTTTTTTTTCATCTGACAGGCACAGTGAATGCTAAGAGACTGAATCAGCAGACCTGCACCGACTAATAGTTTAGAATATGGTAGTTATATGTCATCATAGCTGGTGGTCATGCATTTAATCCTGCCAGTTAATTAATGTTCATATTTACAGAGTAAAACGAGATTAACACAGCAAATAAAAAGTACGAGAAGTATGAGAGTCACAGAAGCAAAAATCATATATGTTACTCCTGACATGCATCCCAAAGGCAAATTCTTTTATTTACTGGAGTTTAACGTCAGTTGTATTGAATGCCAATTTTCTTGAATAAAATGTTTTCAAGCATAAATGATAAATTTCATTAATTTCATTAATTTCATTAATTTCATTAATTTTCATGGCCTCTGCTCTCGCTCCACGATGACGCCTCTAGTGACAGTGTCTGTTCCAGATCGCAGGACTCAGTGGCTAAATGTCTTTGTTTTTGCCATGTTTGTTTCCACGGTGATACTTTGTCTCGCCATAGTGGAGAGGTCAGGTTATAGTGGCTTTTAGAAAGTGAACTCAACGGCATCACCGTTACCATACTGAGAATGACATACTGAGAAGACTTCAGACTTACGGAAGAATCACGTCTTCATTTTGTTTCTAATATAATGGCACTAACCTCACACATTTATCAAAAGTGACTTAGAGCGGAGGGAGGTGTTACAATTTATGCATATACCTTTGGGGATTTTAACCCACAACCTTTGCACTATAAGCATAATGCTCTCCTACAGGAGCTGTGCCATGAAGCATAAGCATAGTGCAGGTTCCAAACCTAACTGCTACTGCAGTGTCACTGCGAGCGAGACCCCTGGCATGCCGCGTCAGGATAATCCAGTAGCAGCCGATTACAGCAATCAGGGCTAATGGTGGAAATCTCCATGCAGCGTTCTCCTACAGTATGTGCTTTCTATGGCTTTGCCTGTTAGTTAATTTGATTAAATAAATAAAAAAAAATTACAGGAACGTAATAAAGGTGAATAAAAAAGCATAACCATTAGTGTATAAGTCAAGTAGCAGGCGTTATTTAATGACAAACACAATGTTCGGATTTGCCCTGATGGGATGGATTACATGAACACGTACATTTAGATGGGCATCAAACTAGACGTCAGTGGTGAACCATGATTCAAGATTCAAGAACTGAATCGCTATCTTTCCATTTCAGTTGGAGTTCTAGTGGACACCTTAATACACATCCAGCTGAATCAATGGGATCTGCTAAATCAGGTTACCGTTTCTGGTACATTGTGCCATTATTATCGCTTATCTGCTTCTGCAGCTCTGTTGCTGGCAGCGACTGATGATCTCGATGTATCATGCAGTTATACCAGCCTCAGCTAAGGTCAGCTGAGTGACCGTCACACGTCCGATTAAAAATTGCCAGCCAAGTTCTTAACATTGAATGACATTCTGAAGATGCCGATTATTGCTTGCATTATTATTTAGGACATGAATCAGTCATATGCAATCCATCAGTGCAACTCATCGTTTACAGCAATTGCACAGAATAATAACAAATTGATTATCATAGAAATGTCTGTCAGTCCTAATGGAGTCTGTGGACTTGCTTTGTTGTCAGACCAATTAATGGGCAACAGCAATGGAATTATAAAGCTTTTTTGGTGAAGAGTATTGTGTCCTCTGAGGGGTGAATAATGTAAAGTAAAGGAGTCAAAGGCCGAAGTACACAGAACGCTGCAACAGTACTACGTCATGTGCTCAGTACAGAGCTGCGCTCCTGACAGCTTTCCATCTAAAAGGGCAACTGAACCCAAAAGGGGTGGCGACACCCAATTCAAGCTCCGCCTACACACTTTACATATCCATGACCAGGCGACCACTTGACTCATGGGATTTGTAGTCTCATTGCTATATCTCCATATTCACAATTATACACAAGAGCGTAACCTGAAGCATCGCATCACCACAGCATTAGCATGGCCTCAAATCACTCACTACCTAGGGGCTGGGTACTTGTGAACAGTTGGTCGGTCCTGGATTAGGCCTTGGCAGCCGGAAAAGGGGACGAGCAGCCTGAACCCGTTGCTAATTATAGTCATTTGTTTTCTGGCGCTCTCTGCTATTGCGGAATTAGCACACATGCTAAGCATCAGCAAAACCGAAGTAGCAGGTTTAGCTACTCGGCAATGCAGTTGTGGGAATATTTGTTTTGTGATCACATCCAAGGAATTATCCATCAGCATTGCAGTTATACTGTATAATATTGGAAAACACAGCTTGTACCCAGAGAATTGGGGTTTTCAGACCAATGCTGCTATGATTAGCCAGTCTCCAAAATGTGCAGAGTAATGGTGACCCAGTCTCCAAAATGTGCAGAGTAATGGTGACATCCACATTGTTTGTTTGATTCAGTGGAATCAAAATCTTAGATTATTGTGACCCTTTGAAATGAATGTTTACCTCTGTTATTTTATTGATGACAATTTTCTCTTTTGTCGAACAGGAAGTGGGTTGAATGCAATATAAGTCGTTGTTTTTCTTGTAACATTTATTTTTATTGTGTCATAATGCATTATGCTATGTTCTTTGCCACGCACAGGTCACTTGCCTCCAGGACTTCTTCGGTGATGATGACGTCTTTATTGCTTGCGGTCCAGAGAAGTTTCGATATGCTCAAGATGACTTCTCATTGGATGAAAACGGTAGGGCAGTAATATTCTCCGCTTGACTTTGGCCATTCTTTCAATGTCTTCCTGTTCTCTATAAAATGTGTATTGTGTTCTGATATTGTTTTTATTTAATTTGGATTTACTGTACCTCAATACTTTCCTGGCACTTAATAACCCTTAACAGAATCACTGCATTGCTTCTAAAAGCAAGCTATATTTCTGGATGTGTATTTTTTTCATCAAAGTCACAGAAAATGTGATTCATAGTCATATACATCAGACACATTTACTATAGCCATGACTTAATATGTACAGCACAGAACAGTTTTTATCTTTTAAATATCAATGCTTCCATGACAACCTATTCGGTCCAGGGGTGTGGTGTTTTTCAAACATACCCATAATAAGTTTATTATGTTATTATTCTGTTAATATACTGTGCACTGTATGCTCTGTCTGCATTATGTATCTTCATCACAAATAACAGCATATACAAGTTTTCGATACACTGGCTCCGTATTACATTTGCCTGGATTGAATGACCACTAAATGATAGATTTTGACATGTGGAACACAAGTCAAGGGATACTGGTTTGTCACGGTCCAAAAAAATCCATAAGTGACATAAATCCATATGTTTTTAGGAAGTGCTGACATCCCCCCGCAAACCATGCAGCTCTGTGCCTGCCGCTCAGCACAGTCACTGCGCCACAGTCACTGCGCCACAGTCACTGCGCCACAGTCACTGCGCCACAGACACGTTATTTCTCCAAGTAAATGGTTCTTTTGTTGCTTCTTATTAAATGGCCAAAACGCCATTAAACTGACTTTATCTCGGAATGTACACACTCACTTCATCAGATTACATTGCTGCGGAGCCCCCCCACGCTCGGACGCTCAACACAGTGGGGCAATTAACCTCTTTCTTAAGGTGTCACACAGTCGCCTAAGGATTTAATCTGAGTTTTGGTGCAGCAGAGATGTTACAGCAGTGCCATCTTCCAGTCAGGGGCAGAAATTCTCTTATTTCCTTACAGGGTGAAGGTCCCCCCCTCACCCC
>JAODKF010000002.1:2359416-2370198 GCA_026779585.1 Mormyrus proboscirostris
CCCAAGCTTTAACATTCATCAGTTTTAATATTATTATTTTAAATATATGTGCTTTGTTAATGCTTTGGAGATTTTCTTTCTTCGGTCAGGGAGTCTAATAGCTCAGGCAGAGTATGTTTGCGCATGCTGGAGCGTGACAAGTGAGCAATTAGCATTAAGGGATCACTGCAGGGGTCCCATGACGGCAGCGTTACAGTGGCTTATAGCAGTTACAGTGTTTGTTAAATTGCGACATCCAACAAAGGACATGAGCTTCTGCCCCCTACCCCCAGTCCTCCTTGTTTGCGTGTTCTGCATGCTTTTGAAATCTCACAGTTGTTTTTTAGAAAAAAACCTTTATAACCCCCCCACCCACCCCCAAGTACGCCTTAGGCCGCTGGGGAGAACACACCCTTTTGCAGGGGAGGAAAAACACAGCTATTAGCCTCCTTGGAGGAACAGCCCCCGGGAAATAAGACTAAAGAGAGCAAGTTTGATTCCATGGCCTATTAGAGAAGTGGTTTGCAATTTTCTATACTGGTGACACAGTGTTTTTTTGTTGAACATGTGCCGCATTCTATTACATTAGGCCATATGGCATGAAATACTTTTTTTTTATGTTTCACAGCATTACAAAACATAAAGTATAACACAGTATCACACAAACCCTGATCTTGAGATGTGCTGTGAGTGTAATGACGCACTCATTATTACTGTGTTTGCAGTCAAGAAGACCTCAATTGATGTGCATCTGTGCAGACATGATATTCAGAAACCATTTTGTACAAACTAGAGCTGCCATTAGTGAATTTTTAAAAAAATTCAGCCAGGCACAGATAACAAAAATGGTACGATCCAGACGCCTATCCACCCCTCATCTACATCCCAGTCAGTGTGTTTTCCTGTATCGGATTATTGTACTATAGTGTGAAGGTCTGTTTCTTTAGTTTGTGTTTGTCAGAGAGAGTGGTTTTATTGTGAGTCTTGATGAAATAAAGCAGCTGCTGTCACGGTCACGTTGTCATGTCTGTGAGGAATGAGAAGCAGAGGCTGAGCGCTCATTTGGGTAACAGAGATGCAGCTCATTGTACTGGGATTTGGGGGCTGCATTCCAGCGTATCTTTCGCAAGACCTAAGACTAATATTTAAATGGGCACATTTCTGGATGTTGTTGCTTCAGTTCTGGATGCTTCAGTTCTGTAGAAATCTTGCACATGCCTTACACTAGTTCTCCACGTTAAACAACCCCGTGATGCCAGCACCATTAACTAAAAAAATGCCTTTGCCTTGCTATAATGTTTAGTCTGTTTTACTTATTGTTATCCTACAGTATGTTACCCATAATCTCATATCATGTGCACGTGGTTAGCTAACATCTGTACTGTTCATACAGGAACTCTTCTGATTGGCCGAAGCCAGGCTTGACACAAATACAGGAAGCGCTCAGTTTTTATCCTGGATATGGACAATGGGCCAAATTGCAAGACAATCCCAGAAAATACAGTGTATGAGGCACAACCTCAGAATGTACCATTAATACTGAAATTCGCTACAGCATTTAATACGTTCATGGGCTAATTAAAGTAACTTCGAACCACCTGCTTTGATGACGTCCAGATATTTGCCTTCTCAGTGGAAAATCACAGTGTCAATTGTATCTTGATCACCGTAACAGTCTGAATCCTTCCTTGCAGCACACTTTCCACCTGGAGCCAAATCCAAATCAGCCCATGGGAGTTTTAATCAAGGTTGGTTGCATTCAGCAGACTGTGAAGTCTGTGTGTCGTTGTGCCTGCTTCTGCTGGTGTGCATTTGTATCTGTGTGTGTGTGTGTGTGTGTGTGTGTGTTTGCAGGATTGTTTGATTCTGCATGACAGGACACTTTATTGCCTGTATATATAACAGAGAAACAAACACATTTCCGAAGTAACACGACCACATGGTTCAAGAATCATACAGTCATGGATGCCTTGAAGGGGGGAAAGTTAAGATGATTCCAAAATATTTGGAAAATAATGGGTTGGCGGGCCGATTTGATATGCTTTCATGGGGCTCAAAATCTCTAGGGCCCCCCCCTGGATACAGTAGATGCAGATTTGATAAGCTCATTGAAAGGCTGGCTTTAGCAGGACTAAACAGTTTCCTATAGCTATTTAATGCATTAATATAAGAAATACTCATAAACGATGAATGGCATGTATTAATAACAGAGCAAAGTGTTGTCAAAGGGCTAAGAGAAGCGCTCCTCTGTGTCTGCGTCTGCCTTTACAGAGTGCAGACCCATGAAGTCCATCCCGAAAAGCAGCGCACAGAAGACCAAGAGCCCAGGCCCGACCCGCCGCACCAAGTCCCCCGCCGAATCCAGTGAGACACTTGATAACTGATTCACTCATGCTCCATGTGCCACCAGAAAACGGATCCCTTCCTGTTCATTCACCCCCATAAATATACAGATTTCCTGTCAGATCTGGAGCCAGAGCAACATTTCCCAGCCGTGTCCATTTTTTGAGCAATATCACGCTTTCCAGCTGATTTTCTTGTAGTTTTATGTTACTGCCATTTTTACGCATTCTGTATTAACCTTGTTTCTCCCCCTGTGCCCCTGTAGACTGGGCTTTATGGGTGTGGATTCATGTTATATGCTTATATGTAAATCCAACAAACCATTTCCAGAAACATCCTTTCAATGGTGAGGGCCGTCCAGCGCTCCCTGCAGGCACAAAATTGTACTACTAGTGGCATATCTGTATTATAAATTCCATTAATTTACTTGACACACTTAGGTAGGTCTGCTTATGTGATTGGTATGACATTACATGCGTACTGTTAGCGTTCAGGGACGGGTGCATGCGTACGTAAGCGTGAATCGTGATTTCCGGTACAGGATATATACGCAAGGTGAGGCATGGCTACTGTCAATATGTCGGAAATCCAAGAGGAACACGTGAATTCCTGAAATTTATTATTTATTGTGCATAGGGTACTTTAGCATATGTTTTATGGTACATCTTGAGACACACTTCGTCCCACCTCCTGTTTCGTTCCCAGACTTGGGCGCGCGTGCAGTCACGCGCGGGAGCTAAGCACCAAATCACGAATGCGCCAACAGTCACCTGCTTTGAGCGCCTGCGCACGCCGCGGATCTGATAAGGTCTCTGCCCAGATCGCTTCGATGATTAAGTTGCACCTGCTACATTGTTTCCGACACACAGGACACAAATGACAATAGTGTTCCGAGGGCATGAGGATCAGCCTCAGCCTCAGCAGCTGTTACCTGAGACGAACAAGGGACCAGGACTCAGTGAAGGCACACTCCTCACATTTTTCATAATGATGGGCTGCTTCTCAAACTGGGCCCAAGATGCGTAAGATTCTCACTCACCTGAATGGACCCTCTAAGAATACAAACATCTGCGGACCATTTAGAGCGCTCTCTTTATCTGGAGTAGGCAAAGCCACACTGATCTTTCTTCAGCATTACGGTATCCAGTAGATGCTGCAAATCTGTCTCCACAGTACAGACTCAGCCCTGCATTTTGCCCTCTTCACAGTAACATCCTCATTCTCGATGAGTAGATGCTCGCACCAGAAAAGCCGTATCCAATACAGGCAGGCCTTACCGCCGATGTCCGTCTGCCTTCAAAGGGGTAGTAATATTCAAACCCAGTGCACCTCTGACCTCAGGGGCTGAGCAGGCGGTAAATCGATGTGGAGTGAAAGGTCTCCTCTGTTTCCTGTAAATGAGCAAAATACACTAGGACTCTCTGTGATTTGTGCTTCACTTAAGATTAAGATTAATCCCCACGCACCGGAGTTTAGTGGATCTCGACATAGCAGTGCCCCTTCTACACATATGCTGATTGGCTTCTTGGTGGATGCTTTCATCCAAGGTGGCTTACCTGGACGACAGTTTACCGGACGATAATATGCAATTTACAAAATTAATCTTCCCAGAGAGCGACTTCGGTGAAGTACCTTCTTTAAGCACCTTGCGGAGGAGCCACTAGTGACAGCTCTCCTTTTCATTCAGGTCTCAAATCCCAGAGATGAGAGAATTGAGGCTTTGAAAGCTGACGCAGTTGGGTGAGCCCCATTCCCAGCCTGTTTAACACGACCCTGTCTGGTGACTTTATTGCCTTGAAATGGGTGAGACCAGGCAGTCAGTACCATCATGCTGTAATCCCACTCTCACTGGGTTCGGGGCTCTCAGATCTCCCATCAAACTGCTATGCAAGTTTATCCTGTTTGTAATCGGAAACTTTCAGACCTAAATTGCCCCACGGTGATTTCAAATTTACTCTTCTCATTATTATTGTTTTGCTGGTTCTGTTGATTTATATTTACTTTTATTGTTGATTTCTTTTCACAATAAAGAATCATATTTTACAATTATTGCGTTCTCTTATTTACTCTTCTTTACGTTTTGTTTCTTGTTATAAATTTCCATACGTTTTAAAGTTGTGCATATTTGACGGCTTATCAAATATCTGAATGCTTGAATGATCTCCAGAGATTGCACTATTGCAGGTTTGTATGTGATATTCTTAATACCATTATTTTTTATTTCTTTAATAATTTAAGCCAACTTATAAGACAGTGCCTGTACGTGGAAAAAGGGTGTTCTGTTGTACAGAAACACCATGGGTCACATGATAAGAATTGCGTATATCGTTCATATGATTATTTTATATAATGTTTTTAAAGATGTAAAGGAATTTGTTTTGCAATTGAATTAATTTCATTCTAATACAGTTTTGGAGAGAGGCTAAATATCAGAACCATTTCATAAAATCTATAAACAGATGCTTCGTTTAAGTTATACCTCGTCGGTGTGGTTAAATTAGCACACGCTATTCTTTTAGATACACAGAGGCATCACTTATCCAGAGCCTGTCCTTCACACATCACGCCACCGTCTGATGTAAACAGACTCTGGTGGTATCCTAGCAACCGGTCCCCGTGCATGCAGCAATGCTGCTTCATCTTCCAGCCAGGAGGAAGCGGCATTCAGACACAGAAACAGGCCTCCCTCCTGCAAATGAGGGGCCGGGCCAGGGCTGGCCGGCCTTCTGGGAGGGCGCAGAGGTGCCAGGCCGTAGCTTAACGCAGCTCATTGTCCGCCCCTGTCCCTCCTGTGTTTCCGTAGCCAGCGGGACCGGCTCCAGCAGTCAGATCTCCACTCCCATCTCCAAGCAGTCCCCCATCTCCACGCCCACCAGCCCTGGCAACCTCCGCAAGCACAAGGTACACAACTCAGGCTGCACACTCCTCAGCACTGAATGGCCAGTTATGTGGCTGGATAGGGATACAGTACGTTAGGACTGTCTTTTATGATTGTCATTGACGGTGCTGTGCAGAGACCTTTCGAGGGGCAGGTGCTCGAAGGTGGGGGGGGCGGTAAATCATCAGAGGGGCAATTTCAGACGTTCATTCCAAGGCCGTAGCCATGGAGTCAACATTGGGGGGAACAAGGCTGTAATCATGATATATATTCGGGAGGACATTGTGAGCCCGATATATATAATAATTATAGCCCTGGTTCATTCAAACCCTGTGCCCCCCCCCAGATTAGTTCCTTCCCAAGTATTACAGCCACCCAGGAAAACAGTGCCAGCGATGCTGATACAGTAAGACTCACGGTGGCGTTGACTCATGCTGCTCGCCCTTCCTTTGGTGTGACAGGACCTATACCTGCCCCTCTCTCTGGATGACTCTGACTCCATGGCAGACTCCATGTAGACCCTCACTGTTGACAAGCCGGCCAGCCAAGCAGAGGTATCTATGGTGCTCACCACATCCCAGACCCCCTCCCCTCCCCCCCCCCCCACAAGCAGGGGTTGGGAGATTCCTCCTTCCCGTGCACTAAAACTATCCACCTTCACCAGCCCTGCTGGCTAGACGTTTTCGATATGGCGGTCCACCCCAGATCGCTACTCTTGGTGTTCATTTGGTTTTCCTGTGAAGTTTGAAGGGTATATGCTGGGCATATGCTGGGTATATGCTGGGTATATGCTGGGTATATGCTTAACATATGTAGGCATTAACACACAACCTTGCTGTCCACTCATGTCGCTTTTCCTTCTCTTGAAAGGGCACTGATATTTAGCATATACCAGGAGGACAAGATAAGTGAAAATATAAAAGTGTCTTCTGTAGAGTGCATCTCTCTCCAATTCTGTATTTCACTTTTCACATGTTACTTTATATCACTGAGCTAGCTAGCAGATTTTTTTTTTATCCAAAGTGACTACGGTAGCTTACGCGTGAGTCCTTTTTAAAATAAGAATCCTTTAAGCTTTTAGCTGTAACGCACATTTTTCCCTTCAAGGACCTGACTTCAGAGCCCTTTGATTACAAGTCCAGTTGCATTAAAATAACTTTTTTTCTAAGCTCTCATTAATGATGTAAAATAGTTTTTTTAAAAGCAATGAGGTAGCAGGTGGCTGATTTAATTCTTTTCGAATTTGGGGTGCTTTTTGAAGGTTCAAACACTCAAAGCACTCGCTCCTTTTGGAATAGTGTTTCATTTGCTTGTCGGAGTTTTACTCAAACAAAAATGTTCTGAGGGCTGAACAAAAAATTATTGATTTTGAGAAATAACCAATCAGATCGTAGAGGAGGTGGGGCCAAGTAACTAGAAGAAGTGGGACCAAGACATCTGATTGGTTGGTCCTGCCTCCTCTAGCTGCTTGGACCCACCTCTTCAACAATCTTATTGGTTATCCCTCTGATCCAGTCATTGTTCATTCTGCCCTCAGAACATTTTTGCGTAAGGAAAACTCTGATGAGTGTTTCATTCAGGGTAATATTGAGACCTTCAGATACACGAGGGCATGTTGGAATGGAGCTTGAAACGCGATAATAACTTAATCTTTTGCTTCACTGTTTTGAAGGCCACATGTAACAAATCTGAGTAGCCAGTATTTTAAGCACACTTGTTAAAAGCCAAATTCATTTTTTTAGCACTTTCATGTGTCTTTGACCAGATTATTCTGCGTTACACATACACCGGTGCTGTGACAGGGGCTTCCATGCACACATAAATAGCCCTGAGTTTCTCAGTCTCATCAAATCCAGAGGCTTTAGTGAAGGCATGTTTGTTGTGCAGTATCTTGCGTGTTTGGAGGGCAAACAGAAATCTCATGCCTCCCATAGCAAAATACAAGAGGCATGTGCACAGCACCACATGTCATGCTTTAAGAAACAACTTCTCATATAAAATAGACTAAGAAAAATATATAAAATTTACGTGCCATGCACAGTTGATATATGCATTAAGCATGACAGAATGTTAATAGATTGCCCTGGAAGGCGGCAGTTAATCATACACAGCAAATTAATTAAAATGGGTAATTAACATAAATACTTAATTTATATATGATACTTAGAGTTTTCAGTTCAGTTTGAGTCACAGTTCTGTGCTCTAATCCGAGACTGGAAGCCCAGTTTGACAAGCATGAACCGTATACATTTTAGCAGGAAGTATGTAATAATGCAGCGAAATTCAAAACAGAGAAAAAGTCACAGTCAGGCAACTGGTTATTGAAGCATCACTGTTTTGTTTGAAAAACTGCTCAGTTTGCAATAATCATTCTGTGGGACCCAAATGCATCAGCTGCACTAACTGCCAGATGCTACACCTGGAATACCCTCATAATTTACACAGGGAGATCAGTCTCATTTACCCAGGCAAAATTGTATGGACAAAAGCAACAAATGCATCGTACTGTTCACAGACTGCACTGTGAGGTCCGCACATTTTACTGTACCTTTTAACAGCAGGGTAGTTTTAACAAATGGACGTTTCGTAGTCGCAACTTTTTGTACAGTTTTACATTGGAAACGTGTGCCGCCTTCTGTCAAGCGTCAGCAACCCTGCGATACGGAAGGTGACACTACCTCGCCTCCAAAGCTGCCTTTAATATCCAGAAGCTGCCAGAAGCAGGATCCCTTCCGTTTTTTTAACGAACTACTTGTAACTACTTTCTACGTCACTGATTCTGGCATTAACATCGCTGGAGTGTCACATGGCGTTTCTTCCCACAATCAGAAGCGATGGTTCTTATTGTTGTGTTTCATTGGTATTTTATTTATCTCATTTCTTCTTTTCTTTTTTTTTGTCTCCTTTTTTTTAACTAAATACGATTCTGGCAGAATGACACTGAAGGGTCACCTAAGATTATCCTCTTTAATGGTCTTTGCTATGTCGCAGTGGCTTGTTAAAGTGTTTTTAAAGTGTTCAATGTATTTACCGAATACCCTGGCAATTAAAGAAGTTTCATTCCACTTTCCATCAGTTTGGAAACTCCGCCTCCTGTGTTTCTTTGCTTTAAGTGGTTTATATGGTTACATTTTAAAATTTAACCTTTCTTCTTGGGAAGAATACTGGATATCGAAATATTCTGTAAAGTAGCCTTGATTCTTCAGAAGTACCTATTGGATCAATAAAAGCAGAAATGAGATATGAAAAAAAATTCTTCTTTTAAGACATAATGAGATGCTTGAAGTGGATATAGAAACTTGGGCAAGAACCTGCAGTTTTCTTCATGTCGCATCCAGTTCAGCCTTCAGTGTGGAGCTTAAATCTGATTTATCACAAGAAATCATATCTGAGAACCTGAGACCTGAGCCTTAGCAGTAAGCCTCACCTCTGCGAGGATCGTGCTTTTTGCCTAAAACAGAAAATCCAGGGGTGTGACAGATTTATCTTCCTGTCTCCAAACTCATGTTACTGAACATCCTCAAACGACCTCAGTGGGGAGCTAGGATCTGATGAGACCAGACACCCGGCCACTTTAACGGTATAATGTGTGATCCTCTCCGAAACTCTCGCAGAAACCTTGCACTCCGTTAAGCTGCTCATCAATTCCAAACCAGGTCAACGAGGTCACGCCTTGAATAGTGAACTATTGTGAGAAGAGTAAAAACCAAAACTTTATAATTCCTTGAACCGCAATTACCCCAGTGGTTGTGCCAAATGTCTTATCACAAATCATCCCCGCTGCAGGCGCCGTCGTCTATATTTCACCATAATCCAAGTTTGCTGGAATAAAAAATGGAACCGCAGCACAATATGGTTGCCATTGCCAAGGCCTCTGATGTCTCGTTCAATGCCCTCAGTGTGAAAGAAGAATTTCTGCCGAACTATTAGTGCCTGAGGGCTATTAGCATGGGGCCTGCCCTGTTTAGCACTGAATGCGTGAAAGATGAAGTACCTGAAAGCATATCTGTAGGCATTCTGTTCCTCAAGCCCCAAAAGGTAAGAGCTGCACATCTGATTTGGCAGACTCTACTAATAAGGTTCATTGGTCCTATTTCTTTATATACTTGTGCAGATAGGTGGCGTATTCAGTTTATCATTATAGCTTGGCATTTTCTTTTCCAGCAGTGCATGTGTATCTTGGGAATAACTGACACACCGACCAACACACACACACACACACACACACACACACACACACACACACACACACAGGTTGGTAATTATATCTTTGTGAGGACTTTCCATTCATTTCTATGGGATAAACTCTCATTCCAACATGATGACCTTAACCTCTACCCAGCCCTAACCATTACCATAATCACCAGACATTCGGCATTTTTAGTCTTTAGATTGCATTCACAGATCTTTGTGGGGACCTGAAAAATGTTCCCCACAACATCAAAATGACGGGTCTCTACAATGTAATAGAAACATAATCTCCACACACACACACACACATTGTTCCCCGCATGAAAACAGGAACACACTAGCACTCTGGCTTTAATTTCTCTGGGGGAATCACAAGCAGCACAGGAAAAATTTGCCTGGGAAATTTAACAGCATTAGGGGAACTCAGACGAAAATTCAGCATTTTTTAGGAATTTCAGTTTAGCGGCTTTTCATCCATTAAGATGGTGGCAAGATATTCACAGTATGGGAAAAGCAGTCAGATGCACAATGTAGGAAACATCGCAGTAGCTTCTTGCTGCTCCAAAAAGGGAGCGTCAGACATCTAGAAATAGTCATTGTAGTTGATTTCACCTGTTGCTTGATTGTGTGCCTGAATTGGTCTTGCTCTGCTTAGGCTCTGGCTGCAGGACCTACGCTTCCCCTGTTCAGCCTTCATGCCTGATTCCCATGTCTGTTTATTTTTCCTCTCCCCATCTCTTCCTTCTATCTACCATTAGCTCCGGACCATGCCAATGCACCCCCACCCCAAAAACCGAATATCTGTAAACAAGCCTATCTCTACTTGCAAAACCCCCGCGAGATCCGACCATCAAAAGGTCCTTCAAGAACAGAGATGGTCAGTCTTATCCAGAATGGGTCGTTAGGTATTTTGTTTTTGCGGCATCTCCCTAGTTAGACTAATAAATAATAATAATAATAATAATTGATACTTTATTGATCCCTGTGGGGAAATTGTCTTTACACCTCCCTCAACTAGCTCTTTTTGGAGTAAGCTTTCTGTGAAGGGCAGCCACTCGTAGCGGCACCCAGGGAGCTGGGGGTTAAGGGCCTTGCTCAAGGACCCACAGACATGCTGAGGCTGGGTTAGAGGACTTAATTAGAGGACCGATTGGCTGAAGAGTCGTCAGACCTGGGTTTGAACAGCTGACCTACAGTATGATGAAATGCATAATTGGTTTTTATCAACCACTTACCTTTTTGGGGCTCCATTCATTCAGAGGGTTTCTGGTGAAAATAAAGAGCTTTCACATCCTAACAGGATAGCAGGCTACATGTCATGGTGGCGGGCACGGGAACGGGGCATGGTGTAGAAGGAGGTGGACGACCCACTTGTGGCTCAGGGACAATAT
>JAODKF010000002.1:2390892-2413539 GCA_026779585.1 Mormyrus proboscirostris
CCCCCCCCCCCCCCCCCCCCCCCCCCCCCCCCCCCCCCCCCCCCCCCCCCCCCCCCCCCCCCCAGGATTACTAGCAATACCCCTGCGCTCACCTGGGGAATTAATAATTAAGGATGAGGTATGGAAAATGAAATGAAACTAAAGCAAGTGGTCCTGTGTATGGATGCTGTCCGCAGGGAGCTGGCACTGGACAAGCCAGCCATGACATGGTGCAGCTGGCTCCGGGGGTATCCCAGGCTGGTCACACAGATCTACGTCCACGGGGCTGAGGGGCTGCAGGAGCAAGACAGAGACGGGGGTGAGGATGCGTGAGCGTGGTGCTGTGGGAGAATCCTCATGCTGAGCCTGATTTTTGCTCCAGCAGTCCAAAGACATGCAGTTGGGTTGATTGGTTTCTCTAAATTCCCATAAATGTAGCAGAGTAATCAATGTTTATCTCTACATATCATACACTTTTACATTTATCATGAGATTAGGTATCTTAATCAAGATACTGTTACATATTATACTACTGGTAAAGCAGGTTACCAGGCTTGTATTTTAGCATGATTTTGCAGGACCAATTAGGGGGGGCAAACAGCTGCCTCATCATGACTCATAAATGAAACATTAAAACAACTTTGAGTTTTACTAAATATTAGATATTTTAAATACCAATACATTGTAGACTGCAGATTTTACAGTAACTCTCTATCAATGGTTAATTCATGTGTGCCAATCAGAGGGGAGAGTAGTGACGTTTCTCTGATTCACCCTGCAGGAGCGGACCCCTATGTAATTATAGAGTGTGATGGAGATTCGGTTTGGTCCGCAGTCCAGAACAACACACTGGAGCCGGTCTTTGACACCAGAGCCATATTTTACAGGAAGAATCCCACAAAGCCAATTACAGTGCAGGTGAGATTAATTGCAAGTGAGATTAACTGCAGGTGATATTAATGATCCATGGTTCTGAGAACAGCACTGCTGAATTGTGTGAGTAAACGCAGACTTGCTTGGTTCAGGTGCCCTGGGAGGAAGAAAAAATATAGACCGTCTGGAGGTTGAGAATCACTCAGTACTGGATACGCAGTTATGGAAGATAACAGAATCAGATTATATTCATCTAGATGTCTGCCAGGAAGTGTATCTATCTTTTCTTTCTGCTAAAGGCAATAATTTTATAATAAAACAGCATACAGCGCTTTCATAAGCATTGCCTTCTCCCATGGGGTGTATTTGTGTGTCTGTCTGTCTGTTTTAACATGGTAAAAAGCATCTATAGCAGACAACCTGCCGCAGGAGGGGGTAAAATCCATAGTTTCTTAATAACCTTAAAAGAAGTTGATTAATTTCCCAAAAAAGGTCCCGACTGTTTTTATTGTTTCATGCTGCATATGTCTCTGCCTGTAAAATAATCTTAGCGATTCTGCATGGGTAATGCAGTACATATATGCACTTGCTAGGTATGGAACAGCAACCTGGTGAAAGATCAGTTTATGGGGCAGGTGGTCCTGGCTGCCTCCCTGAAGGACTCATCAGAGGCACAGAGGCTGAGGTTGAAAAAGAGAGGCGCCGAAAGAGACGAGGACATGCCCGGCAGCGTCAGTCTGCGGGTTGTCACCTCCAGCAGGCTGATGGACATGTGACACAGCGAGATCAGCCGCAGCGGTCCTCCTCGAAACCCCGCCGGCGCCACCGGCCTGTAATACGCAGACACGGCCTTGCCACCTCCAGTCTTAGCCTAGCGGGAAACGGCAATCGGACGGCCTTCCCTTTGGTGTATCACTTTGTACAAACACTACTATTTCTTAAAACAAATATCTGAAGACAAACGGATAATATCATCCCACTAGACTTTGCAAAACGTGCGATTATTAAAATCATTGCACATAATAAAGGAGTTATTAACACTTAACACTTAAATGAAATCACTGTAACATCTTTTTTTCTAATAATCAATGTATTAACCAATGTACCATTTAACTTTCCATTGTTTTGGTGAATCCAGAAAAAAAATGTATTTTAACCTTTGTTAATATCCTGAATGGACAAAAGCATCTGAAATAGTTTGCAATGAAAAGTAAGTTTATTGGAAACAAAGATTATGTGGAGTGTTTGTTTTCTATTTCAGTCCAATTTCCAAGCTGCAGTATTGATTGTTGTCAGTATTACACTCAAGACAGAGCCATGCACAATTCTTAATTCAAAAACTCTATTGCTTCAACCACAATTAGAAATATTATTTTTTTTTTAATCGAAAAACTCCAATTTAGTCATTTTTCTTAAAAAAAGAAAAAACCTGCTTAAGGTACAAGAGACTGATCAGCAGTGCTTTAATATTTCAAATAATTTAAAGTTTTGTTCTTCTTCAAACACATTTAAGGAGGAATTTCACATCACACGTACAGACTTACATATTGCCCGGGAATGGGAATGTACAGGAGCATTGGAGGGAAACTGAACATTGAACATTTTTTTCTTCCACCAGGAGGGGGCGCCATTTGTGCTCATTTCTTCAAATGGGTGGCGATCTCACAATACAACAGGGACACAGAGCAGGGCCAGAGCTTGTTCTGTGGGCCCGGAGTATAGCAGCTGCTGATTACCAAACTGGTACATACAGCATCACAGTACAGAACCTGGGGTACCACAATTTATTATACACTAGTAGAAGCTCAGGTTTATCTACATTGGCTGGAACAGGATTCTTTGTAAAACTTCATGACTGACATTTCGCTGTATTAAGCTGGACCTATATAAAATCGGTTAGCCTGTTCGCTTATATATACTGTATATCTTTAAAATATATACTGCAGAACAGTGTCTTTCTTTTTGAGAGTAGCTTAACGGGCATTTTTACACCAACTAGTAGTTAGCATTAGCGCGTGTCTGAGGGAGCGCGGTAGCGGAGGGATGGGAGCAGAGGCCTG
Organism: Mormyrus proboscirostris; assembly: GCA_026779585.1. Classification (NCBI taxonomy): domain Eukaryota; kingdom Metazoa; phylum Chordata; class Actinopteri; order Osteoglossiformes; family Mormyridae; genus Mormyrus; species Mormyrus proboscirostris. Next base: position 2,393,805 of record JAODKF010000002.1, read on the forward strand.
CCCGCTGGCGCAGCACCCGTAAGGGATCTATCTGCCCGCAAGCCTGCCCCCTGCTGGTCTAAAACAGGCAGAGCGCATAAGAGCAGCTGGCAGGCGTCTCACCGGCTATCGACGGGAAAATGTTCTCCATCTTTTCTGACGTGAACCTTCAGCCACCATGTGTTGTAAAAATTCTGTACTTTGGACGGTGAATTTTTTTCTTGAAATTTATAGCCAGTTCACACAAGAAGTGATGAAAAAAATCAATCATTTGAATCATAAAAACCAATAGCATTCCATACCTAACCAATGCGTTCACCATTAAATTGCACAGTTCTTGAGGGTGTGTTTTTTTTTTTTTTTTCCCCTAATACTGCAGTTTAGTTCCAATGAAATATCTACGGAAATGCCCAGGAGGAAATGAAGACATGTGAAAATTAAAACGAGACTCCGGTGCCGGCTCACGTTTCCAATATCAGGTACAGTCACAAACAGGAACACACGATCACTGGCACGACCCGTAAATTCGTCACATTTTTTTTAAAACACGCACATCTTGACTGTCCCACCTTAACGTCTGCAACAGGAAGCTACCCAGACAGAAAATCGCAACCTAAGTCGAGAAAAGAAATCTGTAAAAATAGCACCCCTTCAATAAGGTATATAAATATCTGACAGACCAACAGCTGAATACACTTAGCGTACGTACAAAACGTGGGTTTTTTTTACGTCTCTCTCCCCAGTTGGTACAAATGGCTTGATATAATTTGGAATTCCTGCAGTAGCTTAAATATGTCTTTTTCAGAACAAAAAAAGATCCTTTGTCTTTTAGACAGATCAACAGGAACTCTTCCCCATAGATGCGTAAAGGTTTTTTTTTTTCCAAGATGTTGAGTTTGACACAAAATGCTATAAAAAAAACACCAACATACTGATGGCTGGAGCTGTAATTGGAAACCGTCCTTTTATCGGAATAACACCCTGAAGTCACAGACAGAGCTACGACTTCCCACTTTCCCATGCGAAATAACCCATAACACTGTGGAAAATGGTCACATGATCATGCTGGAGTAAAATTCTATGAAGCCGGCCGACGTAGGAGGTATAGTGGAACCGAAACCAGGGCTGAATGGGCTAGAGAATGAGAGTCACAGTTTATACGGGCAGACACGTCCCTGCCTCTTTTCTTTCTGAATCCAGAAGAGGAGCAAGTCCAAATGGTCTCTCTCCTCCCCCCCCCCCCCGGTGCGTCCGGATGGCTTCTGTAGAAGCTGGGCTCCGTGGCCAGACCTTCCAGTCTCCAGACAGATACAGGAGTTCCACAAAACGATAGCCTCCCTTGGAGTTCGCCCATGACTTTCTGTCTGACTCTGAGAGCCGGTGTCCTGCCAGGGCACCGTGCCAACACCAGACAAATCTCAGTCAGGGGATATGAAGAAGTCCGGTGCGTGTTCAGGCGAGCTCCCCACGGACGGCCCGCCCCAGCGGACAAGCCTTAGCGGCCGCTGTTCTTGATGGCCTCCTTCGCAGCTATGATCAGGGGCGTCAAGCTAGAGAGAGGTTTGGCTAACTTCAGGAATGGATGCTGGGGGAAGAGCAATTAGGAGAGCCACGTCATCCCATCATTTTCCAAAATAATGCACTGATTTACGCAAATAACCAGAGAACAAACTATTCAAAAGTACTAGTAATGCATCGGCGAAACAGTCAGGGAGAAGAATATGAGATGATCAGCTTTTCAAACAAAAAAAGAATTAAATTTTAAACTCTTTTTAACTATTTTCTAATATTCCAAGAATGATGTAATTATGCATATATATCCAGCATGGAGGACCAGACTATGACGAGCTGTCACTGTTCCTGACTGATAACTGTAGAATGTACAGAAGTGATGCCCGCATTTTGTATTAAACCGCTGACAAGGTGACAAAGCTTTCTCAACGTTGCATCAGCTACATCCTGACTTAGATCTGAGCTCAAAAGCTGCAGCCGCTGTTTGTTTTTGGCTTGAAGCTACTTGGGTGAGCAGGTTTTGTTTTAGATCTACAAATGCAGTACAGGTGACTTAGTCAGGACAGGTCAGGCTGTGGAAAGACCAACCAAAGATATTTCCAGTGGAGTTCAGCTGCTGTACTTTACGTGAAAGTACCAGATTGGCTTTGCTATCAGTAAAACACTCAATTCTTTGAACAAGTAGTGTAAAATTTCTACAGTATGGAAGTAGAAAATTCAGGGCTCTGTTATCACTAGGATCATCCTGAGAGCTGAATATCGCCAGAATGTCACCACTTGCTTATATTATTTCTGAATGGGAAACTACATCAACATCAATATCAACAGTGTTGGGGAAGTTACTCACAAAAGTAATTCATTACAGACAGAGATGAAAAGTTCAGGTCCAAAAAGTAAAAATCGCAACCAAGGTTTTGTTTCAACCAGTTGAGTATTCTGTGACTGTGACTCTTCACACTGGTTGGTCGAAACAAAACCTTGGGTCTGGATTTGTACTTTCCGCAACTTTTGTGAGTAACTTACCCAACACCGAATCAGGTGAACCTTTTGGAAAAAGACTGCTAGCTGATTATACAAACGACGGAATACGCCGGAGATACCTGCAGAAGCTCCTTAGCAGAGCCTCTCCTGTCTACGTCCATCTCCAGGCATTCACTGAGGAACTCCCTGAAGACCGTAGAGAGTCGCTCTGGGTTCTGGAGCTCAGGTGTACCGTTTGTTGCAATCAGGTATAGGGCCTGTATGGAGACACGGACAAGCTGAGGCTCACACGTGTACCGCAACCAACTGAGCCAAATTAGGACTGACCAATTGACCAAGAACGAGTGCAAGACAGTTGCACGAATAAGAGATATATGAATACGACTGAGAAGCTCACATCAGAGACACTACCCAAATATCAAGAGAGACATAACTAAGATTCAGAGAGGTAAACAAGAAATGGATCATGCAGTAAGGCCAAAAGAAACCACTTCAAAGAAAGAGTCAAGACAGCGTGTATCAGCATCCCTAGTGAATTTTCAGACTGTTTCACGTCTTATGCTGTAGGATGTGTGTAAGACATTGAGAAGACAACTCCACAGGGAGGGTTTAAATGCCAAAGAGATTAGATGCTTCCATAATTCAGAGGAAACATGCCAGCGGTTTATGAAGTCTGTCTGTTAGCTGCGGGATGAGCTCAGCTCCTGTGCCCTTGAGGGAACTGCCTACTCCAAACTGCTCTGGTAAAATATCCAGCTAGATGAATAAAGATGCTTGGCTTAAGCCGTCAACGAAGCAACGAGAACAAGCTAATAATCAGAATAATAATTTCCGCCCCATCGACATTTCTGCTGATGATGGTACCCAGCTGTTCCCCATTTCAGATGTAATCACCTGGCACATAGAGACAAGGCACTTGAAAGCTGAATAGAAGGACACCCTCTCTATTAAAAAAAACAGGTAATTACTGCCCGTTGTTTTGGTTGGTTAAGGCGCTTCACTTCCAATTTCTATAGTTTGTTTACTTAAAGGGACAGGACCCATTTTTGCACTGAACTGTAATAACATCCTTGGCATCTCTTGCCGCATGTTTCCTGTTTGTGTATTCCTTCACTTCAATGGTCAGTAGTCCCAGAAACAACCACACGTCTGTCAACATCAAAGTGTTTATCTTCATCAAACAGCAGGACTCGTTTTCATTCACCACTCTGTGCTTTAAGTACACTTCGGATTTCCAGCACCTTTGAGCCGATCGGAGTGGTCTGCCACACTGCCGGTGCTGAGTGACACATCTGACACACCACCGGCCTCTTCATTACACACTTTCGCTATATCTCAAGCACAGTTATGGTACTGCTCTACAGACACAAGTAATCCTGAAAGAGAATTCACTCCCGACCAGTACCACGGTCAGGAATACGTTAGCGGATTCTCTGACATGAAAATGGGTTTTCTATTCAGAAATACTTTACCATCAGCTAAATAAAATTTCTCCTGTTTAAAGTCAATAAAAATATCTTTGGGAAAAAAAAAAAAACTGCCAATCACACGGAAAGGTCCTACGCTCGACCCGGGGACGGAACCCGGGGACGGAACCCAGGGACGGAGCCCAGGTGTGAGGCAGCAGCACTAACCACTGTGCCAGCCAATAAATATCTCATTGTTAAACGCCACCTGCCGATTCAAGCGCGAGTTGTACTTTTGTGAGCGTGCTCAGTGGAGCATTTCAGATGCCCATGAGTACCTACCCTGAGAGGATTCTCATTGAGATACGGTGGCTCCCCCTCCACCATCTCAATAGCCATGATGCCCAGAGACCAGATATCCACCTTGGGGCCGTAGGCCTTGCGGGTGACGACCTCGGGCGCCATCCAGTAGGGCGTGCCCACCATGGTGCTGCGCTTGTTCTGCTCAGGGGTGATCTGGGCGCAGAAGCCGAAATCGGCTGCACAGGGAGGGAATGGAGACGCGCTCAGATGATCGAGACAGACACCACTTCAGGATATACAGAGAAATGGCGCAACAAAGGAAGCCTAATGTCAATGCAAAAAGCTAACGAGGCCGGCATGCAATTACTTACACAATCTCATGTAGCCCTGCAAGTAGAGCGTCATGCTAACAACACAAAGGTTCAAATCCCAGCAGGATACGTACATTTTAACCCTCTACTTTAAGTCGCTTTGGATAAAAGCATGAAATGAAGAAATAAATAAATGTGAACGTATATCTGTAATACAAAGAAACAGAACAGGTCTGAATGCGAGCAAAGTGACGGAAGGACAGCTGCAGTCTGCATGCTGACTTACTCAGTTTGACAGAGCCATCCATGCCCAGAAGGATATTGTCACTCTTGATATCTCTGTGGATGACCTGGTTAGAATGCAGGAAGTCCAGCGCCTGCAGACACTACAGAGAGAGCAAAAAAACAAAATGGGAAATTTGAGGCTATTTAGCAAAACACACACAAAAAAAATTAGATGTAGGTATGTGACGGCTAATTCCCTTCTGGTCTGCGCTAGGATGGCAAGCAGATAATCTGCGCTCACCTCTCGGCAGACAGAAGCAATCTGGCCCTCATCCATGCAGGTCTCGGTTACCACGTCAGTCAATGATCCCCCGGCCAGGTACTCCATCACCACCCAGAGCTCGTCTCCCACCAGATAGCTGACCGAGAAAGGCGGGGGGGCAGGGGGTCTGATTAAAACATCCGGACAGTCACTTACGCAGACGCTCCTGAGAGGATACTGCTGTCATCCTGCAGGTAGCAGGGGGGTGTTTCTCATTAGCTCAAAGAATCGCAGCAAAAAGATAAAAATACCTCATGCTGGAAAGCATTAAAATACCAGATGTTCCTAAAAAGGGGTTTGTACACATCAGCTACACTATATCAGCTGAACTGAGGTTACACAAACTGGAACAAAACCAATATATATTCAACATCCCAAACCTGAAATCCAAACCAGTGACTCTGGTGTGAACCAAATTAAGAACTATTACTGTGAAAAACCTTGAAAATGTACGTACGCCTCCTGCCTTTCACAGGGTAACTTTCCTGGTTTATTCAGATGTTTTTCTGACCCTAGTTACTCACAGGCTAATGTCCCAGAAAATGGGCATTTCTGTCCATACTTGAGTTGGGATTAAGGAGCCAAACCTGTCTAGGTAGTTGACAATGTTGGAGTTCTTATTTTCCCTCATCACCAGGATCTCGTTGATGATCAGCTCCTTCTTGGGCTGCTGCTGTAGGTTCATCTGCTTCACTGCCACCTGAGCGACAGAGAGAGCGAGAGAGAGGGAAGGAGGGAGAGCGAGAGAGAGAGAGAGAGAGAGCGAGAGAGCGAGAGAGAGAGGTGGGAGAAAGGAACTCAGTCATAACCCAACCTTGTTTCAGTGGAGCTGGGAAAATTTTGTGTGTATGCTAAGTACGCTAAATTTGTGCGAATGCTAAAGCAGGAAGTGGCAGAGGCACACAGGAGAATCGCCGCTCGCTGTTGGGAATATTTCACCTCTCCACTTCCTACTTCCCACATTCTAAATTCACACATTTAGACTTTAATGTCTTCCAGGTTTTGTAGCAAACTTAAGGTGGTTCTAAGAAGAGAACGGCTTTTGCAGACTGTGGTAAAAAAAGCCTTTTACTGTTCAGTAATAGGCAGAGTATTGTTTACACTTTCTGCACTATGTGTAAGGTAGTTGCACTATGCACAACAAAGAATACATTGCTTGCACTTGGTTTTTGCACTATGTACTGTGTTTGCACTATGCACTAATAAGAATACCGTTTTCACGGTTTAAATTTGGTTTGCTTGTGTCTACACTTTGTTTCTGCGTTAAGCGTTTGCACCAGTGCACTTTATGTGCCTTGCTGCTGCATTTCCTCCCAGGATCAATAAATTATATCTTATCACATATAAAAAATGTTTACTTAGTTAATCTGCTAGAAAACGTCCCTCTAGACAGTACAGTTAAAAAAATCTTTGCTAGGAAATAAGTTGTGTTGCAATTATGTTATTAAAAATAATCGTTCAGCACGCTACTGCATCAGTGAATCAGTTTTACTTAGATAAAGCAAAGCTCTTGTTTTAGTGACAGACAAAGAGCAGCAGTGACGTGCAGCATAAGGGCCGCTGACGGTAAATGACGCACGGTACCCTGTCCGAGATCGCCAGCTCTAAAACCTCACCCCTCACAAGCTTCTGCACGCCCTGGCCACACGCCGGAGATCGCAAAGCTTCATCTTCCAATTCACTGTTCATTTTATTCGTAAAGCCAGCTGAAACTCAATTGGAATGGCGATCGGAACACATTCCAGCTAAAATCGCAAGCGAGCAAAAGCAAAAAACACAATTTTCCGGTTTGTGCTTTTCTACAATTCAGTGCTAATGTCTGCTTCAGGATCAGTGGCTGCAGTTAAATACCGTCTTACATAATATATAGAAGCACTGAGACGGTTAACACCTCTGGCTACTTGACAGCTGTGTGCTGCTTATGCATTATCTGCCTCGCTCATACCTCACTGTGAGCAAGTGTGTCTGCCAAACAAATGTCAAACGTAAGTGATAATATACTGCATATCTGCTTAGCGCATAAACGCTAACGCTATCATAACCAAGGATGCCAATATGTCCTCACTGATGCTCGTTCTGTTAGATGTTTTCTGCATATGGAATGACCTCCTCCAAGACCCTGAATAGGACAAGTGGTCACAGAAAATCGATGGATGGATTGATGGACGGATGGATGGATGGAGTTACCTCTTGTCCAGTGGCGACATCGATGGCTGTGTACACGACCCCAGATGCCCTGCGAGAAAATAACATGAGTTACTCCAGTTCATTTAAGTTTAATTCTTTCAAAGACAGGGGAAATGTATACATCAAGAAAGATCACAGTAAAGATGTCAGGAATTTAAGTACTAGGTATTGTGTTGTTATTCAACAGACATGTCATTTCAACAGATAATGTCCAACAAAATTCATTTAATGAAAGTCTCGTGAACAATCTGGGTTGGCTTACAGACATACATTCCCCAAAAGAAGGACAGTACCAGTTAAAAGTTTGGACACACCAAACTGCCTACAAAGGAGAGTGATAGTGTCACATCACATGACCTGGTCACCTGACCTAAAGACAGTAGAAATGGTTTTGGAGGAGTTTAACCAGAGAGTGAAGGAAAAGTGGCCAACAAGTGCTCAGCATATATGTGAGAATTTCTTCAGTCTGTGACGCATGTGTGGCTGGATTATACATTTCCAGTAAATCAATGATCAAAGCACTTGTTGGGATTGAGTTTTGTAGCCATAAATCACCAGAGCTCAGCCCACGCAGCGCCTCTAAACAGGCCGGTAATCTGTTACACCTGGGTTGGGATGCCAGCACATCAGACTGCGTCATTTCCACAACGACCCGCCTCATCACCAGGAACACGGATTTCTCAGTCCACCATTAATTGACCTTACCAGCTCATTCTCCGTAAATGCTGTCATGTGGCATCCTGCCAGGAGAAAAACGTCAACCTTCCAGATGCGTATTGTGCTTTTGGCAGGTACATTATGTGTGTATATTGATGTATATTATGTATGAAGGTTGTTGGGGTCCCTCAGGGCACAAGGCCGGGGTACACCCAGAACGGGACAGGGCACAAGGCCGGGGTACACCCAGAACGGGACAGGGCACAAGGCCAGGGTACACCCAGAACGGGACACTGGTCTATTTCAGGCACGTACACACAGACAAAGACCATTTACGGAACTCCAATTATATGGAGGAAATGACACACACAGATCTGGTGTGGCATTCGAACCCCCGACCCTGGGGTCCTGTGGCCACGGTGCCATCCATTGCAGCAGCACAGCCTCAAAGTGCCTCTGCCAACATTCCTGTGACACCAGGCAGCCGGGAAGGCGGGAATCCTTACGGCTGCAAGCTGACCTACAAAACCATCCTGCCTAAACCCACCGCACCCCCACCCTGCCGAACAGCTCAGCGTCACGCCACACCGAAAGAAGATCTCATTTGCATCTGCTAGGTCAGCTGTGTTCACCAGCAGCGACTTCTCAATCTCTTACCTCCAAGCCCTCACCCTTGAATGAGGAACCTTTATTCTCTCACACAGCCAAAAAATACACATCCCTATTCAAATCTGTCCCTCAATTCCAAATACAGGCCTTGTTTTCAAGTGTCCCTGGTAGTTAACTTAATAATTTCTGGCTCTAATTGGCCAGAGGCTGCACAGCTGGGTCTCAGGTAATGGAAAGCTGTAAAAACAGCAGCGCTCGAAAAGACTGCTTGCTGTCTGCAGTATATCCAATTACAAAACTCATATAAACTCTGTAATACCTGCTCACCATGATTCAGGCTAATCGTGGTTTTTCACTGCTCTGTTTAAGCTGTTACTCTAATCCTACATCCACATTCCACATCCATATCAAAATTCTATATCATGTAATTATACAGCCCCCTTTGTTTTTGCTAATGGATTTAAACTAGCCAACTGTATCCAGGTTACTCTGAAGGCACCAAATAAAGAAAGAAAGGAAACGGTGATGCTGTCCTGAATTAACAATCTGAGACGGATCCTGATATGTTCATGTACTTCATTAAGATTTCAGCCCCCGCAGCAGTTAAACAATCGATGAGCAGCTTGGATGCTTGGAGGAGTTGTGGGGTTAAAGGTCTTACCCAAGAACTCAGTGGTGAAATGACTACTGAACCCAGGAATTGAAACAGTGACTTTTCCATCACAGGCACTGCATCCTAACCCAGAGCCACATCATATATGAAATGGCACATAACATACATCAAATGGCCTGCGACCATCTGCTTTCATTTTATTACATTTACTTGAAAAATTATCAGGCAGATGCCTCGTTTGAGAAAGCTGGCGCACGGCTCTGCTTTTAAAGAGCGATCGATGATGCTTTTCCCTAAGCCTCGCAAGCGAGACGAGTCGCAAATTACATGCAAAACGATTGCAGATCCAATGATGCCGCACGATTAATATCGAATCTATGAGGCGGAGCTGGGAAAACTGAATGTGAAGTGGAGTCTCGCAGTGGCCGGATTTATCGCTTTATGCTCGAACGAAGGCCTCAGTTCCGTCAGCTACCTCCGTCACCTCGCTAACCGTGGCGGTAGCTTAACACTTCCAATGTGTTGCCCGTTGGCGGACACTGACGTACCCTTGTCCTATTTTCTCGAAACGTGTGTATTTCTTCTTCGGATCCCCCACACTCACGATGGTCCCTGAAAGCAGAACAAGAGACGGCAGTAGTTACCTGGGACACCCCTGCGCAGTGGAAACAGAGACCCTGTATGCCGGTTACTAGCACCAACCCAAACTTGGCTGGGCAGGTTAACATACCAGGCCTGGAGAATACCACAAATTACACAATTTGGACTCTAAAGCTGCTTACTAGCAAAAAAAAAAAAAAAAAGCTGAGTAGGCATGCGGAGTACTTGGATAGTTCATGCATGCAGAGGCAATTCTTGTCTAAAAAAGGCCCAAGCTTATCATTAGCCAATGATATGTTTTGAATCAGTGAGTGACAGGGGAGAGGGCACTCTGGGGACCAATCAGCTTTCAGCTACGGCCAACCCCAATGCATGAGACTTTAAAAGTGCAAAAATACAAAATTATTTCAGTTTATAATTTATTATTTGTATATATTGCTGATTTTCCACAGCCAGCTTCACGCAGGAGGGTGAACTGACAGGAACACATAGGTGGGAGAGAAGCAGAGATTATCGACGGTCAGAGGCACGAGGCTCACTCAGGCGCTCCAGGATCTCCTCGTCTGTCATCTTGGATTTCTTCTTCTGCCGATCCGTCTGGCGGTAGAGGCTGCTGGCGGTGGTCTTGGGGGGTGTGGACTCCGGCGAGATGACTACCTCTTTCACAGGAGCCGGGGGGACTGGTGGCTCCATGACAGAGCGCGTGTAGATCTGTGGAGAGAGCAGGGTGGGACACTGTTGGTTAGCCTGGCCGTTAAATGCTGACTGGACCTGATCTATAGACATAACGTGAGAAGGATCAATCAGTGCACTAATGAGGGAGGCTGGTAATACGTTACCCAAACACAATCACTGTGGGAAATGCTCGCTTGCTACTGCTATGAGATTCAATTCAATTCAATTCAATTTTATTTATATAGCGCTTTTAGCAACAGTCATTGTCACAAAGCACTTTTCATTCAACCGGCCAGAACCCCACCAAGCAAGCCTGTGGAGACAGATAGCTTTCAACTCATGGCAGTTTTGCTTACACAAAAATGTTCTGAGGGCAGAATGAAAAATAACTTGTTCAGTGAGATAACCAATCAGACGGTAGAGGAGGTGGGTCAAAACAAGAGGAGGCTGGATGAAGGCATCTGATTGGTAGGTCCCACCTCTTCTAGTTACTTGGACATACCTCCCCTATAATCTGATTGGTCGTTTCTCTGAACCAATCATTTTTCGTTCTGCCCTCAGAACGTTTTTGTGTAGGTAAAACTCCCACAAGCAAGCTTTTTAGCTTGAATTCACAAAAGAAAAAGCAGGTACCATCAGTGGATGGTATTACAGTGGCTCCGTAGGCAGCGCTGTTACCTCAGCCCTCCAGGATTTGGGGTATGAATCTCTGCTCTGTGTGTGGAATTTGTAATATCTCCATATGTTTTGAAGTTTGCTCGCAGTGAGTTCATCTGTAAACCTGATCATGGCATTTGTGGGCTTTGCGAGAAACTAGCATCCCATCCTGAGGTTTCCCCTCCCTCCCACCCTGGAAAATCTGTAATGGCTACACAGTAGGAAGACAGATGGAGGCATATTACCAGAAGGCATTGAAGAGACAGGCAGGATGAGGTTACGCCCCCTCCCAACATTTCATCACTGATCGCAGTGCTAATTCTTGCTGTACCTGCTGAATCACCCTAACTCCCTGATTACAGAGATGATAGCTTTTACATTTAGCTTGATAGTTCAAAAACATGTACAATTTCATTGCACTGCATTATAAAATCAGAACAAGGAGGTGACAAAAAAAAGCCGCCCATTAAAATATCAGCAGCAATAACAGCGATTTTCCAGCCGTCAACCCCGTCCCCGTATCACCATAATCGGGAGCGAACTTGAAGCACAGAAATTGGCTCACGTTGTGTTTATCATGTAAATCCTCATACACACAATGTGTTACTCCCAATGTCCTGTAATGGCCGTAGTTCACATATAAGCCGGTCAGGGATGCCGAGTTAATTCTCCAACTGCACAGAAGTTGTTTTTCCTGTAGCTGGTCCCATTTGGAGATTTCAGCCTATTCTGCTGTGACAGGAATCTCTGCCAATCACAGTAAATATTCCTCAGTGGCTCATTAGCCGTGCCTGAGAACAAGCATTAGCAGGTAGATTATTAGCATTTTTGCAGACTGCACAGGTTATTAGCGGTCTGTTAGCTTTTTTTTTTTTAACACTCCCTCTCACATCCTTTCAGAAGCTGATGAACACATTTGTGAGGTTGGGAACGGAGGGAGTTATTCTTACCGACTTGGTGTGCTCTGGTCGAGGCGCGATGGCCGGGGGCGGCTCGTCATCGTCGTCATCTTCCTCATCCTCCTCCTCCTCCTCTTCCTCCTCCTCCTCAGACACCGGGGGAGCTAGCGGGGGCTCAGACACCGGCTTTGTTCCCTGCGCGAGAAGAGGAGCGGTGATCACTCTCGCTCGGCCCCGCCTCCTGAGTGGTCAGGTGACTCCGTCCGCGGGGCCGTGCCCTGTTGTGAGAGCATGCCCTGGTTACTACGGTGACTCCGAGCAGAAAGCAGGAACTGGAAAAGCACTGGCAGCCTGGGACGCGGGAAAATGGCAACAATGAAGTTCTAGGAAACATACTACTCACCTTAACCAGGTGACCATGGTAACCAAGAACTCCTTTCAACACGCAGCTTTGCACCTGTTTACGGCCAAAAATGACTTCAAGCACGAGACGCTGAGCTAAAAACTAAAGTACAGTAACTCCTAATACGGTAACCCCTTCACATTCGCACATTTGATATTCACAAGTTTTTTTGTTATTCACAAGTTAGCTGTGACCAGCTAAACCAGAGCATTATTTTAGCTTGCCGAATGATTGCAGTAACTTGCAGATGACGCGTATGCCAAGCATAATACACAAAATTATTTGGATCACATAAAATCATGTAATATCTAAATACTGATAATACATAACATTTGTTAGTACAAGTGCACACTACACTTTTAACATTAAATAGCTACACGGCACGTCGGCCTCACTCACATTAGAGGTCTCTGTGACTGTAGAATGTCGCGTTTCTCACGGTAACTTTTTAACTTTTCAGTGCTGTTAATTTTGCATATTTAACGATGAGTCCAAAAACTAGTATTCCCAGTGTTAGTTACTTTGTACATGCAGGGGCACAATTTTAAATAACATACAAACAACCTAAAAGGCCTTGATGGGAAATGACAAAGTAATTAGACATGCATAGTGTACAGTACCGTACTGTTTGATCAGAAATTTGAAATAGTGTTTTTGTTATCGTTCAGGCTAGCAGACTATTAAGAGTTAAACTTAGATGAACCCAAATACTATTTGCAAATTTACACATTTGAGGGGACCTTCGACCCCGAACCCTAATGAATGTCAAGGGGTTACTGTATATCCAATACAGGAAGTAGGTTCTGGAATTGTAAGGCCAATTCAAAATACTAAATTATTAATGTTAAGGTTACATTTAATTAACTAATGTTTATTAATGTTATCTTATAATCTTACTGTCATTCACAGGAGATATGTGAGCCTTAGAATTGGAATGGAATTTTGAAAAAGCTAGCTACTTTTAAAAATCCATCACAGAACCAGCAGTGGTAACCTTCAAATCACATTCAAGATTCATTTATTTTGTGTTAAATTAATATGACTTATTCCCATTGGATTTCACTTATTTAGTCAAAATGTACTTCATTACAGAATGAACACAAAGATTATTTTTAGACCCATGAACCATCTGTTAAATGATTACAGTCCTCTCTGTGTGTATAATGGTGAAACTAACCTTCTCGAAAGTAAAGTTACGCACTCAGACACATAACAGGCCTTGGATAGATGCACCCAGCACTAAGTACCTGAAAATATCGGTTATGATAAATGTCTTTGGCGAGAAAAACGCTGAAATCAAACATCTTGTGGTGAACACATCTAGAGAGGCCTACGGAACAAACTGGATCTCTGGTCAAGCTACTACTCTCCTATCACACATGGTTACCAGGATGTCCAGTCGGATGACCCAAAGCTCTCATCCTCTCCCACCATCTTACCTTGAGAGTGGAAAGGAAACTGAGTGTCATTTGAGGCTTCACCGTGATCCTCCTGCTATATGTTTTAGGCACCTAAGTACAGCTGTTCAGACATTTTTGTTTTAAGGTGGAATAACTTTTAAGGTGGAAGAGCTGCATTCTACTGAAGCAAAGCTGCAGAGGGAGGGTAGGGTGGTGGGGGGGGGGGGGGGCAGGAGGGAGTGCGGCGGCAGTGGGCAGCAGCCAGCGGCACAGGGGCGCAAGACCTGCTGAAGCAGCTTAAGCCACACACGGTCTTCCAAGGGCACCAGCCGGGAGCTGAGCGCACAAACCCAGGGCCCAGTTTGCGAAAGGCTTGGAGCATGGGCTCCCAGGGGCTGCGTGCGGGGTCAGATTGGGAAACATGCCCAGTAAGACCGGCTGGGTGGAGAGGAAAGCCCAGAGCCGACAGGCCCGTGGCCAGACAGGCCCTCCAAATGATGTAGGCTGAGACTGAAACCTCCAATCAGCTACATCCAATGAATTCTCTCTTCATTTCCTCCACATCCAGGGTACGTAAAAAAATAAAAATAATAATAATAATAAATAAATAACTCTTACACGTCAGGGACAGCAGACCTTGTTGTGCAAACTTAATTAAAATATTTGGCATCTCTTCGAGTAAGTTGTAGGGAATTTTTTCTAAAGATGGCACTATTAATTACATTACTAGCAATCTTTTTGTACCCTCGATTTGCCATATCTAGCAGCAGCAGGTATTTAGAAAGAAAACGGCATCCACACATTTGCTCTCTACAGACAGTAGAACCATACAGCATGTAACAGTGACACAGGACATCCAGACAGAGACTGACAGAATTCTCAGATCTGACGTCAGCCAGTGGGCAATAAGTATGCGCGCTCACACACGGACGGACACACACACACACACACACACACACACCTGTCTTCTGCAAATGAAACTGGCCAAAGCCCGACAGAGCCGGACACCGTAATCACACCATGCCTGCTTAAAGGTCCAGTGATGTCGGGTGTCAAGGCCTCTGACATTTAGAGGTGACAATTTTATCATTAGCCAATGATATGTTTTAAATTGATGAGTGACAGGGCAGCAGGCACACCAGGGGCCAATCATCTGCCACCAGGGGCCTCTGTGGCCCCACCCCTGTATAAATCGCTACACTAATGTAACAGAAACAATGTATAGTCCTGGGCAGTCTGACTCCCTCAGAAAGTTCACTTGCTACCACAAAGGCATCCAGCATACTCACACTTCCAGTCAACAGTTTTTCACACCACAGGTTTTTACCACTTTTCCATTTATTTCATTAGCTGCAGATTTTTCATTCTTGTGAAGAATTAGGACGTTGAGTGAACAATTATAAATAAAAATATAAGTCGAATAAAACAAGTTCCCTTTATTACATGGAAATACTATGTAACAGTGAATTTCTGACATTCTATTAACTGGTTAATTTAAATGAACTAATTAACCATTTCATTCCATGAAACAGGGCAGTGATTAATGCTCCTTACAGAAAAAAATGCCTCGAATTTTCTGTTCTAACTTTTAGAGGAGGTTTACTTTGATGAAAAATATGACATTTTCTTTCTAATAAAGGGACTCAAATGGTGAACATACTGTAAATTTGTTAGCAAAGCATATTGAGTGTATTTTTAGTAAACGTTAATGAGTAACATGCAAATGTAGAAAATCTCAGTCTGTGCAAAAACTTTTGACTGGTGGTGTAAGTTTCCGGAGTGATCTTCTGCATGCCAAGTCCTTTTCCAGGACAACCATGTGCCACTGCACTGGAGATCCACCATCAATGGCTGGTATGAAGAGCAGGGCCACCTTTGTTCTTCTTCTTCCATGGTTCCTACTTTTGTTTGACCCAAGTATCTGAGTCCAGGGAGCAAACAGCCCACTGACTCAATTTTTGTTCAATATCAATCACATTCAGTTAGCTAATTTCATTTTACCAGTACCTCACTTGTCATCTACGATAAAACTAACTGTAAATTAATATACTTTTCCATTATTTGACATTATCTGTCTTTCCTGTTATAATTTACAAGACCTTTTTCAAATCATAATACATTTTTCTTTAGCATTCCAAGTTTTTTTTCCCCACCATACACCAGTATTAGATTTCAGCAAAGCGTAAGACATTTGCTAACTCCACATAGAAGCATGATGTCCTCCTTCGTTTTCTGGTCCTCAGCACATCATTTGGAAGGCACTGGCTAGCTCCGCGCAGCACTTCAGCGGGGAGCACGAGCTACAGAGAAGCGCCACAGCGATACCTGGCCTTCTAGAATCTCTACACACCGCGCCGGAACCAGAGGCATCTCGCCGGCGACGCAGCGTTCGGGAACCGCGTGAGAGATTACCTTGTCGGGCACTGCGCCGCAGACTCTAACGCTGAGAGCTGGCGCAGACAGGAGACGTTTCTGAATGAGGTTAAGAATGGGTAGGATTTACTCAGCACGCAGCCACACAAGTACACCCTCCGCACGGACACTCCTCTCCTGGCACAGCCTTCTGCTCATTTCTCAGGGTCGCTTTCGACTTTCGGAAGGGGGACATAGTCGATTCTTTCTTTTGGCTTCTGGGTCATAACCAGCTACATATATCGAGTTTGTCAGGGTTACGTCCCGCAGAAGGACCGTCACTGTTGTTAAGGGGTATCAGCTATAACGGGGGGGGGATGGGGGGCAGGTCGATTTCAATGGAAATTTAATGGGAGGCTAAAAATTTTAAACAGCGCTAGTGATGCCCCAGTCGTACAGAATTTAAAAATAAATCACACATTCATGCAGGAAAAAAAAAAACTAAACAGCTTTTTTTGATATTTGTTATTAACTGTGCCCTTCTTTATGAAACTGTAGTAGCTAATGCTGCATGATGTATAATTACGTGAATGACCAGTAGCTTTACAATGGGGTCTGCCAAGCCCTCTTCGTAAAACCATAACAGATCACTTTAAAAACTTACGTAAATAGAACACTATTTCAAAGGGCTGTTTCTGGCTTCACCAGAAAATCTGATATTTAGCGCGCAATAAAAGCTACTTCAGTGGAAAGCACCATAAAATACTGCAGCAATGCAATCTGGCCTTAAGTTATCAGGGCTTAGTTCTGGCAGTAAGAAATTATCTGGCAGACATAATGCACACACACACACACACACACACACAATAGCACAACAAATAACACAAATCTGAAAATAAGCTTTTTTTGGCATTTCCCCTTATCCGAAGGGTAGGGATTATAGGATATCGGTCTGGATGTCACCCTGACCCTGTAATTCTGGGGGTTTAATTAACCGTTGAGTTCGACAGCAGAGCCACACCCACTAATAGTTGGGGGGGTTGTAAATGTAACCCAGAAGCAGATCCTTTCTTCGAAACCCAGAAAGTGCCTCTTCACAGACATTTGTTCGGCTGACATTTTATACATCCTTTCACTCTGAAACAGGACTTACGGGAAACATCTGCTCTTGTTATTAGTGAAAGGTATTCTCCATTTCGTCTGGCGATAACTTACACAAACGGCTTACAAAGCAAAGCATCAGCGTAATAAGGGCAATATTCTGGTTTAAATTGTTTTATCTCTTTTCCTTAACACACTAAATCACCTTGTTGCCGGTAGAGATCTGGTTTCGTGTGCGTTTTCTCTTACTGTATCAGACAGACATTACCCAGGATGCACATTCGCAAACAGTCGGCACTGTAAAGCCCAACTGTATCCAGCTGTATCCAGAAAAACAAAGCAAGTTTGCTCATGAAACAACCCCTGTGACCGACCCCCCCACCCCCCATAAAGCCCCTCACCTCCCCACCTCCCCTCATCCATGTCAATAGCCTGATCTTACTAAAAGTGTCAAAAAACTAGACCAATTGTACCTGAGAAAATAAGCTAGTCTGTTAGCGCCTTTTTGCTTTGTGTCAGTGTGGGTCTAAGGCTGCATCAGCATCGCATTAATTATTACCCCGGTGGTGCTGCTGCATATCTATTTATAACCATACGGGAAAGCAAAGGCTCTGAAACTAACACTTACCAGAGTGCTAGGTGCAATGTAACCATGCGCCGACTTGTCTGAAAGACAAATACAAAAATGCGATGAGAACTTCTACTGGCTAATATCTTATTCAAGGTTCGAGAAACAAAATGCACAATACACAAAACTCCTTAAGAAATGGGTCATGTTGCTATTTTATTATTTAAGCCAGTGTTTCTCAGCCCGGTCCTTGAGAACCCCCAGACAGTCCCGCCTGCCAGCCAATCAAGCACACCCGTACTTGGTATTCGGTGTTCTTCATTGGCTGGATGCAGGGAGGGAGCAAAAATGACAACTTTCTGGGGTTTACCGAGGACCAGGCTGCTTTATGGTGTCGTTTCTGATTGTGAGTTTTGTTTTGAGACGTCTGCCATTAAGACACACGCATCACAAGCGATCTGGCTCCGGTCCACGTCTGCATCTGGACGAAGCCGCTTCACTCACCTCCGGAGGTGAAGCTCATGTACTTCTGGTTGCTGACTGTCTCTTTAGAGTCGTAGAACTTGAGCACGTCCAGCACGGCCTGTGGGTTTTTCTTCTGCTCCAGCTTGGTGATGTTGGAGGTCTGGAGGAGGCGAGCCCACTGCTCTGGGATCCCCTGGAGAGGGAGAATGACACGTCCTCACGCCGGGAAGGCGTCCCAGAACCTGCTTATCTCAGATCACGCTTTGGGTACAGGACGTAATGGGCCGGTCTCATGTTGCCAGGATGAACTCTCTTAATTGTGACATGGTTTGGCGCCAAGACAAATGTGTCGAGGCAGCTGACAGGATGCAGAATGCCGACTGTAGCTGCGTTCTGCGTAAATCTGCTGCGCGTCGCTTCGAAAATTAGTTCCAGGATTACGGAACGAGACAGAGGCTTGGAGCGAATGGGGTTTGTTCATTTTTTCCAAGAACTTCATTCTATGACTTAACATTCCTCAGCCTAGGGACTTTGGATTTTATTTGTACGCCAGAAAAAGGCATAAAGAAACATGAATGAGATTAGCCGTCTATTGACTCGTCAAAGAAGATTTCATGTAATGTGTTATTTGAGTGTATTCATTTGTGATGCTAAGAGTATTGGATAAAGCTAGGAAGCATGACCACCAGGGGGCGCCCTGCAGATGGCCGCGCCGCGCTGGCAGTTTTCCTGCTTACGGTAAATTCCCCCGTCACCGCATCGAAGCCGACGTGTATCGTGTGCTCGAAGTCGGAAGGCAGGGAGATCTCAGGCCGCTCCTTTTCTTTCTTCTTGTTGGCTGGATAAGGAAGATGGACACAAGGTATGGAAAGGCTGTAAGCCCATCAACCGATCAAGCAGGAACGGCATGATTCTCCTCCCTGTCTAGCCTGTATCGAGGGTTATCTTCACCCGAAACATCGTCGCTTAAGCTCAAAGTTTGTTTTGACGACACCAAAACCCGTGATGGGTCTAAGCTAGAGGAAAAAAAAAACACAAACAGTAGATGCTTTCAGCCAAGAAAAACAATGGATACAGTTTTACGGGAGGTCAGCTATATCGGCTGTTCCTATTCGAGATGACCTTATTCGCCAAGGGCTTAATATGAGGAAAAATGCTGCCAATTTATAGAAGATACAGAAGGGCCTTGTGCCCCTTTTATTTGGGATGGTATGTCCTTGTGCCTGTTATGGATGGGTCTACTCTTAAACGGGAGGGGAGGCTATAACGGCAGGAGGACGAGCGGGCTTACTCTTGTCACCCCCAGGAAAGATGGATCGCAGGCGGGCTTTGCGGTTCTTCTCTTCTGGAGCCATCGGGAGAGGTTTGGAGCTGTGATTCACGGCGGAGGAGTCTCGGTTACTGCTGTTCATCCTCAGGGGCGGCGCTGGAGGCTTCTCTTCAACATCAGCACTATCGGACATCTTTAGCAACGCTCACACGGTTCTGGATGAAGGGGGGGGGGGGGGGA
>JAODKF010000002.1:2415869-2452838 GCA_026779585.1 Mormyrus proboscirostris
CATATACTACATTGTCTACTACACGTACTACATTCCATACTACATATACTACATTGTCTACTACACGTACTACATTCTATACTACATTCTCTACTATACATACTACATTCGATACTACATATACTACATTCTCTACTATACATACTACATTCCATACTACATATACTACATTCTCTACTACACGTACTGCATTCCATACTACATATACTACATTCCAGTAGTGAAAGCTAACTTCCCTCAGAAGGAGTGTGAAAATCACCATCCTCCAATCATTATTATTTCATTATTATTAACCTGAGGACTTCTCAGAGGATGAATCCTTTTAGCAGATACAGAGGCAGGCAGCTACATGGCTCATACCTTTATTAACTGGTGTCAAAGACGTAACGCTTCAGATACCCGAAACTTCACCAACAAAAGCTTGATAAGAACATCCCACTTGGAACTGCAATTTTAAGTCTCCTTTATTGTGACACAGCCTATTAACATTAGAGGTCAGAAGTAAATAATTAGATATTTCATCAAGAATCTCATAAAATAACTCCAGGGTGACACAATGAACTGAGTCAGACTTCAGAAAGGAAGGTCACTGAGGAAGTCTTCACGTTAATGTGCCTCGACTAAGTTTTAATCAGTCTACCTAAAGAGCAGAATGCTGTGTCTTCATCGATACTACAGCTGCTGAAACACCTGTCTTTGAGAATAGCAGGGAATTTTACGTCCGACTTCCACTCTGGAAATTTTCCAAGTCACGCCACAAGTTACTCAACACGCCAGAGGAAGGAACAACATCTCAGTTTCATTTTAAATGACTTATATGGGTGATGAGGGAAGCTGCTCTATTTTCCATGACAGCAGAAACTGACCATTTCACCCAAAAAGTACAGAAGTGGTTAATTCAAAAGCCAATAACAGCATTCATTGTAAGCTTATATGAAACACTCCCTGCTAATCCATTAAGGTAGCCCTGCAACAAACACAACCACCATAACATTTTCAAGATAGCTGGGTGCTGTTGCTATGACTAGCCCACACATTCTGCCAGGTACTTCTCCATTTCCGCACGTTTTCCACAAGTTACGCTAAATGGTAGAATCGGATTCTGACTGATCAACAAGTGCTTGCCCTTTGTGGTATTGTTAGAGTAACATGATAGTATGTAATTCATCGAGTAGTAAAACGATTATAAAAAGTTACCATTTCTCCGTTGAATTCATCCATCCATCCGTTTATCAAGCACATTTATCGAATAAGATGCCTTTTGCCTTTTTAAGCTACAGCTTTTTGTTAATCTTCTTAACTGCTAACTTTAACAGAGGTAAGGATAGATAGCAACTCGGAGACAGCATTACTATCTCTGAACTCCACCTAAGTGCCCTTGAATACGGCCTTAGTTTTACATCCATGCATACTTCATCACTGCAGCTTCACTATTTCTTCCCCGTTGCATTTGTGGGCTTCTAGGCTGGTGGTAAAACCTCCAAGTGTTCAGACTACCGCTCCCATTAAGTCTCATGGCTCCGTTTCAATTCACACAAAGCTGTCCTGGTTGGAAAGATGCTGCCGACCATCTACATGGGGCGCATGGAGATCCTACGAGGAACATGTCGATTAACAGGCAGCCCCCAAACTGCACCACTCCCGCCTCTCAGTTTTCTGAGCCAGCACCAGCTTCATCTCCCAGCCTTTATCTGCAGGAGCGTCAATCCCACCGCCCTACTTCTGTCTGGCAAAGCCTTGCAGATAACATGCACACGCAGAGGTAAAAGAACGCTATCAGTTGAGATGCATGCTTAGAGCGGGCCAAGGCTGCGCTCAGACCTCATTGCGAACTGCCTGTCTGCCAGTCACTGATACGGGACAGTTAACCAGCTAAATTGCACAGACGCGTTCCTGGTGTTACATCGCCGCGTTTACCAGACACGGAGACCATTTCTACCTGAGACGATGCAGAATCCCACTCCCTCCAGCTGTCAGCTTTATTGAAACAAAACACAAGTTTCCGTGGAAATTTCCATTGTCTGACAGTAAATCAAAAAGATGAGAAATCTGGATTTGGTGGATGGTGCCAGACTCGAAACTTAAAAGTGACGGCTTTTACGGAATCGAACATAGTAGTACGGAGACATTTGTGCTTATAATACATCTATATTTACATGCGAAAAATGTTAACTGCAAATGTGCCTCACATTCCCGCAAATATATGGATTTAAAAAGGCATATGAAGTCTTCCAAAATAAATTATTTAATTACAGAATTTATAATTCATAATTTACAGGTTAGTGCAGTGCTGATTGAGTTATGATTACTGAATCCAAATGAAATCCATGATAAATGAAATCCTTTGCTGAGAATAACAACACACTCAAAATCCCCAGAATGCCTCTGTCTAGCTTTGATGTATAATTCAAATTTAAGGTGATTAGAGCAAAAACTGTGACCACATAAATGTATTTGTAAGTAGCAATAATAAAAAAATGTCTGTTGGAGAGCCATTTATGTTGCCAGCAATGATAACAATTCAAACAAAAAAAAAATTACAGAAACATTTACTCATTTACTTCTGTTGTAATACAACCATGTTTTATTCGTATAATCCAGTAAAATTTAATTTCATAAAATGGCCATAACTATGATGCTTCTGTCAGAATAATGCACAAATAGACCCTGCCTTACCATCTGAAAATGATACTATCGTGAAATTAATCTCAACACAGATTAACACAAAAAGGCCTGCTCTTCTCAATAAAAGAAAGAGTTTGAGATTTTTTGCTCGTTCTTGTTTCAGTTGTCCTTTCTTCTGTCACTCAGAAGTCACTGTGCAACTGTTCACTGAACTCTGCACTGTTCACCATCAAACACCATAGATCAGTGTTTCCCAATCCGGTCCTCTGGGACCAGGCAATCCACATTTTTGCTCCCTCTCTGCTCTCAGCCAATCGCGAACACCGAATATCTGATACAGGTGTGCTTGGTTGGGAGCTGGAAGGGAGCAAAAACATGGATGGGGGGGTCCCAGAGGATGGGGTTGGGAGACACTGGCTTAGGTAAACTTCATCCTTTTCACATGTAAGCAAATATCACTTTGCCCTCTTCATTCCCCACTAATCAGAGGGAAGCAGAAACATGGCCACAAGTACAGTGGGCAGAATCTCCTCATCCAATGGCGTTACGCACAGGATCTCCTCATCCAATGGCGTTACGCACAGGATTCTGACCTATTTAGCACACAGACTGGGAAGGAAGGACATGCAGACTGAGGTAGCAACAATCTTCAAATGGCCTGCAGTTTACATTTTAGATATAACAGAGCTCCCTCTCGCAATATGCATACATTTTCTGAAATCCAGCAATGAGCAAACACATCCATCCATCCACCCATCTATATTTTGACTGCTTTTCCAGGCCAGGGTGGTCAGGATGAAGGCCACATCTCATTACTGTTAATTTATGACCACAATTATACATTTTGAATTTTAAACAGAGCATGCTATTCTATAAGCATTTACAAAAAAGTCACAGATATTTCACAGCTTTTGCCCAAATCGCCAAACGTAGTCTAAAGAAGGTAATACCGCGGGACCATCCATCGGCATGATGGGAGGTCATGGCGACTATGATCCTGTGCACATCCGTGACGGGCGTAAAAAAACAAGACTTCCGACCGCCCATTACTTGAAGGGTCCGCTGATGAACACACTGACTTAAAGAGGCCCCACCGCAAGGCTGGTGCAATAAGAGAAGAAAATGGAGAGAGGGAGGGTGAGATGGTGAAGTGATCAAGCACTGACATTATAAAAGCAGATTCCTCGGTTTCGCTTTTAATAAGATCAGAAGTTGCTGCAGGCGTCGTGCCACATCTGTATTCCTGGAAGAGAAGGAAACTGTAGGAGGCTTGAAATCTGAAATTCACTTCCCGGTTACAGAGGACAAAGGAGCACCGGCACACATCTGCTGCCTGCGTGCCGCGGGCCGAAAGAACGACGGCTTCACCTCTGAGCACCGGGCCGTCCCGAAAGCCCCCCCCAAGGATACGAGTCAGTTCTTCGCTAGGGATGATGTCAAACAGCAGTAAGAGATGAAAGAAAATCATCCCTGTGTGTCAGGAGAGTCACACAAATGCGAGAGCGGGATCGTCGTTAAGAAAAGCAAAAGGGAAGCCTTAAGGTCTAAGTTGTGTAATATTGAACTATGTCTGGAATGGATTTATATTCATCACAAAGAATAAACTTGCCAGAATTCAATTGTGTGCCTTAATCTAAATTTAATATGTAAAAATCTAAATTTGTGCTTTATGGCTTCACTCAATGGCTGTATAAAGGTTACATGATGAATTACAGGATCTTACTAGCCAACATAAAGGAGAGCTACAGTACAGTGAAGCTGCCTCTTGACTGTGGACGTCGGGGGGGTTATGGCTCTCGCATGGATGCCAGGGTCTACGGGGTGTTACACAAGACACCCTGCGCAACTGCATCGCCACGGCAGTCGCATTCCCGTCAGTCTGCGGTTCGCAAAGGAAAAAACCACGGCGCATGCGTCCCGCCCGAAATAGCCCAATGACACCCCACAGACCCCCTGGCGCCGTCAGAACCGGCCCAGTTCTGGAGAGTTAATAGGCAATGGAGGGGGTTGTTTGGGTTGTACTGAGTACCACCTGACTATCCCAGGTTAAATGGAGACAAGGCCGCCTTTCAGGCTCGATGATCCATTTTATTTCAGGCATTTAATGCGTATCAAACAAGGCATCATATGACCAGGACCCCACTAGTCACATGGCACTACGCCTCTGCGCTTAAACTCGCTTCAAGAGGCAGCGTAGCAGAAGCAAAGAAAGGTGAGGACCGTCACGAGGTCAGTGGTTCGTGGCGACATTCAGCCCGTGATAAGCCAGTCTATTCACGCCAGTCAGCGCCACGTCAAAAATACACTCAAGCCAGAATAAAGCACTAATCTCCAAGGCATGTTAGTGCATTTTAAACGTATTCTGCAGCTGGCTGTCATACCGTTACACAGCACCGACACAGATGTCGGCAGGCGACCGTGGAACTCGGGGGATTCACAACCGAAAAGTATTTGCTATAATGTCCGTGACAGAACCGAGATGCTGGCATTGGGATGACGAGGGCGACCGGGGCTCAAAAAGCACCAAATTCAGTGTTGGCTTCCTAGGTCAAAGACCTAGAGCTACCTAGCACACCTCCGGACTTTGTACTTGAAGCAAAAAAAGTATAATACAGGCAATCCCCAGTTTGACTTACGGAGAACTTGTACTTACACACAAACTGCCATAAAGCCTATTATATTAAAAATCTGAGTTAAATAATAATGAATGCATGTGTGGCTTTGTGACTCTCATGAAAACATTGCTTGGCTTCAGCCATTCGTTGGCTTAAGGTAAAGTAAAATAGTACCATATGCATTTACTTTTATTACTACTGTATAATAACAATAATAATTAATATTTTATTATCATTACTGTGTAATATCAATAACAATAGTAATAATAATAAGCATTGTGGCGTTTGCTGTGTCATCTGAGAAACCAGTCGTTTTGAGTAGGTGTAAGGTGGCCTCTTATACTACAAGACATTTATCTCTGAAAGAGAGAACCAACCGAGCTAATTGGTTTACTGTGATGTTTTATAATGACAACATAAGAACATGACGAAATGATCTTTCGTTAGGAATTTCTCTTAAGTTCCAGATACTGAGGCATCTGATGAAGCATCGCTGAGACCTTCTCGAACACTTACTGTAAGCAGCTAGACCTCGTGAGATGACGCAAGTTTTCGGCTGCTTTTCGAGACTGGAAACTCGGAACCTCCCCCCAAAACAGCCATAAATCCATTCACCCCCCCCATTCCAGGGGCGTTGCAAGTTCTGGTAATTTCTCACCCTAATAACAGCAAGGGAGCAGAGACATATACGGCCCACTGTAACTCAACACAGGCAGCGTGAATGGAATCCCACACCACCTGGATTCTGCCTCGCTACGGGGGGGGCGGGGCACCATACTGGAAGCAGCCTTATATTGACAGTAACAACAGGGACAGGAAGAAGGGAGTGGGACAGAGGGGCCTTGTGCCATTTCTAAACATCTGTGCATGGCAATCCAAACATGAGGATGCAGTTCACCATCACCCTGGAGACGAAAGCTGTCGATATTTAAAGAACCGTTTTTGGTATTATTGACCGGCGGCAGGCCGGTGAGGCCCAACAAACACCACAGTGAAGTGAAGAGATTGGCGTTTTAAAAACGCTGCAGCTTTGAACAGTTTTGTGGGCCACAGGATTATCTAAGGGTAAAGGTTGCGGGGCCAGTTTTAAAATAATAAAAACTGCAACTTTGTTTTTCGATGCTGCCTTACGAACAGGAAAAAGGACAGCATTTTGCACGGGGTTTAAGGGCACAGTGCTGGAACTGAAGGTTGCTGGTTCAACTCCTGCAATAATATACTGCTGAGGCCACAAGCCCTTTAACCTACATCGCTGAAATAACCAATCTGATGAGTATAGCTCTAAACTGCTTTTGACAGAAACACTGACTAGGTAAGAAAAGAACAGCAGTACAAATGCAAGAAAAAACATTGCTAGTAAAATGAGAACCTCTCCTAATTGATTTCAGAATGCGTTGTTCTCAGTTTTGGAAAAAAAGAAAGAAAAAAGCTCATACCTTCTTCATAAGAAAATATAATTATGCAAATTTGTGTTGGGGGGGGGGGAGTAAATGAATTACTTAAACCTGAGCAACTGTAGACAAGAAAACAGCATTAGTTGGGCACAGGAGTAAAAAAACTGTTATGGCTACAGTTTAATGGCACAATTTAATGTTTTGAGAATCAAACCACAAGTAACAAAATAAGTCATCAAAGTATATAAATGTCACAATCTTGTGGACCATTTATGATATCAAACGGATAGTCAATTATGAATACCAGGTTACAGACACAGGATACACTTCACACAGACATCATTGGCTGCAATTATAAAATGTTAAGCAAAATTGGAAATACGGTCCAAAATGTCCACCAGAAACTTAAAGCATGAACAAACAGCTGGGTGGATTTTAATTGGCTCTTTCTTATTTTAATAACCAATCAGGTTCACCACAGTGGTAAAATTACAGAATTTGCCTATGTACCAACCCATGCTTGTACATGCTGCCTATCTGACTTGTTTTTATGGCAGTAAACAAATGAACGGGTCTAACGTACGCTCCTCAGCAACACATCTGGTTTAGTGGTTTTCTGTCTGAAAGAATGGGGGTTGGGTGGTGAATATTATCAGAATGAGGGTGTTGAGGGGCTATGGGACTGGAATGACTACTACAGGCATGGATGTTATTGGACCACAGCCTGTAGAAAGATATGGGGGGGTGGGGTGGGTGAGGAGGTTGAAGCCACATCCTCAGATGTGATGATGACACAGCAACCCCAGCCGACAGCCACCCTCCCACCGCCTTCCATCTCCCAGATCCCGGGAGAGGGGCAGCGCCTGGTTCACGGTCACCCGCCGCAGATAAAATGACCGATCACTGATTCACAGACAAATGGGTGCAAACTGATTGATACTCCCCCAGAACTGAAAACACAGCATCCGAGGCCCGCGATGGGTAGGTACAGCCATAAAAATGCCCACCCCCATCCCTCCTCCTATTATGAATTATCTCTGCTTCATCGTATATAAACGCCAGGCCATATTACCGGGTCTTTTACAAACATATGCTAAGAAACTGTTAAAGCGAGGCGATGAAAACCTGAAAATCCCCACGCAAAATTCGTACAAAGACATAAGAGGGGAAACAAAGGTGTAGAATTGTACCTAGCAGCCTCCATTAACACCCCTTTGATAAATAAAGGGGAGCACCAATCCGCTTTTATTCCTTCATTCGGTCTCCGACATATCTTTTGATTACATGTGGAATTCCAGAGAGACAGGGCAATTGCAGCTCTTAAAATAACACTACAATAATCGCCGCACTTAATCAACCCTCCCACATAAACAAAGATGCTTTCAGGAGAAAGGAGCATCTACACCGATCACTTAAAAAAAACCCACATCGAGTAATAACCGAAAACGCAATTGCTGCATGCACACATTTTCGCCTCTCTTTCGCTGACTGAACACCACGATTCAGCTAGCCTGGGCTACCGTTTTCATGACATAATGTGACAGAAATGAGAAAAAAAAGACGCAACTGCAAAGACCGCCGTCTATAACGTTAAAATGGCGAGTGCATTTACCTGAATCTCATATTGAAATGCTCTCCCTGTGCGTTCAGACTCTGGATCGCATTCTCTGAGAAGTACATCCCGGAATGCAAAAAAAAAAAAATCCTAGAGACAGTGCACGGACAGAACCTCCATCCTGTTGTCAGACGGGCTCCTGACCCCGCAGCCCAGCTCCTCCGGCAGCCTGGATGCTCCACCAGCCCCTGGCCGTCTCCGAGCCAGTGACGTCACCGCGCAGCCGCACGCCATTGGTGGACGCTAAATATGAAATGAATGCCGAGAACTCTGGTATAAATATACGGCGGGTTAGTTTTTTTTTTGTTAGCGGTGAAACGGCGGAGCTAGTGGTGTGTGGGTAGTTGATGTTACTAGTGTAAATCATAAACTAGAATTACAATGAAACGGAAATTATTATTTATCAGTCTAATATGTAAAACATTATTGATGCAATTTCATAAAAAAAACAAACCACGAAGGTCGAATAATTACATGGATTGAAATTAATATTTGCAATACCTCAGTCACCCTGCGACATATGCAAGTATTTTGTTCTATGACTATATAGCTTTACGAAGGAATTGTCATTCTGTCTGAAAGCTATAGAATTTAGATTAGCATTATTCCCCTTTGTTTACTGTGTGCAGTAAATTTCCTAATTTTTTTTAACTAACCGAATTTTACGAGGCAACGACATGAATGTATGCTCTTAGTTTACCTCAAATGCAAAATTGGTAGCATTTCTTGGCAGCAAATCACACACGTATCACTTTAATTAAGGGATGAGGGAAAACAAGGACAGACAAGGGGAGTCTTGGCTGCATCTGTAGACACTTCTCATCAGAATAAATCCAACAAAATTAAGAAACTATTTACAAATAAGCAACTACATAACATTTGAAATGGCTGTAGGAGATTTTGGGATGTCGAGACCCTTAGAAGTCAATCAGTCTGCCCTACTCTGCCCCCAGCTAATAGGTCAGCAGACCCTGAATGTTCACCAGCCAGTCCTGCAGTCCTAGTTTGGCCTGTCTCTTTGGCTTTGTTTTACCCCTGACGGCCTATCTAGGCAGGCATTATGGAATCCACAAACGTCTGTGAGTGGATGACGTGCAATGGCTTTGGTACACAATGCAGGGCTCCTTCTCTCACGCATCTGGCGTGACACTCACACTTTCAGACTCTCACTCTCACACAAGAAATCATATGGCAAATCTTTATAATTCCATTATAAAGCTGAAAGTGTTGGGGTAGTTTGCAAATCATACAATTTACAAGGTAACGTAACTGTGACATACATGTAAATTGCAAATCTAACTCCAGGCTCCTGGCCAAAGTTGGCAGTCCTGCATAGGGGAGCATGTGGGTGGTAAGGGGCCACTGTGTAGGCTGCAGTATATGGAACATCACATCTGAGAGCCTTTCTGTCGCGGGGCAGGGCCAATTCCCACTGGCTGACAAGCTTTGGTGGAAAGTCTCATTTCCATAACGATAAATCAACTAAATAATAAAGCAACTTCTCTTGGTTGAAATGGCTGCCACTTGTAGCAAGGATTGTAGGTCCTGTTCTCCCTGGTACCTGCTGCCTTCTGGGAAATTAATGGGTGAAGTCCAGACATTAGCAAAGGTGGTGCTGACACTCCTATCCAGCCTCTCCAGGGACCTACTGGTTGTGAAAATCTACTGCTTGTTGTGTAAAAAATCTACTGGATTGTGTAGCTCAGACATCAGAGATGTGGGGATGCAACTATGTGGATGTAATGTAGTAATAATGTCCTCCAGATCCCAGAATGGTAACAGGTTCCTTACCCCTAAAAAATGTGCTTTCAGTTCCTCAAAGCAGCAAGACGTTTCCTCCGCAGGTTTGTCAGCAGTCGCGCTGGCAGTCTAGCCTGGGGCTGCATTCAGCATTACCTTGTGAAGTAGCCCATAGCTACAATCACATAGCAGTTACCTAGCTTAATTCAACACAAGGTTCCGAATATACCCACTGAAAGTCGTTCCATTGGCTAGCCCATCAGGTACTGCTGTAGGATGGGAACCAGGGGACCACTGGTTTCAGAACCTGAAGGAAGGAATGCAGGGCCAGTAGCTCCTGGGCTGCACGAGAGACGTCTTTCTACTTGCATCAAGCATAAAATTGGAGATCAGCTGCTCTTCCAGTCTCCTCTCTGCGACTAGTTAGCCTGTCCCACATATATTCTCTGGATTCATCTCGGCTGAATCTTTGTCGGAACACTGTAGCAACAGCAAGAGCAGCATGGTCCGTCTGCCGGTCTAGCTTAGCAGCGCTTCCAGTGCCGGCAAACAATATGTCTGCCTGCATGGCCAAAGAAATTTAGGGAAATACCCTGGATCTCCAGTTAGCTAACCAGTTAACTCAGATCAAGCGTAGCTTCTTGTCTAAACTAGAAATCTGTCAAAAACAGTCACAGACTAGCTATTAAAGTCGGACAAGCTGTCTTGGCTATCCCTGATGGTGTTCACACTTATAGGCAAAACAGAGTGACTCGAATTCTTATCTTCTGTCGCATGGGCAAGCTTTGAGTTATTGTACTCGGTGCGCTTCCAAGACTCCTTTGCGTTCCTTTGTTGATCCTCCTGATTAAAAATAAATCCTCTGCTTTTCTATGCTGAATGCTAGAGTTAAGTGAATACCATCCATCCATCCATCACCGTAACCGCTTAATCCCAACCGGGATCGCGGGGGGGACCAGAGCCTATCCCTGGAACAATGGCCGCAGACGCGAAGCAACCCTGGGCAGTTGCCAACACACCGCAGGGCGTTAAGTGAATACCAATTTGGCCAAATAGAAAAAAAAAAAAATACAAAGTTTCTCTTAATATACAAGAATATACAACTAATAAGTATTTTCCAAGTACCATTGTACTAAACATATATGAACCACATCATTATTTGGATGAAGCCAACCAATGTAGTATTAATGCATTTCTGTCACCTCAATTTCTGAACAATGAACCCCACAGGCCAATACGGATTAATATTTCATGAAATTAAAGCCCCAGGGTAAGTTTCAACCTTTAACTAAAATAAGCAATATATTTGATGGATCAGAGATTTATTGTATCTGCTTTTTTGCAATATGAAATGCAAAATAAAAGTATGAACCCATAACCCCGTGAAGGATAAGTGATGGATGGATGGTTTGATGGATGGATGGATGAATAGATGGATAAATGGAGTGAAAGTATATCCGTAGTGTTAAACCTCTTGGATTTGCATTTTGGTCTCCTGCTGGATTTGGTTAAACACTCAACAGCCTGTTTAATTTCTTTACGAATAAGTATATCTAGTTTTCAAAGGGTGCGTGATTGAATCATTTTCTATGGTTTTATCATTCCATAATACTTTCACCAGAC
The DNA here is from genome assembly GCA_026779585.1 of Mormyrus proboscirostris. Classification (NCBI taxonomy): domain Eukaryota; kingdom Metazoa; phylum Chordata; class Actinopteri; order Osteoglossiformes; family Mormyridae; genus Mormyrus; species Mormyrus proboscirostris. The sequence continues at coordinate 2,427,482 of JAODKF010000002.1, forward strand.
TGCACGGCTAAGACAAAACATTATGTGCTTATCTTTCCTTCGAGATTTAAAAGACCAAATATCTTCACTCACCAAAATGGCAAAACTTCCAAGGTTGTAATATATTTTTAATAAAAGAAAAAAAATAATACATCACCATATATATCAGCTGCTGCATGACACACGTCTTAGTGCAAGTGCTGGACACCCTCAGCTGGGGTCTCCTGATGTGACACAGGCGAAAGATGCAGGACCGAAAATGTTTTCGCAAGCGAGGGGAGGGAACACATGTCTGTATGGAAACAATATTCTGGAAATACAGCCTGGGGACGACTGTGAGAGGAAGCAGATCAGCCTTGCTGACCGTTCAACAGCCCATAGAAGGAACTGATTCCAACACATGACAGATGAATCACTCCGGTAGTTGTCATGGAAACTAGCGTTGTTTCCTCCCACTGGTCGGCCATGTATATATTAAATTTACTGCTTATAGCTGTTCCGAAGCACGGTGAAACATTCATATGCACTCAGGCAGCGCTGTGGGCCCTAACGCTCAGCTCACGGCCCCCAGGAGTGCCCTACTCACTTTGTTTCCCATATACTGTATATAGATGACAAAATGTTTTGACCTGAAAGCTCATTAAGAGCTCGTCAGTAATTACCACAACAAATTCCAAGTTCTGTTGTTCTGTTTGTGCAATGTTAAGCATGTCAATATTATTAATTAAATGAGTAATTTGATACATATTTAAACATTATAAACTATCAAAAACTATAATTAGATTTTTAACTAATTGGAACGAAAAATGCAAAAAAATAAAAATCATTTGACACAGCATAGTTCTTTGATGATATATTTTACATCTAAAAATATTATGCTTAGCCTAATAATTAAGACCAATTGGATTTGTATCACATTAAAACTGTTCATCCAATAAATGGTTGACTATACTCTCTATGCTGACGAACTGCAATTTAACCCTGTGGTTACTATATTATTTCACAACAATATTGCTGGAATAAACAGGTTGGCTTCTCTTGAAATGTATCGTGTCCTGCTGCAAGGGGTCTAGGGCTTAGTTAGCTTCTATTCCAAAGCTATATTTGCAAACTAATTCTTTGTTATTCTGGACATTTTCTCACAGCCCCTGACAAATGCGGTGATATTATGTTACATTTAACTGTTACAGCGCAGCCGGCTCTCCGTGACGTCAGCAGTGCGCATGCTCAGACGGCCTTTTGGGAAACCATACCCACACGTGCTTGTTTTCACTGTCAGTCAGAAGCATCACCCCTGCAGCGTATCACATGCTTATCTATATTTCACACAATCTGCTATTTTATATATACACACATACACCTTATAACTTCATATATTAATATATTTTACCCTGCCATCTACATCTGTTACCCCTACAACAGACAGACAGTCAGACAGACAGACAGACAGACAGACAGATAGATAGATAGATAGATAGAAACCCATCATGAAATAATACTATGTAGGTATTTTATTGTCACTTCTGTTTTTACAATATCGACATGTCTATATGGAGAACATGGGGAAAATTTGACTTGCAAATTTTAAGTTTTATTTAATTATTGAGCGTTGTCCCAGCCCTTTTTGCTGTCAGTGAATTCCTCACTTTCTATGATTCCTCAAGAATGCTGCAGTCCATGACAGGAAAATTATATCTTACAGCTGGCAGCTTGACAGGTTTCTGTACAAACACTAATATTTGATTTTTTTTCTTTTGCTTTTCATCCAAACTGAGTTACTGTTTTGCACCCGGAGGGTTTATGTTAGCCAGAATATCTTTGCGACGATGCCTTGCTATTTACATGAGCTATAACCAATTTCACAACCATCACAAATCATAGCAAGTGCAACAATGTCGTAAAAATTTATGGTCGTTTGGACTGTGTGTCATTATTGTCAGTTCAGTGTATATTATCTGCCGTAATATTTTGCATCAGGTGATGTTGGTAGCAAAAAGGTAAGGGAGGAAAATAAAGGGAAAGAAATAGGGCGACTGTTCAACACACACAGCATGAAAACAAGGTGGAAAATGTAATGAATTGAAAAGTCGGGGCAGTTGCATCTGGTCAATAAAGCATCATGTTCATTGACTGTGGCACATCTGAAATGCGTGTTAAATGGTCCTTTTGAAATCTTTGTCTATTCCCTGTTCACATGTCTTCTTTACCTCTATGCCAGGGGTCACCGACCTTTTTGAAACTGAGAGCTACTTCACGGGTACTGAGCCATACGAAGGGCTGCCAGTTTGATACTCTTCTTAAATCATGAATAATAAACATGTTTTAAATGCTTTTTTAAAAGGTATTGTCATTTTCAAATCTATATAAATGAAAATGTGATTAAAGAAGAATGGCAACAGGATAAAAATTTAGATGTTGCTCAATGGTGAGCTATTTCTAGAACAGGTCAGCGAGCGCCATGTTGGTGACCCCTGCACCTGGGTTTTCTGTGAGTTCATAGTGAATCACAGTGCACAGATGGCTGCAGTCCACCCTCAGCGGGAAATGATTGACACAGAACCAAAAAAGTTTAAAATTAAACATTGAGCATAGCATGGAATCTTCTGCATGAGTGTGACTTCAACGAGAGACGGCACTGTGAAGTTATGGAGACTCGATCAGTCTGCAGAACTAAAAGAACAGTAAAAGCAGGAGCAGTTTCAAGCACTGCAAATAGTTTTTCTTGCTTAGTGCTGGTAATATTGATGTAAATGTTAAGTGATGTAAGGAAATACAAAAAAAAATCACTATTGTCTCTTCCCTTGCTTATAAAAATCCATACAGCAGGTAGGAAAAGGACTAGATTGTCATCAAGAGACCCAAGAAAGAGTCCATATGGGCCACCATTTGAATAAACGTCGGCTAATTCGGCTCAGACTGCCCGGTACACTGTGGTAGAGAAACTAGCCGCTGGTCGCCCTCTTTTGGTGAAAATGACTAAGTGCAGGTAAGCCTGCGTTGTGATTTCGATTCTGACTATTGGATTAGCTGTATTTTAAGGTAAAGATTACGTAACCCAGCAGGTATTTACTGCACATTAAATGCAGTTAAAACATTTTCCTTTTTGTTAATTCATCCAGAAGACAGTATATTGGCTGTTTTTTTAGCAAATAGACCGGCAGCTTGCCGTGACAGAATACTCACCAGTAATGAAATGCAGCAATACACTTCTTTATGTGAAATCGTTATTTTAGCCAGTTATGTTTAACCGAATACACGTGGCTGGTATTAGACAACAAGGCTGAATCAGCTGTCAATTTACATGATCTTCCGACTATGACCACCAGGGGGTAGTCTGATAAAGAGGGTAAAAATCGTAAAGTCTGTGTACACCAATGAGTCTCACCCTTTTTTGCACCGCGACCCAATTTTTCCATGCCAACTATTAACGCTATGCCGGTATTAACGCTATGATCAAGCACGCAGTGCGCTCTGCAATTTACGCCAATCAATGCTTATCGTACGAATCTGATTGTATGTGCCAGTGAATTTTAAATGAAGCGTCTGTGATTTGGCTTCTTGGATTGGTTGAGTTTTCACTTGTTTCGGTACCCGTTAATATAGGTTAATTCTAGGACTAGGACTGGGAAATCTGATCTTGGATCAGCATAGGAGCTTGCTGGTTTAAAAAATGCTTACATTTTCAACTGCCTCCGCATTTCAGAGCTTGCCGCGACCCAAATTTGTGTCGCGACCCACGGGTTGAGAATCGCTGGTGTAGGCTAATATCAAATAGAACCTAAATAAACAGTCATACTTATTGGCATATGTTTATAGTACAATTTAATGTGTTTTTTCTTAGTGTCAGCTGTGCCTCAAAATGTTATCAAATATTTGTTACATTTTGTTACAAATATTATTTTAACATTTGACGTTTGTGTAAATTCCAAGAGCTTAACATTTGTCCGTAAATGTTTCAGCACTTGAAAGGGCTTTGTAACAGCAAAGTGACGGCCTATGAGTGTCTTTTTGTGTCTAAGTACTATCGTCTAATGGACTACAAATGTGGAATAAACGTAGGCAATACCCATCCAAACACATAATCTTTATTCACTTTATTTGTTTTTTAGGTGCTTTGAGTAAGTCAAAATCTAATGCTCAATGAATCTCAGGACAAAAAGGGAATCTGTAGACTACAGTGAAATAAAGTAAAAATGAATTACAATACAAATAGCCGAAGGGGCACCTTATACAGGATGTACCCTAGCTTTTTGCCCCGTGGTGTATGGAATGGGTCTGCACCCCCCGAGACTCTGAAAAAATGGTCATTCAAAAAGATGGTTCATGGATTATATAGTAAAAATTTATCTTACATTTTTCTTAGAATTATGAGTTTGCATTTCACCGACCCTTAAATCACTGCGGTAGCTTGTGACAAAGCACTAAATAGTCTCAGGCCTCAATGCATTTCTCACTTACTTGTACATTATGAAGCATCCAGACCCCTGAGGTCATCTGGTACAGGTTTACTCAGTGTTACCAGAATCGGGACCGAGCAGGGTGAAGCAGTGTTCGGTTTCGATGCTCCCCAGCTGTGGGTCAAGCTACCCGTGGACCTGGGGGCTGCTACAACAGTCAGCTCATTTTAATCAGGGCTTAAAACGACACTGTTTCTTGCAGTTTTTTTTTTTTTTGCAGCAGCAGGAGTTTATTGATGCACTGTGTCACCTGTCCAGTTCTTCCCCCAGTATGAGCAGCAGCAGTTGCTCTTCGGATCCCTTCTGCTTCTCCCCAGGTGTGTCTCAGCAATAACGTGCTCACCTCCCTTATGGAGATGAACCATGGTTTTACTATGATTAAATAACCATGGTTTACAATGGTTTGTCGTTTTTCATGTTTTTTTTCGGTAACTATGGAAACCGTGACTATGGTTTTATCATGGTTTTGCTACAGTCAAACCCTAGTATAACCCTGGTCATAAACCATGGGAGACCATAGTGAATTTTCACAAGGCCTGTATCATGTCAACCCCTCGTTAGTCCTGTATATAAGTGTTCTCCAATCTGGTTGTTGATGACAGACTTCTGGTTGCCTGTCCCCGTCCTCATCCCAGTCTTCCCAGTTTTGACCTCTTGTGTTCTGGTTTGTTTCCCTGCTCCTGTTCTGTTCACTGAAGCCCCTTTTGTTGTCCTTAACGGCATCCCTCGGGTCCTTTGTTTCACAAGTCAAGACACACCGCCAGTGCAACATAACTTCTTTTCAGTTAACTGTTTGTTTTGGCTTTAAGGTTTTTGTTTTTATTGTCTTTTAAATGTGATTTTAATGTCTCCTATTTTAATGTATCCGTATGCCTCTATAAAGCACTTTGCAAGTTGCTTTGCAATTGTGTTATATGAGCAAACTTGCCTTGCCTAGAATCATGGGTGTCTAAAATGATCTAAAAATGATAATCTAGCAGTGACTGCCATGTTTACAGGCAAACATCACATCCCAGCGCTGCAGAATTCACTGTGCATGTTCGCTCTGTCTGTGCTTGTGTATGTGCAGCGAAGCCTTCACCCTACCAGGTGAGGAAGTGTCCCATCTCAGGCTGATATGGTGTATGACTGCATCCTGGCTGAAGCTGGAGAAAGGCAGGCGGATAGGGGGGGGCACGGCGGGCAGCAGGAGAAGCCCTGAGGATTCTGGGTAAGAAGACACCTTCAGTTTTAATACATTTATTACATGTCCTTCGAATGCCTTTTGTTTACTTGCACAAGAGCAATATGGGCCCTAGAATTTGTACCATAGGTACAGTAGACATATTCAGTGGGTAATGTCATTTTTCATTAGGTTTACATATATTGCATTGCTATACATATATTGATTACAATTATTTGTATTATGTGTCTTGCACTTTGCTTTGCATTATCCGTCTGCTTTATGTACCTTACTGCTGCCTGCATGATTATTTCCCCCGGAATCAATATAATAAAAAAATAAAATATATTTCATCTTACTTTAAGGGCGATTCTAGGCTTTGACCCTTATGGGAGCTCAGCCTCCGGGAGAAATACGGAGCTATGAAATATACATGAAAATATAGAAAATATAGCACAGATTGCTAAATGGTTTTATAAAAATTATTTTTTAGGAGGGCTGAGACAAAAAACCCAATCCCGAAAATGGGATCTAGAACTGTGTATGTCCTAGATCTAAATTAGGCTTTAATTTTAAAGTTAGGTGGTCATTGAAAGACAGAGGTTTTAGAGAAATTTATTTCAAAGGCATTGAGGTTGTTTCCTGCCCTCTGCCCTTTGCTCGCTTGCCTGGGATGGACTCCAGGAACATCCCAATCTGTATTAAATTTGTGGTTTGAAGATAGGGGGGTAACGGATGGGTGCATGGACAGACAGATGGATGGATATTTCAAATGCTTGCACAATATTGTGTGCATATATTTTTGTTGAAAACTAAAACAGATGTTTACTGAAATTCCGTATTCGTATTGGTTATCTCTGTGTGCAGGATTTATATCATTTAATTGGGAGAACTGAACGCTCTCAAATTATTTTGGACTGAATTTGGCCCAGTGCTATTAAGTCTAAGTGGCTTTGTCTGAAAGCTTGAGACAGTGTTAAAATGAAGATGCATTTAAGGGGTCAATTAAAAAGAAATAGCTGAAAAAATTGAGTATTTATTAAACATTAACAGCTGGGATTGTATTATGTTTCCTTGCGATTCAGTCGCACTTTATTCATTACTCAGCCTGAAGGTGGCGCCTTATAATTTGTTATTTTACAGCTCCGTTTGAAGGTAGTCCAAAGACTTGAGCCTTAGTTCACTGCATAAGTAAATATAGTCAAAATGGCTGCCTATTGCAGTGGGCATCCTGAAGCACTGAGTTTGTCTGAAATTGTGGTATTCCCATGCTATATGGGTATTGTTTTAATATAGATAGTATGATATTAGGTAATATGTCATGCTTTTAAGACTAGTATTTTTATATATCTGGCAGGAATTCTGTTTGTGCTAAAATGCAGGGATTATGGATGAAATCAAATTAATTTCAAATGGATTTTTCTGGAAATGTGAAGGCTTCGGCATTTTTTTTTTCTCCTCATTTGACCTGTGCTGGTAAAAACGTCTCCCTCTTGGTTTATTGTAACCTATTAATGGTTGAACATACTTTAACACTTCACTAAATCTTTGCTAACTCACACCACAGATGAATACTATCCATGGTCCGCCTCTGGCAGAAAGTCAGGTTTCCGTCCACATGAACCGACTGTGGTCATAAAACACTCTGTAGGTAATGTCAGATCTTGGATATCACGAACGGGGTCTCCAAAGGATATTACCTTGTAAATTTGAACTAAACATTTCATTTTCTTCGGTAGTACTGCAGCAAGCACAACTTATTCTTGTTTCACTTAACAAAAAGGTCGTTTTTTGTACCTTTAAGCACGGTACTGCCTGAAGTTGAATAGTTCAATATAGAGGCATCATTGTGAATTATAATACTTATAAGTGTCGTAATGTTTACTTTTATTTCAAACAAAATATTTCATGATTAATAATGTGGCGACAAGACGTGGCAGTAAAATATCTCTAGCCGACCTCAGCACCCAAAAGACCCCAGCAGGGTAATAGCCGACACCCCAAAGCCCCTTTTTTCAGACAGACACCCGCTGTACACCATTGGCCAGTCTGGACGAGGAAAAAAAATCCTGGTTTTCCCGTTTCTGGTGCTCTCCCGATTTTTCCTGATAAGATTAAGGAGAGTCTGGAAGTAATCTCGGTGATCCAGTTTACTTGTACGCCTTTGATTTATTTATTAGTTGCGCCTGCAGGTGCCAAAGACTATACCGTGTGTTTTGTTTTTCCAAGTTTAATCTTTTTTTTTTCTTTTTCTGTTCCAGAGTACACGTATCGGGGTGCGTGCTTTCGTCCTAATTACATTTTGTTTCATGATATGACTTCAAAATACTACTTTGGGATGTCCAGAATGAAAATAAAGGAGTTTATTACAGTTTAATGTTCTTTGTTAAATAAGTCTTTGTACCTTCTTTTCTTTAACCGCGATCGAAGCACTTTAGGACCAAGACACTAAGTAATTCAGAAACTTCGGTAAGTTCTGCATACTATGTAATGTCGATGTACTGATGATACTTGATTATGTACAACTAAAACTGTGACTCGTGATGTGCTATATGGCTATTAAAGTACGGTCCATTTAGTGGTACAGTATGCTGAGCATTTCTCTCCGACGGTTAAAAGCTTTTTGTTTAATGAAAGTGCTACTTAAAATGATAAAGAAAAGCAATTCCCATAATCAAGTCTTCATTAATATAACATTAAAGCTACAATTGAAATTTACTGATATTGTCGTAATATATTTGAGAATGCATCAGACATAAATAATAGAATAATTTAAATTGCACTGATTTTTGCTTGACATTAAATCTTAAGTGCGTTTGCCTGGTGAAATGTAGCCTAATGTTTTTTGAAAATTGAATAAATTGATTTAAAATGTATAAGTTGTTAAAACATCTCTTCATGTAGACAAACCGAATAATAGGCTTATAGAACAACAGAAACATTAAATAATAAATCATAACGGTCAAATGCATGCTTTAAATGTGTGGTACGTGTATCTAATTCTCGTTTAATATGCTTTGGATGTTACTTGATGGGTCAATAAGATATGTGGAAGGCATGTGGTTCATCCTTTCTGGACTGCTATCTGACAGCTCAGCTTTGAGGCACAGCTCGTGTAGGTCGTCCTATAAAAACGAGGCACGCATGAATGATGCGTTTGTCACGGCTGCCAAGGCACAAAAAAAGAAAAAGCACAGCCGTGACACTTGAATTGCATATAGACCACGTGGTGTCATATATGCATAATGACGTATTCATTAATTAGCTTTGGATCGTTCCTTTGAAGCTGTGACGTTGCAGCTGTCTTTAAGTTCAAGTGCTTTAAGTTAAATGAACAGGCTTTTGAATTCCAAAGTATAAAAGGTCCCTTAATAAAACTCAGGTTCATATTACAGCAACATCTTTGGAAATACGGGCAGCGATATCCACGCATTGCTTTCTATGTTTCTGTATGTTGCGAAAAGGGTTTCTAATGCATGGGTGTATTTGCAGGATTCATCTCCAAATTTCATAATTTGGTACAGTTTTCATGCTGGAAAAGTAACATCTGGGTTTGCTTGCAAGGATAAACCATATATTGCGAGCCTTAAATACAGTCTAAGTAGTGACAACTCATTTTTAAAAAGGAATCTGAATTAATTGCCCATATTTCAGCCACTTCCCAAACACTGCGCATAACTGTTACCTGATCTTATTTAACACCCGTATGTAACCCTCTTTCAAAAAATGTCTTTCAAACTGCTCTTAGGGGGTTTTCCATATTTTTTGTGGAGGCTACATCAAGTACAGTTCTCCAAAAACAGCAATCGGCTTGCTTCATATCGAATGTCATGATATCTGTCGGGCAAATGTTATAACGCAGGGTTTCAAATTCTCCATGTTCGTTATTATGCGTTACGTTCTTCTATTTTTAGTTACTATTTATGAGCCGAGACTCAACCAAAAAACGGTGTCTCGTACAGCTCGATTAATTTCTCTTGCGAATATCTTTTGAACTTGTGCCTGAAATGTAAATGCTTCACACTGGTTCCTTCTGGGTCTGATGGGATTACAGTAAGATAATTTGTTTGCCAGTAAGTGTATAGTGTCTCTCTTGAATTTGAATTGCAGCTTTTCATCCATTTTTAGGCAAAGGACTGCGTTATCCAGCTTCTTCAGCATTTGTATATGTTTTAATTATTGACTGCCAAGCAGAGAGTCAGTCTGCTTCTGTCTCAATAGGACACGCGGAATATACAGTATAGCGCAGTAAAGCCATGTGACACATCTTTACCATAAAGCTTGCATTTTAAATATGGCTTTAAATATGGCTATATCTGTATTTAATAGAAATCGGGCCTATAGACAACAGATATACCTCGTATAAAACGATTGGTGCCCAAGGTCTCACCATGAATTTTTCATCATTCTCATATTTTAGTTTTATACGGTTTCAGGAGAATCACAAAAGATATTGAAGGAGATAAAAATTAGTAATTAATGAAACAGAAAAAAGCAACATGCACGTAGGTTTTCTGTGCTTTCAGAAAATAAATGCAAAATTCTTTCCAAGTAGGAAAGACGTGGTGCGGGGAAACCTCCCGTCCTGATTATAACCGTGCATAAAGACTCAATAATGGGAAAACGTCGATAAGCGGGAATAGCCGAATTGAAGCCTAACAGAAACCTTTCGTTTTGCAGCAGACAGACGCTCTTTTGGGCAACTGAGCGTTTGGTCGGCTGGCGTCATGGCGGCACAGCGGGGTCTCAGAGATCTCAGCGTCCTGCTGTGGTGGATGCTGCTGCAGACCATCGGCGACAGGGTGCACTCAGACCTCTCGAAACGTAAGCGGGGCTTAAGCCTCAACGACAAACACAAGTTTCAGCTATATGGAAATTATGTGCTAATTAATTGAAATGCTAATTGAACTGATGTGTTGTTTTATACGGTGGTGTGATCTTTCTTAAAATAAAGCGATACTTAATACTGGCCAGTCTGTATAAAAATATCCCTAAATGAGATGTGTGACAAGAAAGTCAGTTAGCTGGGCAGACCGACCGCCGCAGTGAGCAGGAGGAGGCCGTGGACCTGTCCGTCACGCCGCAGCTGTCTGTCTTTGCCCCTCCAGAATCCGACAGACTGTGCACGTTTCAGGAGAAGAGGTACCGACTGGGAGAGCAGTGGCACCCGTACTTGGAGCCGTACGGATATGTGTATTGCGTTAGCTGTCTTTGCACTGAGGTATGGATCACATTTCTCGCCGAGTCCCTACATTTGTTCTCAGGATTTTTTTTTATTTTTTATAATTAGGTTTAAGTAATACTATACATATTTACCAAATGCATACTTGGGGAAACGTGTGTGTACATGGGGTATTTTTTTTCTAAATGTGACTAATTTCAAAGTGTATGTCAGGGCTGTTCAAATCATGGTCCTCAAGGTCCAAGCCCTGCAGATTTTCCAGCCTTCCTTTACCTGTGAGCAGGGTGTGAAGCATCTGGCCAATCAGCATTGGTAATTATTATACTGTCTACCTGGGAGAACTGAAATCACGGCCTGGATTTGGAATTGAGGGCCAGATTTGAAGAGCCCAGGTGTAGGTGATTAGAAGAGAGATCTGGAAGGTATAGCATATCAAACGTGCGATTGGCGATTTGAAGAGCCCCTGTTACAGCTCTCAATAAGTACTAATAAGTACTGAGACACTGGCATGCCTCTCCCGCCTGCAGGGGGGTAACGTGCTGTGTAACCGTGTACGGTGCCCCCCCCTCAAGTGCACCAGCCCCGTGCCGATGCCGCAGCAGTGCTGCCACCGGTGCCCAGGTAGGGCCCCTTCTGTGCCAGTGCCCTCCTTGTGCCTTCAGCTGACATGCTGCCCGTGTGATTCAGCCTCACACTGCATTCAGAATTCAGTGCTATTAGTCTATATCGCTGTTTCCTAATCCGGTCCTCGGGGATCCACAGCCGGTCCACGTTTTTGCTCCCTCTGAGCTCCCTGCCAGACAGTCTGATAAGAGCTGGGAAGGAGCAAAAACGTGGACTGTCTGTGTGTCTCCATGGGCCAGACTGCGAAACACTGGTCTGTATTATTCCAGCTTCCGATCAGCCCCTTCAACTGTGTGTAATTATACAGAAAAAAATCCACACCTCATTTTTTCCCCTCTTTTTTAGTATAATGGCTCATGGGTCACATTCGAAATGAATTTTAATCTGCCCATCTTCCCTGAATAACAACAACCACAATATAAATTATAATAACAACATCAATAATTTATTTTAGTTGAAAATTCCCTCTAGGTGTGACTGTATATGCTGCACAGGTCAAGCCTGTACAGAAAATGGATGGAAGGATGGATGGATGCATTATTATTAATATTATTATTATTATTGTTATTGTTTTTGTTGTTGTTATTATTATTATTATTATGATCGTAGCCCTTTTTTTTGTACGTTATGCATTTATATTGACGTGCAGGTACTTGCAGACATATCCCCACGTATTACAATGCAGTGTCTGTGCTCTCGTGTGTGTAGAGGTGTCTCCAGCCCCCCCAGCCGCCCACAACGCAGGGAAGCCCTGTGTCTATAAAGGCGCGCTGTACCAGCACGGGGATGTCTTTGTAGCGGAGGGTCTCTTCCCCAGTCGCCATGCCAACCAGTGTTCCCAGTGCAGCTGCTCTGTGAGTGTCTGGCCCGGACCGCAGTGCCCATCATATATGGTTGCCTGTACTGTTAGTGGAGTATAATTATCGCATTACAGAAAACATGGCTTTCTTATAAGCCGCTTTCTATCAGCTACGTCTCATTTATAGATATTGATGCACGAGTGGTAAAATCGTGATATTGCATGTCGTTTTCCCTTGGGTGACGGCGTGGGGCGTCCTCTGCCTCTCCAGGAAGGCAAAGTGTACTGCCGGCTGCGCACCTGCCCCAAACTGACCTGCCCATCCCCCGTGTCTGTCCCCGAGTCCTGCTGCCAGGTTTGTAAAGGTGGGTAGAGACCCGCGAGCTGGGCGCGTCATCACCTTTAGACCAGTGAGCGACATCCTCTTAGCCGAATATGAGCCGTTCATCATTACTGCTGTTACGTGAAACTCCTACTGAGATGGAGTCTCAGAACTGAGTAGCCGGACACCAGTCACTGGCGTTAAGGCGTTTTGTGTGAACATTCCCAGTTTTTAACAGTGGTACGAACTGTCGTAACTGAATAAATTATTTCAGCATGCCAATAAATTTACATGGATGAATTGTTAATGTGTTGCATCTGTTGGTTGAGGATGAAAGGGAAGTCTATGCATTATAGGTTGAAATGGTAAAGAGCTGTAACCGAACCAGGGAGAACTGCTTTTTGATATTGTGAATTTTTATTAGTGTAACACAATATAGGTTTTGTGTTCCATTGGTTTGATAATATTGGATCAGAGCGCAGCCTTGAATGAAGGTTGATATTGATACCATATGGTAACTTTCAGATACTGTAGATTAAGTTAGATTATATTAGATCTGTAAAGTCTAGATCTATAATCCAAGCTTTATTGATCCCGGGGGGAAGTTCTTGTGCAAACAGCAGCAGTATATAATGTAGTGCAAAATGGACAGTGTGCACAGACAGTTCAGCGTAAGGAAGTACACAGAACACAAATAGAATCCTGAAAAACAGAAAATTACCGGTTAATAATGTAGCTTCAGGAATAGTGTGATTTAACCTGTTGCACTGTTTGCCTGCACATGAGTAATGTGGACTGTCTGCTTCGTCTTGAGAATCCGGCGACAGAGACGCATCGTGGGACCAGGGCGAAGTGGCAAGCGCCCGGCAGCCTGCAAACAGGGGGGTGGTATGTAGCGTGTGGGACACGCTATGACCTTGTTCTTCATGTCTGCTAAATGATCCTCTCAGGAGTTACTGAGACCCGTACAGATTATCGGCACAGCTGGGACCCGGACATGTGCTCATTAGTGTCGCACATCCCCCGACATATTCGCTGCAAAGTAACCCAAGATCTGCTTCTCATGCATAGGATACAACACAGACACACTCAGCACATGTAAACAGCAGATGTACAGCATGTGTGTTAACCCACAAACAGAGAAATGGACGTAGAGAATCACTTACGGTCGTAAATATTCTCGAAATTATTCACCACGAAATGTCTTTTGAAAACTTACAATACAGACATTCACGGCCAGCGCACCGAGGAGCTGTTTTGAATGCTACTTGATGCTAACATATTTCAGACGTCATATTTAAATTTAACCATATTTTGTGCTGCCAGCTACCTACATATTTTGGAATTAATTCCATCAGCTAAATTATAATCAATAACATCTCTGCAGAACAGTGAAATCACATCCAGATTTCCTTGGTTTTATATCATTTGTAATACTGGAAGCTAAAACTCTTTGGTCTTCTGCAGGGATCACAGTCCAGAAACAGACACATGTTTGCGCAGCTTAGAGTCATTCTGGCTCAACTCAACAAATGTCCGTGCTCGACCGTCTCAGACCTAAATAATTTTGTGGCATTTTGTTTGCCGCTGGGCTAACAAGAAAAATCCTAAATTTCTCTGGCCTAACTCGTATAGTTTAGGAGTTTGACTTGAAACTTACAGTAATGGGCCCTATTTTGGACGTGCGTAAAGTGCAACACAAAGCGGTTTTGCTAGTTTCATAGCAGCGCATTGCTCATTTTCACGCCATGCACACACGTCATCAAAATAGCAAATGATTCCGCGCCCGCTTCGCGCTCGTAGGAGTGCTGTTTTTTTAAATGAGGCGTGGCCAGGAACATTGCCTGCGCGTAGCTATGTTAAGGCAGCATAATGTCATTGCGCTTTTGACCAACAAAAACCACGTCTAAAGTCAGTGGCACATTATTAAATGATATTTTATATATTAAGTAAATAACAAACCACACTAGTAAAAACCTTTTTAGTCCATTATCAGAAATAAGCATGTACTATAAATGAAAGGACGTTCATTTTGCTAAAAATGCATTTCAGATATTTAGACAAGTCAGGTGGAACATTACAACACAGCCTTCAGATGGTCTCCGCATTCTTTGTGACGTCCTATGTCTTGCATAACATCGCCACCTGTGACGGGTGTCTGTTGGACATAAATGAGGAGACATCAGTGGACTTTAGAAGGTGTGATGCTGAACTGCATGTGACGATGGCAACAAAGGAGAGTACGCCAGCAGGAGCGCGGGCAAGAAGGGATCAGCTGGCAGAAGAGCTGAATTTTCTTCTTTAAGGGTTTTATTGAGCTTCAAATTCACAAAACCCTTAATACAAAAATAAAACCCTTGAACTTAATAAAACCCTTAAAACAGAAAACATTCTGGGTTTTTGTTGTATGTTGTAAAGGGAGCCTAGAGCTTCCAAATGACGCATTGAAAGTGACAATATTTTTACCACCCCATGAGATTCTGGGCCTCGTGAGAGATTAGAGATATTTTTTTTAAGTTGGGTACATGTTACAAGCTCAATAAATACATATTTGGAATTGGGCCAAACAACTGTATATCCACAGGTTTTTCAGGTGCCTAGTTGTTACTGTAACAAAGATACAGGCATCTGAAAATGGCCGACCAAGCATTTTTGCGAACAAAAGACAAATCTCATGGAATTTCAAGCCAGTGTAACTCTTATACTGTATGAGCTTGGTCAGAGAAATTTTGGACTTTTCATATTGGCCCAAGAGCAAACAAAATACCACAAAATGGTTCAATCCTGAGATGGTCAAGCATGATTGTCACCAAATATTAGTTGAGTTGAGCCAGAATTACATTATATTTGTGGGGACTTTCCACAGGCTTTCATTTAACTGTAATTTAAGAAAGATGAAAATGGATAAAATTATATTGATGTCATCGTGGGGACTTCCTCAACTGATTTAGCTGGGCTTCTCAATCAGCTCAACCAACGGAGCAGGTCCTGCTGGACCGCGGAACCGCGACGGGGAATCGCGATTTGGTCTGTAATAGGTCACCGCACTTGACGCGATACCGATTGGCAGCTGTTTAAAATTCACAAAATATGCCGATGAGTTGGCTAAATTTATGGAGAGAGCCACCCCTCCTACCAGCTGGTCTCCCGTGGTTGGTGAACCCCCCCCTCCCCCCCGGGCTATGAACGTTATACATGATAAAAAGTTGGGTCTTGTGTTTGGAAAGGCTTAGAAATGCTGATATAGATGCTAGCCTGAGTGGTCCAAGCATGCGCACACTCCTGATTCTATGCTCAGTTATAGGTGTGAGTTCTGTTCACATGACATTTTATTACATGTCCAGTATGGAGGGTCGTGTGTAGTTAAGTAGGTTAGGCCACTGTACGCCTGATCAGAAGGTTGCTGGTTTGAATCCCATCCTTGGCAGAATAATGTCTGTTGGCCCTTAACCCCCTGAAATACTTCAGAGGGGCATATATATATATATATATATATATATATAGCCTGACCCTGCGTTCAGTCTCCAGGCTTCAGTCCTTACTCATGTGTGTTTTACGTGAAAAGAAGCATCCCAGTGTACCTGTGCAAATGCCAAATAAAGCATCTTATCCTGCTATAGACCACAGAAAAGAGAGAAACGTAGTGGTGCGTTTATAAATATTTTGACACATTCCCTACATTATTAACAGGTGAGCTAAACTTAAAATACTTAAAGCTCATCCAAACGTACAGCTCATTAGTTAGTACGGTCAGTGACCCAGATGCCGTCGTGTTTCCCGCAGAGACACTCGTACCAGCGCGTGCAGTACGAGCTGCTGCCCTTCCGCTCCCTGGCCGCAGCCCCCCACCAGCCCAGCTTCCGCTCGCACCGGCGGCTCCTGACTGAGCAGAACCGGCCGGCCGGAACCACAATGCAGATCGTCATCGACAATCGTGAGCAGCAGAGCTGGGGTGAGGGCCCCCGAGGCCGTGACACATGGCCAAGGACGCCTTCTCCACCAGCGCCGTGTCGGTGCTGGGCCTTTTCACGATCCAGAAGTGGTTCTCGGCATTTCCACTGCAAAAAAATTGCCCCTGGGCCAGATAAAATGGGTCCAGCACCACAGAAATGCCGGTCTCATAACTTGGAACCGTAACATCAGCAGCAGTAAGACTGGCTATTGCGTCTACATGAACAAAAAATTGATCGTACTAATTGCCACATTAACCCTCTGGAGTTGGCAGAATTCTCCCATTCGCCATTTCTGTAAATTCACAAGGAATCAATGTGTGGCGTGAAAAAAGCAGCCTGAGAACGGCAGCCTCCTTTTCTCCTCTGTGTCATAAGAGCTCACATCCCTCGTGTGTGTTCCGTGAAATACCATCTCATTTCCCCTGTCTCTTAATTGCTTTTCTCCTGCCTCTGAATGGCTGAAGTGGGGATGTTTAGACGGATAGGGAGCATCTGCCACATAGCCTTGTGTAGCATCTCTACGATATTGTGCCATAGATTTTAAAATGTGGGGTCATGTAAATCTGGCGCTACCATCGTTACCGATGGGATTAGCAGGATGATTGAGTTCCTGTGCTACGTCTCTCCTCGCCCAGTATGTATCTCCAACGGTAAGACCTACTCCCACGGCGAGTCCTGGCACCCCGTCCTCCGGCCCTTCGGCGTCATGGAGTGCGTCCTCTGCACGTGCAACATCACCAGGCAGGAATGCAAGAAGATCCACTGCCCTGCACATTACCCCTGCAAATACCCCCAGAAGGTCACGGGCAGATGCTGCAAGGTTTGTCAAGGTACAATCTGGCTATTAACACTTGTGGGGTGTGAAAGATGAGATAAAGTAGGTCAGCGTGACCTAGCAACACATGATACTAATGCGAAGCTATTCTGCACTACAGAGAAAATGTATATGCAGGTACAGTGAGTAGGGGAACCAAATCCAGAGCAAAGATCCATAGGAACTGGTTCAATGACAGATGGGCAACAGCAAACCCCAGGAGCAAATGCTGCAGCCTGTTGCTGCACCCTGTGCAGTGTGAGTTTTTTTCCCCAGTGGCTGGGTAGCCTTTCCTGCCAACAGCCCTCAAATTCTCCCTGCAAGTTGGAGAATTAATGAACAACATACCCAGGACAAAGCAATTGCAGGTTAAGGGCCCGACAGAGCAGAATCACTCCTGGCATCGACAGCATTCAAACCAGCACAGATCCCTAGCTTCAGAGCCGCCATTCCGCTCACAAACCAAAACAAGGCAAATCAAAAGACAGAGCCTGATAGCACAAATCTTAGACCCACGCAGGTGGTCTTCCGGAGGACTGTAACTGTCAGTGTGAATGATAATCCTGTAATGAAGTTATGAATGATTGGGTTGTTCTTTTGAGTCTGAATGATCGTTGGTGGGTTGGGGGTGAATCAAATTGAACAAAGGCAACAAATGGTGAAAGCACTATAAATAGAAGCTAATTACTGGTGAAAGCACTATAAATGTTATAGAAGCTAATTACAAACTGCGGAACACTGGAGGACACTAAAGAAACATGCCTTTCTGCACAATATTTATGTATACAAGATCCTAAAACCTGCTTTCTACAGCTTCCTGATGACAACACTCCCTTACCAAGCTAAGCCCCCTTAAAAGGACAGGCATTTTAATAATAACCAGCATTAACAGGTATGGTAAAATCGTATGAGCACCCCCAGGTTTCTGGGAAAGCACATTACACCATCAAACTAAAGGAGTATCTTCCCTTGTGGTTTTAGCTGGACGGGCAGGAATCGCAAATTACGTTTAAATTACATTTAACAGCATAACCAGTATCAACAGCATAACAGTGGAAATTAAATAGATGAATAGATGTATTTGCACACACAACACTAAGTTACTTTACACATCACTTTGTTCTGCTATTATTCTGAGGGGAATCCTAAAAGAATGTAATCCTCGTTCTTAAGTGCTTGGACATCTGAGGCCATTTATTCAATATTTGTTCTGTTAATGTGATGACTATTTTGTTTTAGGGTCAATTAATAAGATATGTTCTTTTGTTATCAGATCCATTACAGTGTCGTGAATATCTCTTTGTTGACAATTTAAGCTTTTTGTTTTTTTTTTGCAGCTTTTTAGAAAGGTTTAAAAATACTAGAATGATAATACAACAAAATGTAAATAGGTTTTTATTAAAGCCATTATCAAGGAATTTGTGCATGTAAAATTAAAGAAGGTGTGATTCATGGGACAGCTTGTACCTGATTTGGCATGAGAGTGTCACCCCCCGAAGACGCCCACGGACTTTCCATGCTGAAGGTCTTCCTGAAGCTGGCTCGCATGACGTGTGCAGCAGCGCTGAGCGACGGCATCCAAGCCAATCGGGCTGACGGCCTGGTTTCATTTCACAAACAGCCAGTGAGACCATGTGCGGCTTGAGTCCTTGGTAGGAGTCAGGGATACAGACAGCTGCAGCAAACCCAGAAAAGGGTGAAAGAAACCACAGATATCGCATGCATTCTTAATGTTCCTGGATTAATTGTGGATGGCACCGTGGGGCCTGGTCACGGCGCGAATCACAAAGCGAAAGAAAACCTAGCAGACAGCTTCGAAAGATGGATAACGAGCTGCGGAATGGCTTTCCAACTGGAGAACGATCCATATGCACTGTAGAGCCAGATGATTCATCATATAATAAACATAATCATAACCGCATTTAATCTAGCATTCTGGAAATTAGCTAAAGCCATTAAATAAACTACAACAATGTGACCTTACTGTTCTTTCAAAATGATTCTGAAGGATTCCTCAGCTATAAGCTGTTTAAATGGGTCTGGCTCTGGTATTTCTTAGGATGATTGTTAGTTGAACATATTGACCAACTAAAATCTGAACCCTTTTTTAAGGAATGTGAATTTCCAGGCAGTACTATTACACTGGGCTGAGATGTTGTTTTGATGTGTTTCATGAGGCTTGTGTTTGCCTGTGTGTGAGATGGTCCTTTGTCTCACCAGCAGAGGAGCTGGCTCTGAAGAACGAGGACAGCAGGGAGTATTTCTGTGGGGAGGAAACATGGCCAGTGTACGAGGCCCTGGAATCTGCGGAAGAGGACAACATCAGGACCATTGCCCTGGAGACAGAACCCTCAGAAGAAGTTGAGCTACATATATGGACCATTGTTAAAGGTATCCTCAAGTTCCTCAGTGCCAGCTTAGCCAGAGATTTTTACACACACAGACACACACACAGGTTTGTAATTACAGTATATCTTTGTGGGGACTCTCCATTTTTTTCTTTGAGGAAAACTCTAATCATAACATGACGACTTTAACCCCCCCCCAGCCCCAAGTTTACCCATAAGTAACCGAACAAAATACAAATCACAGATTTTTATAAAACTGAATTTCTGCTAGTGGGGACCAAAAACACCAAAATCAGGTCATGGTGGGGTAGCATCCCCTGCTGCAGCACGTTGACAAAATACCTCGGGATCCCAGTTGGTGACCCCTCAGGCCAACATGTGGTCCAGTCCCGCACTCCAGAAATGGCCACTTATCTGCTGCAGCCACATGTTACATGGGCGTCCATTTGGCCTGGTCCAGTTGCTCGGGTCACCCTCAGGGAATCACGCCACATGGCTGTAGTGCCGTAACTGATGCTTCCGCGCAATGTGAGTAATGTGCCTCATTTGCGACGCCTTGGGCAACGGCTCATTTGACATTCTTCCAGTCCAGAAGAGGTACAACTCTTTGTGATATGGAAGACTGATAATGTGGCATAGAAATAAGTTTTCAGGATGTACCCCAGCCTTGTGCTGCCTGGGATAGTCTCCGGGTCTCCTGGGAGTAGCTGTTGGAGGTCGGATGGGAGATTCATTAATTAATCCATTAATTGTTCATGTAGTCATTTTGTTAAATTGTCTGCACTCATTTGCACTGTATGCATACCTTGCAAGTATAATAACAATATTATTCCAGAACGTCAGTGATCGTTCAACAATTTTGTTTGATTTCAAAGGATATCAGTCGCAAATGAAGCACATGCCCGCGGCTAAAACATTGGAAAGAGAGAGGAATATGTCAGTGGGGAGAGAAGGACAGAACAAATTAAAGAAACCAAAGTTTTTTTCTAAACAGACTTAATTCCCTTGTTACAGAGTTACATCTAACTAAATGTGGTCTGTCTGCGACTTGACATGCATTACAGTGTCGGTAAACTGATCCAATCCATCCTGCTTTCTGGAGGAACAACCTAACATTTTAAAAATCAGTGTCTAGTAATAATCCGGCTGCAAATTCGTGACGGTCGAACACAGAAACTGAAGCTGACAGTTTGGACTATAAAAGTGCTCCTTAGTATCATGACCATCACGTTAAAGATGTTGCAGCTGATACCTTGTAGTAATATTCTGTGTAATGCAAGATAATATAATGTAATTCAGCACATTAGAAACTGATGTTACGGCAGGGATTAAAAAGACATCTTGGAGAGGTAGGGGATTTGGAGCATAGCGTCTGCCTGTCTGTCTGGAAATGAGAGAGAGTCCCTTAGGGGAAAAGAAACCTTTTTTTTGTTAGTGAGTGATACTTTTGTTTTAATAAATGCTTAATGACTTTGAAGGTGGTTTCACTCTCAGCATGAACACGGTCAGCAATGACAGTTTTAGATACTGCGTTGCCCTGAAAATTCTTCTGTCGCAACTGGATAACGTATGACAGCTACAAAAATATGCTGACACTGTGAATACTAAAATGACCCTAAATTAGCTAAATGTAGCTGCATAACAACCGAACATAACATATTACTGATGAATAGCTGTTGGGCAGCCATTTTTACATTAGCTAGCTGTGGAAAAACAACAAAATAAAAATGAGTTCCAGTTACGTTAAGGAGTACTGTTTTATTTCACGTCAGTGTCAACATCATGCGTTTAATATTAAAAGATTTGTGGTTCACATAACTGCTGAATATAGCTTCTCCATACTGAGGCTCGTCTAGAATCGCCGTCTTCCAAGAAAAACGAAAAACGGGGGATGCACCATAGACAAGGGCCTTGTTTAAGAGCTGATTTCAGGCACTCCAGAAGACATGGTCTGATTAAAAAGTCAGAACTGTTACCCAGTCAATACTCTCATTTGTAAAATAGGACTGAGACGATCCTGCATGCTATTTTTATATATAAAGGCGTATCGATGTGTCTACCCAGTCAGTTCTGCTCTTAATTTGTCTGATTATTGAATAGAATTAGTCAAAAAATGAGGTGTTCTGTATTTCAGAACCTGATTCCTTGATGATTTCTCCAGTTCAGAGCTACATGAATCATATGCTGATGAATCTGCAGCTGTGCAGATATATTTTCATGCTGATTTTATGGATAATGCGCCAGCTTTTGCAGCAGAGAGGCCTCTGAAACAGTATAGGTGGCACATATCAATAAGTCCTGGGGCTTCATTAAAATCTGTCATGGGACGTGGGGTTACGGCGATCACTTTCATGCTGGGCCATGACGGATTGATGTCAGGGGTGCCGTGTTTCCCTCCGCTGCGTCATTATTCATCATTATTTTCATATATACTGCCCATTGGATCTTTGATCATCGGCACACAGACACCATGATTAATTGAAAACTTTCAAAACTATGTCATTATTTTCTAGTGGGGATTTTTCTTGTTAATCGAGAGCAGGATGTTTGTACTCCAATTTTTATTGTATTCTGTTTCCCTTAATTTGTGGTAAGTATCTGTGTTTTCTATCTTTGGTTGAGATATAGAGATATTTCTCCCAAACTCTTGCAGTCAAAAGGGCTGTTTCTTTAATACAATTTATTATAGTTTCAAAATATCTGTGTATGCTTTTTACTCTGTAAGTCAGAATTTATAGATGTGACGAGTATTTAATGGAGATCAATAAAGTTTATGTTAATCTCAAATGAAGCCAGTATGATCTGGGTTCAATACCCCTGTTTGTAGACAGCTGGAAATATGGTGGCTAACTTTCTTTGGTATCTAGGCCTCCTCAGAAACTTCCAGATCAAGAAGGTCCCCATGATGGACTTCAATAAGCACAGTGATTTCAAGCCATTGACAAGGACGACACAGAGTACGTATTCATTTAAAGTTAGCTTAAGCCATATGTCCTCTAAGCAATATTATCTGAAATATAACTGACATCCACAAAACTCACATACTGCAGTTTTAATAACATACTTCAGATTTATAGACAATCGCATCTGTTATAGAATCTCAGTAAAATCGCGATTTTGATACCAGGCCGGTGGAAGATCTTCCGTGAAGGGGAACTCCAGATCAGCCAGATGTGTGCGAAGCAGTCCTGCCGCACAGAACTGGAAGACCTGGTACGAGTTCTGTTCCTGGACAAGCCAGAGAGGGGCCACTGCTGAAGATGGTATGAAGCATTTGGAGGGGAAAGCGGCTACTTTTCAGATGACACTTAAAGCCTCCAAGAAAACCAGTTATCTCTGAGAGAATGTGTATGACCAGTGGTGTATGACCAGTGGTGGAAATTTCGCAGTTGTGTAATGCAAAGAGTTACTTATGCTCCTGTCAGTGTCTTACAGTAATGGTGTCTTGAGTCAATGTTTCTCAATCTGGTCTTCGGGGACCTCGAGTGTGGGCTGTCTGGCAGGGAACTGGGAAGGAGCAAAAATGTGGACTGTCTGTGAGTCCCCAAGGACCGGGTTGGGTAACACTGACTTAAGTGATGCACGTTAATCACAGTATCTGAGCATTATTCAATTTAGGTTGCTTTTCTTTTTCATCACAGTCAAATATGCCTTTTATTTATTAGGGATTGTCAGTGATACTAAATAAACACTTTTTTATGAATGGCAAAGCAGTATAGTAATATATTTTATTAATATTACTAAAACTATTTTTTTAGATTTCATTCTGTGCTATGTATTTCAGATATTCGAAGTCCAATTGAAAGCCTGAAAAGAATCAAATAAAACTGACTTTTTAAATATTATGATAATATATAAAATGGTAAAGTACTATACAATACTGTATGTATAAAATTGCTCTCTTCAGTTAATAGGCTGTTGCCTGACGTTCTATTTTTCTTTATGCTAGACTTAAGTTAGTATTTTTTTTTTTGTTTTTCACCCTAAAAATGGCATGTCCTTTATTTTCCATTATTATCCAGTAATAACTTACAGTAATAACTTACAGTACAGTGTGAACTGTTATCCAACAATAAATGCTACAGGCATGAAAGCATTATACTTTTACAAATCTCAGCGTCATTTAATATGCTTGGACAGAGTACAGTGATGATTGTAAACCGTCTGGTAAAAACATGAAGATATTTAAGACACAAAGCATGTTGTCCTGGAATGACTATTACACAACAGCTCATTAGGAACAATTCTTACTGTAAATCACTTTTAAATGGTAACATAAGTAAATGTATGTGACTTAATGTTTATTTTGAAAAGAAATACATAGCGTACAATAATCCATATATTTCTGAATGTAATGATTAACAAATAAATCAAATTCTCCGTGTTGCATATAAATTAGACTATTAGGTTTGTACACATTTAGTGGAATATCTATTCAAGAGCTGATAGCGAGGATTGAAAATGTCCTGTTATTCATGTCCACCCTACAGCGGACTGCCATCCCATCCAGGGTGCTCCCTGTATTCTTCCCTATGCTACCTGTATTCTTCCCTATGCTCCCTGTATTCTTCCCTATGCTCCCTGTATTCTTCCCTATGCTCCCTGTATTGTTCCGTATGCTCCCTGTATTCTTCCCTATGCTCCCTGTATTGTTCCGTATGCTACCTGTATTGTACCCTGTGCTACCTGTATAGTACCCTATGGTCTCTGCCATAAACTGGATAAGCACTTGAAAAACAGATGGATGGTTAGTTGGATAATTGTGTACCTGAGTAAACAGAGGTCTTCCTGGGCTTCCTGCGTGATAAACAAGTTCTTCCTGGGGTGGCATTGATCAGCCCCCTCAGCTGTCACACAGTCATATTACGGAGGAGGACACTACAGCTCAGTAGTCGAAAGCCTTCAGCGATGACATGCTGCATTATGAATGCAGACAGACTAAAATGATGTGTGTCCAGAAACGATTGCACTTTTTAGGCAGATGTGCTAGCTGTGTGAAAACTGACTGGGAGGCTGAAATGATATCGCTGTGTTCCAGATGCCACGTGTGGTCATAATATAGTCGGTCAGGTGTAAGGACTTACACTGTATTACTATAGTATTAACTGCAAGAAAGATTACAATTTGAAATGCAAATCTACTGTGACTTAAACTGCTTGTGGGACAGTACTTTTTGGGTAGGACCATTTCATTTTCATCAGTGATATTTTCTTAACATTTCACCCTTTTACACATTCAATGCTTATTTTAGGGACTGGCATCAATAGATTGTGTCTAACATGATGTAATATTGAAGCATGGACTGAAATATGTAAGACAATCAGGTATATGCATGTAACCCCATCTATTACAAATTAGGTACACAACCAAGATATCAGTCTATTCTCTTAGAAAACCCATTATAAATTATAGTGAAATGGCTTAATATCATTTGTGTTAAGAGGGAAGAAATAACTTAAAAGTGGAAATAAAAAGATTGAGTTCATAAATATTTACCAAAAATTGTAGCATGTGTATCTCCATGTGTTTAAATGCAGATTGTGGCACATCATCTCCAGGGGCCATGTTTTGAATCCCACTGGATGTGTGTTTGTGGGGTTTGTGTTGAATCCCACTGGATGTGTGTTTGTGAGGTTTGTTTTGAATCCCACTGGATGTGTGTTTGTGGGGTTTGTGTTGAATCCCACTGGATGTGTGTTTGTGAGGTTTGTGTTGAA